>CM053784.1:576520368-576950368 GCA_028749045.1 Cupressus sempervirens | reverse complement strand
ATTGAAAAATTTTAAAGGTACTCTGAGGAGAGCCATGGTAAGGCATGAGAGATTTGAAGATCCAACAAAAAATGAGTTATGGACATTTAGTAGTAGACTATTGTGAAAGAATAAAGAAATTATTTAAGCTCTAAAATCATTGATTGGAGATTTTTGGACAAATAACATGCATGTTTACCCTAATCAAAGAGATGTTATAAGAAGGAGGATTGGTAGTCAAAATCATGATCCACATGCAAAACATTTTTTTGACTCAACTCAGACACAATTTTTTGGTATGTATCCTTAAACTTGAATAAGTCAAAAAAAAAAATTGAGATGGGTAAATCTTTTTATGTGAAGATAAATCACACATGCACAACTTCTTGTTATAGGATACATATTAAATTTTCTAACCATTTTGATGTTTTTAGGCATATATGTGTGTTTTTGTATTCTAAGTTTGTTTTATAGGATTGTGACATGAATGAGCCACCTAGATCTTCAAGAAAATTCATATCCAACATTTCATGTGAAATAGGGTACGGTCAACAATTTTACAAGACATCATGCTTGGATTGTACATGTTTATTTTGTGATTCTTTGCATCTTTTATCAACTTGTGAACATATATGCAATTAGAAATGAAATAGTAGATTATAGAAAATATAAGATAGTGACATATGCTCTAAAGGATGGGAAATAGGGTAAAAGATGTAATTTAGGTATTGAAAAGACTCCAGTCTATGAGTTCATGAAGATTTTTCATGAAAAGATTATTTACAAGTATGCAAGGCATACACATAGAACTCGATGGCTAGATTTGTAATTCTAGTTATGTAGGGATACATTTCTACTTAATACCATTGTTTTGGTTGTAGATTTCATAGCAAACTACACACTACAACCACAAAAATGAGATGCAAAAAAAGTATTATACTTCTCAATAGGTTTCCATATTTTTTCACATAACATTCATGCATTCACCTACAAGTATAGAGGATGATAAGAAGATATTGAGGGAGTACAATTTTTACATTAGTGATCATCAATGACATTCTACAAAGTTTGTACATGATTGTTTTCAATTATTTTATGAAGATTTGGCTAACAAGGGCATACCATATCGCTAGCATATTATTTGGTTAGATAATTATGCATCTCAATTCAAGAATGCATGCATGGATGTTCTATTGGTTGAGCAAGATGCACAAGTTGTCTAGAATTCAATATATGTGGAATTTCACAAAAATTAGTCATGAAAAGGGAGAGCACAATGGTGCAAGTGCATGCATCAAAAGAGCCTTAGCTCATAAAGAAATAAAGTACAAAGATGGAGCAACATTAATAGATGCAAAATCCATCATCCAATGGTGTAATGCTACACTGGGTCTAGGTAAGGAAGACGAGTCTATGGTTCATAGATTTTTTTGGTTGATAGATAATACTAACATTGCACCATATGAGGACTATTGCACACTAACAATATCAAGTGAGCTACACTCTTTTAAAAGATATGATGCAGGTTCATGGAGTATCCACACCCATAGAACGGCATGTTATTGTCCATCATGTGTAGAGAGGAATTGGGATGAGCGTGAGTTGACTAAATGGATAAACAATTGGGATATAGAAATTTTCAACCCAATTGACACCTATCATCCCCCTCAAACACTAGAAATGGTAGAGATGGATTCATTCATTGACTTTGACCACTTGTATAATCTAGTGCAACCTAGTAATATATATATCTTTATAAATTCATTATGTAACTTTATAACTTTTACCTAAATATTTGTTGAATTAATGACTGCATTTTGTATATTTATCACTACTAGCCACATGTTTTTCTTGTTATTGCACCCTAATAAAATGAAGAAGGGACAAATTATTATTTATGTCATTGTGTCCAGCCCCAAAAAAATTGGATCACTTGATTATAGATGGTGAAGGTTTAGAGTTCCATATTGGTGTGGTGGTTGCAATCGGCATATGGCTTAGACAATATTCTATAAAGAACCCTAACTTGTGGTTATTCAAGGATTGGCAAATAAAGAGGAAGATTATTCACTAATCAAACCTTGTTGTCACATCAAATGTCCACTTGATAAAATATGGTGGAAAATCACATAATAAGACTCTTTGGAAGGTTTGTAAGTCATGAAACCATGAGGCAATACTTGAGACATTAAAATGTAGCACAGATCTAGTTGGTGCATTAGATTGAATAGGGAGAGAGGGAGGGAGAAATGGAGAGAGAGAGAGAGAGAGAGAGAGAGAGAGAGAGAGAGAGGGATGGGAGAAGGTGGGATAGGGGATGCATGGAAGAGACACTACTCTTGAGGAGATGTTGAAGAGACACAACCCTCTAGTAGGTAATAAATGTAAAGAAATTTGTAACAAAGAATATAACCATTTTCACATAATCCATAATAGATCTGAAATAAATATGCAACTAAAATCCACATGCAAGACAATAGACAACATACCCACAAATTTTTGACATAGGATATACCCTGGGAAACCATCATTGAAAAAAAAACCTAGCCTCCAAAAGAATCCATCACTATGTATTACTCAACAAAAACACCATTGCAATACAACCATGGAAGCATTCAAATCCATATCCACTATAGAGAAATCTATGTGAACAAGCATGAATCCACACATCCCATGCCATGCTTCCAACCTTCACAAATGATCCCTTGGCTAACCTATCAAGTCTTATCCTACTCAACTCTTTCCCTTTTTTACTTTTATCTTCTCACACCAAAAACTACCCTTGTGGTTGCTTATATAGTAACAAGTCTCACAAAACCTCCAAGTACTATTACATAAAACATGTGCTACCTAACCCCTTGACCCCACATTTAATATTAAAAATTTAATTCTTTTCCCCAATAATAAATAATTATATCAAATATTATCACAATGTTACAATACAACTCATCAAGTATATCCCATTGGAATCTTTACATGTTGAACATCCATCTAGGTACAACATTACATAGTAAAATAAAATAATACAATATAACAATATTATGCAATGTGTGCAAATCTGAAGCAAGTGCATCCAATAAAGAAAAAGCACACCATTGAAGGATATATATGCATCTATGAACATTAACCAATAAAAAATATAAAGGAATACCAATATTGAGTATTGTATACAATAAAAAAATTTCTAAACCAAAGGCAATAAGTCATTCATAATAGTCAGACAATTAAGAACCAGATATATATGGACCAAATTATTCCTACATATGTATATTGTATTATTGACCAAATCAAAATTAGAAAAATGATATTGCACATAATCTCCACTACAACAACATGGAAGCTTTGTAATTTTAATAGTTATATTCTTTAGTCCCAAAAAGGGGCATTATAGATATTGCTCACTAATCCTTTAAAATAGAAATTTTCTACAAAAAATGGCATGTAATTATATGAGGACATCATATATTATAGAAATCCCACACTGAAGCAGCTAGCTAGCCACTCAAAAAATAGTAACTAAATGCAAGTGGGATCATAAAGATACCTTAATAAAGTAGTATCCCCTTTACTCAAGAAACATCTTGATCATCTACTTGACTGGCACATGTTTGGAAACTAACAATCTCCATTTAAACTAAAGTCTCTAAAAGAAATTATATTTGTTAGTGAAGGAGATGCACCCATTTGATCTGCAATAATGCTATATTCGTTAGGATTTCCACTTCTCTTTGATTGGGATCTACCCTTTTGCTAATTTGGGAAATCAACGAGTCTATCCATGGACCTCCTAGTAGTTGGTCACCTAAATGAGAACCTTGAGATTTATTAAAAACTCTGTGAAAGAAATCAATACCTTGAGAAGCTCTCCATTTGTTAGCTGAATTAAAATCTTGAATTATAGACAATTGGCCTTCATTGTAAAAAGAGTGAGACTGCCTCACCAAAGGTGGCAATAAGATTTTTATTGTTTTGTTAAGATCATTTATATATTTTGCTAAGAACTTTGAGGGATCATGCCCATCTTGAGTATCCTAGCTTCCCAAGTCCTATAAATGCAAGGCCATTGATAAATAGGCATTTCTAATTGAAACATCTATGGTGCTAGAATGAAGTGCGTGACCAAACTCTTTTCCTACTAATGAGCCAATTTGATGCTTCACTTCACATTTCTCCATAGATAATTCTATAGCACTTTTTACTTCTCTATCTAAAAAATTTGTGTCTATGTACATGTGCACAAAAGAGCTTATGTCACTACTTGAGCTATTAGCAGATGGTGAGTATTCATCATCATCATCTAACATAGGCTCACATGCATATATTACTTATTTCCTTTGTCACTTTCCCCTTTCTAGCTCCTCCTTGTTATCTATAACTTCTTTCATGGGTCCAAGAAGATCTTCCCACTATTTCCCATTATCTATAGGTTTTGTCTCTTTATCCTAAGTAAGTGGCATACCCTGGATGGCACCAAGATAACCATTTTCTTCTAAAATATCTTTTTCTCTTAGATTAATATCTTTAAGTAGGTTTTATATATCTTCCTTTGTATATTTAATAGATGTAGTTGTAATTCCATGCTCATTAAGAATATTCCTTGCACCATGGATTAATATATCATGCAATTCCTTAATAGTTTCATTCTTATCAAAATTCATAACCAGATTCTCCATGGCCAATTTCTTCTTGATGACTACAATATTTTTTCCTCAACTGAATATTTTGTAATCAATTGATATACAATTGCAATTTTCTCTTGGTCAATTCTATGGGCTCGTGATTGAGCCTGTAGATCCATAAAAGGTTTGAATAATAGTATTAGCAAGTAGTCATTCACTAACATCACATCTTTATAATAACTAAATTTGGGTGCACTATAAGCATTAGTTCTCAAAAAAATTAAATAGTACAACATGCCATATATAATAAATATATCGGCACTTGGTTTCATTATATAATAATTTGAAATTAGATAACCATTAAAACACTTTGTAGAGTACAACCTACATATCATATACAGCCACATTAAGTGAGTTCAAATAAATATACAACCACTTGCCAACTAGTCAATCTCTCCAACCAATAGCTCTAGATGGCCAGGGTAACCATAGTACCAAGCTTATCCCATCCTGTTGAGCACTCAAATGTCCTCAGATATGCCAAACTAAATTGATCATAAGAATCACTAAATGCCATAGGGAAACGATCTTTGGTAGGGCATATCTCAGAGATCTCATACAAGGTATGTATGTAATTCTAGGTGCTACAAGATCATTTTTCTGACACCTACAATAACCTCTCTCACCTTTTGGAGATTGGATTTTATTTTGATTTTGTGGCCCCATCTGAGTTGATGCTAAAACTTATAGTGTTGGCTAGTACAAAGTTACCAACTAGTGAATCTCTCCAACTGCTAGTCATGGGATCAAACTATCTATTCCATTTGCTTTGGGTAGCTAGGTAAACCCTAGTTCCAAGATCATCCTATCTTGTGGAGTGCTCAAACATTCTCAGGCATGCTAAACCAAATTGACTCTAAGAGTCATTAAATTTCATAAGGCATGCATATTTGATGAGGCATATCTCAAAGCTCGTGTGAGGTATGTATGCAATTTTAGGTGCTATAGGATCATATTATTGACACCTACAATAACTTCTATCTCTTTTTGGAGATTAGATTTCATTTTGATTTTGTGGGCCCATCTTGGGTGATGTTGAAACTTGTAGTTGGCTAGTACAAAGTTGCCAACTAGTGAATCTCTACAACCATTCATTGTGAGATTAAATTATTTTTTCTGTTAGCTTTGGGTGGTCGAGTAAACTCTAGTTCCAAAATTTTCCTATCTTGTTGAGTGCTTGAATATTCTCAAGCATGCCAAACCGAATTGACCCTAAGAGTCACTAAATGCCATATGGTAGTGATATTTGACGGGGAATATCTCAAACCTCATGCAAGGTATGGATGCAATTCTACGTGTTATAGGACCATTTTGCTGACATCTACAATAATTTCTCTCTCTATTTGGAGATCAAATTCTATTTTTATTTTGTAGCCCCATCCCGAGTGATGTTGAAACTTAAAGTATTGGCCAATACAAAGTCGCCAAGTCGTGAATCTCTCCAACCATTCATAGTGGGACTGAACTATCTATTCTGTTAGCTTCGGGTGGTCAAGTAAACCCTAGTTCCAAGATTTTCCTATCTCATTGAGTGCTTAAACATTCTTGAGTATGCCAAACGAAATTGACCCTAAGAGTTAGTAAATGCTATAGGACAAGGATCTTTGATGAGGCATAACTTAGAGCTTGTGTAAGGTATGGATGCAATGCTAGGTGCTATAAGACCATGTTTCCAACACATACAATAACCTCTTTCTCTCTTTTTGGAGGTCAAATTATGTTTTGATTTTGTGTCCCCATCTCGGGTGATGTTGAAACTTGTAGTGTTGACCAGTACAAAGTTGCAAACTAGTGAATCTCTCTAGCCATTTTTTGTAGGATCAAACTGTCTATTCCATTAGCTCCGTGTGGTTGGGTAAACCCTATTTCTAACTCATCACATCCCATTGACCACTTGAAAATTCTCAAGCAAGCCAAATTGAATTGACCCTAAGAGTCACTGAATGTCAGAGGGCAGAAATCTTTGACAGGGCATATCTCAAAGCTCGTGTGAGGTATGGATGCAAGACTAAGTGCTACAAGACTGTGCTGCCGACACCTACAATAATGTCTCACTTTCTAGAGATTGAATTCCATTTGGATTTTGTAGCCCCATCATGGGTGATGTTGAAACTTTTAGTGTTGGCCAGTACAAAGTCACCAACTGGTGAATCTCTCCAACCATTTGTCATGGGATCAAACTGTCTATTTCATTAGCTCTAGGTGACTGAGTAAACCCTAGCTCAAAGATCATCATGTCCCATTGAGTACTTGAACATTCTTGGCCACACCAAACCAAATTGACCCTAAGAGTCACTAAATGTCATAGAGCAATGATCTTTGATGGGGAATATCTCAAAGATCATGTGAGGTATGGATGCAATTCTGGGTGCTATAGGACCATGTTATTGACACCTACAATAACCTCTCTCTCTTTTTGGAGATTATACTCTATTTGGTTTTGTGGTCCTATCTTGAGTTATGTTGAAACTTGTAGTGTTGGCCAATACAAAGTCACCAACTAGTGAATCTCTCCAATTGTTTGTCATGGGATTGAACTATCTATTTCATTAGCTCTGAGTGGCTAGGTAAAAACTATTTCCAAACTCTTCCCATCTCGTAACTACTTGAACATTATTGGGCATGCCAAACCAAATTGACCCTAAGAGTCATTAAATGCCTTAGGGTAGAAATCTTTGGTAGGGCATATTTAGAAGCTCCTGTGAGGTATGGATGTAATTTTAGGTACTACAAGATTATTTTTCTGACACCTACAATAATATCTCTTACTTTTTGGATAATGAATTTCATTTTGATTTTGCAACCTTGTCTCAGGTGATGCTTAAACTTGTGGTGTAGGGCACCTAAGTGGCAACTAGATATGTCATCTCATTCAATGATGGAGACTTGTGATAGAAGGTAAAGGGGTGATCATACACCTCATTTTTAACATGTCATTTTTTATGGTAATAAGGTAATCCTTGTTTGTAAGGTCAAGAAACTTGAGGTCACCTATAAACCCGAGTTGCCTTAGTCCTAAGGATTTTTTTATTTTTGTTTTATTTGTTAATAAGTTGACTCAAGAAGTGTTTTAAGAGTCATTACACCTTATATAGGTCCTATGTGTTATCAAAAACCACTTGGTTAATTTCTAGGAAGAGTTAGTGAAAAAAATACATTTTGCAACAAAAGTCACTAACAAATTTTTGGCAATTTTAGCAATTTTTGGGAAAATGTTGAAATTGACATTGTACCCAATCAAACCAATTGGTAATTAGTTGTAATGGGTTTCAAATGATAAAAATACCCCCTATGAAGCTAGAGGAGGCATAAGGTGTGTAATGTCCCCTTTTTGGCTATACCTCAAGTTACTCTTAGTTTCAGTTTAAAGACTTCAAATATTCATTTTATACTTGGAGTTATATGGATTTTGTAATTATCTTTAATAAAATTCCAACCTTTTAAGAAATAAATGTGTGTGTGTGTGTGTGTGTGTGTGTGTGTGTGTGTGTGTGTGTGTGTGTGTGTGTGTGTGTGTGTATTTATATATATATATATATATATATACATATATATATATATATATATATATACATATATATATATATATATATATATATATATATATATGTATATATATATATATATATATGTATATATATATATATATATATATATGTATATATATATATATATATGTATATATATATATATATATATATATGTATATATATATATATATATATATATATATATGTATCTATGTATACATATGTATATACATATGTATATACATATGTACATATGTATACATACATACATACATATATATATATATATATATATATATATATATATATATATAAAACTTGTATGTGATATAAATTATAATTAGTAGACTCTCTTCATTATATATCAATTTGATATTCTTCTCTTGTTAATAATTCAATCAACTTTATCGATAAAGTTGAAAAAATAAAAATGGATTTTGGTTATTGCCTTGAGTGTAAATATAAACATCAAAGAATGATCAAGCTTCGTGTTGCTACATGGTTTGACACCACTCTGTGCCTTTGTACTATCTGACGTGGCTGGTCCTGTGCATAGTTTGGTGATTGTTAATTGCTTTCTATACCTTCGATGTCTCCTCCTCTCTCTCCTTTGTCTCGACCTTGTCTTTACCTTATAAATACTAGTTGACCCATCTTGGAAGGGCACGAGTGAAATGACATGGTCGTGTGAGAGTATTCACTTGTCATACGGGTTTATGTTAATTTAAATGTGCTTTATGATGTCTACTCGTAATCAATGTTTAGATTATGAAAAGATGTAGTTTATGTATATTAAATAATTGATATATTTTGGTAAGGTATTTGTTATCATATATATAATACCAGATTGTATTATCATTTATATTAATTCTTGTATCATATATATATATATATATATATATATATATATATATATATATATATATATATATATATATATATATATATATATATATATATATATATATATATATATATCGATTAATTTATTAATCAATTTGTTGTCATTAGTTATTAATAGTATATATATTCAAATGTGATGATATTTAGAAATATTATAATCTTTATTGGTTTATAATGTAATTATAATATTTATTTTTATTTATTTATTATTAAAATATATGTCAAAATTAGGGATATTACAAGGTGTTGGTAATTATTAAGTTGTAATATGTTTATGGATTCGATTGTGTTAAGATTTTTACTATCAACATTTCGAATCACACTACGTGATCCATCATCAGGATGAAGAGCAAGAGAAGCAAAACATAGTGACTATGTTTTGCTTCTCTTGCTCTTCATCCTGATGATGGATCACGTAGTGTGATTTGAAATGTTGATGGTAAAAATCTTAACACAATCAAATCCATAAACATATTACAATATAATGGATTGTGGAAATTTGTTCTCTTTAATTATTAAGTTCTTTTTATATGGAAATGAATCATTGTTGATTTTAAACTTGTATAGGATCATTGAGCTATTGTCAAATGTCATTACTCCTTGTTTTAAAATCCCAAACCTATACTTTGTCAGAATGAAACACCAGTTTAGCTACATGTTACCATTGAATGGAGTTAGAGGAAGATGTTAAGGATCTTCTTGGTTATTTTAATAGCAATTTCATGGGTTTGAAACATAATCACTTCCCTTTGTGAAGAGTTGGCAAAAAATTAGCAAACTACATGTTGTTGCAAATAAAATATGGTCACGAGATGTTGGAAGATTGTTTTCACTCGTAGGATGTTAAAGAATCTCTTGGAAGAATGGAATAGATGATAGACTAAAGTTTTTGAGATAGTTATTAGGTTCTCCTTGAAGTGTCTAAGGTGTTTTTTTGAAGCAAGAAGTTGATTATGATCCATTTCTCAAATTTGCTCATTCTTCCCTTATTGCTTCCCAAGTTTTGAATAGGGAAAGTGATCAAATAGTTTTTGAAGTTGTAGAATTTTGTTCAGTGTTGTAACCAATTTGGAAAGAGTCTTTGAAGACATGTAGAAAGGTGAAAAAGGTACTTTTCCTTAAAAGTTTTCTTGTTGGAAATCCACTAGCTTTTGGTGTGAGCACTCTGCATCATTCTGGATGCAAATTACATTAAAATGAAATACATAAAATACAAACAAAAAAAATAAGATACATATTATGATAACCAATAATGTCATAAGTCTAATAATGTCATGCATAAAATATATGTCATACATCAAATATAAAATGTCATGTATACATCAAATGTATGTCAAATATGTCCACTAACATAAAGTCCAAGATTAATGCCTATAAATGTATGCCTATCCCTATATCTTCTCCTTCCCATGAGGGGAAGGAAAAAAATCCATAGAGGTCTTCAATCGTTGTGTGGAGGGAGATGATGGTGATGATGGGGTCTTCCTCACATGCTAGTTGGCCCTCTTGCTTAGGCTCCTCTCTAACTAGAGTTGATACAAATAAAGTATATATGAATCAATAATTATTATATATTGAAATAAAATATATTTATACACAAAATTAATTATTTTCTTATTGCCATCAGATAGTCACTCTCTACATCCACCTCAAAGGCTTGCGAATGATCAGGAGCAACAAGGCCCTACAACAATTCAATCAATATAATCACTTGATCATACTTATAAATATCATTTGAAATTTTAATACTAACTATTTTAAATAACAACTAAAAATATAAAAAAATATTTCATACCTCAGTCAATGGCTTTGAACTAGCCATCACAGCAACAACTCCACGATTGATGGACTGGCAAAGATGAGGAGGAGTCTCAGACATCAACAACTACAAATCATATAATAAAATTAATATGTAACATGAAACATGAAACAAATATAATAAAATGAATTAAATTAACATGAAACAAATGTAGCTCTACGAAGCTCATATAATGCCTAGGCTCAGAGTCCCTTGTGAATGTCTATGTTCTAGTAGAGAACTAATACACATGGATAAAAAAAAAAATTTCAATACTTCATATGGTTACTTAATAAATATATGTATTAATTTCAATAATTAAATAGATACATACCTCTCAACTTGTCAACAAGACATAAAATGAGACCGGAGAATTTGTACTAGGGTCATCAACACTCTTACCTTGAATTTTGAGCAATGTTAAGACATGCTAATTAATTAGTCATTCACTGTACATATGAAATGTGATCAAATTAATTTATTATAATTATAATTTACCTATGTTTCAATGCTAAATGTGTCACTTAAGAACTCATTAGTGACTAGCCCATCATCCATAGTGTCTCCAACATGAATGCCAAATGTGCATAAGGATCCACATGATGTGCACATGTGACCATAATGCAAAGAATTCTCCTCCTCAACTAATGGACTAGCACAATGAATGAGGGTCTATACCAAAGCATTGATAGTACCTAGAATACTGGTCTCTACATTTTGCTTCACTAGTGAAAGAATAATCACATGTTCACCCTATAGCTTGACAATATGTGCCCTATTTACTTTAGGGTCACAATGTGCCCCTAACCTCTCAAATGATGACCCCCCACCTCTACCTTGAGAATCTAACATATAAAAACAATTGGAGATCTCCCCAAGGACAAATTCACAATACAATTTCTTTAAGAAATACATTAGAACCTCGTGATTATTGTAGGGAGGGGCGTGAAAGACCATCCACCATCTATCCCAAAATTTATTTCTAATATCATAATGTATGCACCAATGGATGGGGAACCTTTTAGTCGTATGTTTAACAGTGTCTTTTTCTTTAAGTTTTTTAAACAATGCACATATGCTACCTTTTTCTATTTCTTTTTTTCTTACATCTTTATAAGATAATTTTTTTTGCATAATATTTTCTTTGTTCTTCTCTCTTAACATGTCAAACATCCAACTGACCACTAACAAAAGCTACTTGGCTCATAATAGACTCAAGAGAGGATGCCAATTGTGCTCTCATAGGATTAGTATTCCTCCAAGATTTCAACCTACCACTGATTGCTTCTAATTCATTTTTCCCTATTTCTATTTCATTTATTATATTGTCTTGAGTGCCAGGAGGGGGTCTTTGAATTGGTGGAGGTTGTGGAAGTTCATTTTGATCTTGTGGAGGGTTTTCATTTTAATTTTGTTGGTCAGGCTAAAAATTTTGTGGTTGATTATTCACATTTCCTAATAAGAAACCAATTGCATTTTAAATAAATAATTAAATTTGAAGCAAAACTTTAAAAAAAATACAAAATAATGCAAAAAAAAGAGTAGAAATCATATTACGTGATCCTAATCTTGATCTCTAATGATGATGAGGCATTTTGAGGAGGATATTAAGAAAATTCTTCAACTTTTACAAATCATGTGCACTCTATTGAGGGGAAAGAAGGCAGTAGCAAAAACAAATAACATGATATGAAATGGGTCACAAGTTTGCAGCCCATGTATAAAAACTTCTAATTTTTTAAAATGTGCACATGTTTTGGCTTGGCTATCGTGTGTGTGCACTATAGTGGGTGTGTGCTATAGTGCGTGCACCCTTTTAGAATTGTGAAAATCTAAGTTGGGTGTCATCTTTCTGGCACCACAACTTGGTGCATTCACCTCTAAGAATAATGTAACTCAATATAAGAAATAGAGGTATGAGTGAATTAGGAAGAGCAAGGTCAAATTTTCTTTTTAGCTAGTTCAATTTGGGAAATAGAAAATATTCAATAAAATGAACATTTCATTATTTTGTATGGAGCTATTATTGCATAGTTTATTTGTGTGAATATTTTCTAATTGTATTTTATGAGTAAATAATATTTTTAATGGGAAAAGACACACTCGTATTTACATACCCCTCACACCTACCTTTTCCAATTTCAAGGTTTTCTTCTCCTATTATTTATGTACTTCTTCTTGGTGCATAATCAGCAAGCCTTTAACTTTGATTTATGCATCTCTCATTAGCATTTTATGTTGTTGGGTGCACATAGAAAATGGAGTGATAATTAATTATATAATAGAAAGAATAACACTGAATAGCATTTGATCTCTAAGATAAAGAATCCTAGACTTTGAAGACCAATTCTCCTCAAATTTTGGACTATCAAACAATAATTTGAATTTTTTTGTACTTGCATTCAACAAATATTAATGAGCAATGAATGGTTGAATTTGACATGAAAATGCCAAGTACATGCTCTCGAAAGACAATAGCATGCATTAAAACTCAAAAAAGACCCCTCTATCTAAATGTATGGTCTAAAATGCCATTTTTTAGTTTTTTTAACAAAAACATGACTTTTGAATACAAAAATCTAGGCCATTTTTTAGAAAACATGGCCAACAAATGCACATTTTTGAGACATTTTTGACTTGTCAATGCAAAAACAAAAATAACTTCCCCAAATGCTAATACATGGATACAAATGCAAAAAAGTGACTTAAAAGCGCATAAAAGTGGATAAATAAACCAATTTTCTAGGCATTTTTAGCAAAAACGTGATTCATAAAAGACATAAAACAAAAACATTTTGGCTTCCAAACAACAAAAACGTCAGCCAAGATGCTATGCAAACTACTAAAAATGACAAATTGATTCCTCTTTGGGCCAAATTGTGAGCCAAAAATGGTGTTTTTTGAAGATTTTTCCAAAACCGTGCCCTTGGAAGGAGTTTGGAAAAACATTTTTTAGCAAGATAAATTTGTTTTCAATGTTGGAAAATCCATTGATAGGAAAAAATGACCCTATTAGACAAGACCTCATGAAAAACTATGAAAGAAATCTCCCATAATATTCAAAATCAGGTTCTTGAAGGCTCTTTGCATGTGTTATTCCAAAAATAGGTTTCTTGGGAGCAAATAGATGAACTTTAGTGAAAATCACACATTTTAGGAGACAATGCATATTTTAAAATATGCATAAGGTGAAAATTACACCTTTTGGAATGGATTGCATATTTTAAAAACTCTACATAATGCAAATTGCACCTTTTAGGATGGATTGAATATTTTAAGTAAAGCTCACATTTTAGATGCAATGGCACCAAAAAGGTCCACTTTTGATGGATTTACATTTCTAAGTTGAATTTTATATGCAACGACATGTAAATCATCCACTTTTGATAGATTTTACATGTAATGAAATATAAAATGTCCACTTTTGATGACTTTTAAGTGATTTAAAAGACATATGTCAATTTAAATTCATTAAAATATTACTTAAGTGGGATATAAATTATAATTACATATCATATTAATAATATAACATGTAAATATCATTTAAAAAAATAATTTTTACTAGAGCATTTGATTTAAATGCTAAAAATTAAATTGAACTATATAGTTAATATAGTCACTTAAGTGAAAAATAAAAAAGTAAACTCAACTTAAAAATATAACATAAAGTGCACTATAGTTACTTTAAGTGAAAATTTAAATGATAAAGTAACTTAAAAACATAACGTAAAGTGAATTTAAGTTATATTTTTCAAATAGTGAATGTCAAATTAAAAATATAACATTATATTTTTAGTTCATATTGTTGCATCAAAAAGGTCCACTTTTTGGGCACTAAAATGGTTATATCTCTTGACTAACAATTCCAATTAAGCTCTAGCTTAGATCAAATCAAAGGGAAAACTAAAAGCCATGACTTGAGCAAGACCAAATCCCTAAAAACCAACAAACACACACTCAAAAATGAAGAAAAGGATGATGAAGCCTCAAAAATCAAGCATAGGTTCGACAAACAGAGAAACAAAAAAAGAAATGACAAAAACCTTTAGTAAAAGAGTCCATTATATGAATTGGTATTGATTGGTTGATCAATAATAACCAATTAAATAATGAACTAAACAAAGAGAAGTATGAAACTAATTTGAAAAAAGTTCCATACTGTTACCTACATTTTGTGGTGACAAAACATAAGACAACATACAGCTACACCAAAGTGTCCAAAAGCTACAATTTTACTAAAAATGTCATAATAACAAAGTCAAAAAATTGTAATAATGTAAAATGTATTGATGGAAAGTATAATGGTTGCCTCTAATCAATATTGGTTTTTCTAACAGCACCTTCAAACCCTATTTCTTTGTCTTTCTAACATGGTTGCAATTTTTTTCATGTATAGATGAATTCAAATTCTATTCATGGATTGTTATGTATAGTCATTTTAGATATCTTGGATGCATCCTAGAGATAGGCAACTATCTCCACTATGTCTCAGAGATATCCCCTAGTTTTGCAAACATGCTTAGAGTTCTGGAAAAAAATTAGAAATGGTTGGGAAATGTCCCCAAGTTGTTCCCCCACCCCAAGACATCCCCAGTATAGGGACACAAGTGATAATCCCTAGGGACACGTCCCTATGTTCCCTTTTTGATATGTTATTATATAGATTTTTAATCATAGGTTGTACAAGGTGAGTATATAGTTATCTAAGAATAATTTAAACCAAAGATAAGAAACAAAGGTATGAATGAATCAGAAAGAGAGCAAGGTCAAATTTTCTTTTTAACTAGTTCAATTTGGGAAACATAAAATCTTCAATCAAATGAACATTTCATTCATGTCATCTGATTATTTTATATGGAGTTATTATCATATAGTTTATCTATGTGAATATTTTCTAATTATGTTTTTTGAGTAAATACTATTTTTTATGGGAAAAGACACATTACGTATTTACATACCCCTCGCACCCACCTTTTTCAATTGCAAAGTTTTCTCCTCCTATGATTTTTGTTTTTCTTCTTGGTGCATAATATACAGGCTTTTAACTTTGATTTATGCATCTCTTATCAGTTTTTTACATTGTTGGGTGCACATAGAAAATGGAGTTGTAATTAAGTATGTAGTAGAAAGATAAAACACTAGATAATATATGATCTCTATGTAATAACCCTAACCAGTTATAACTCAAACAAACATCAATTTCCTTTAATAATCAACAATATGGCATTTTGTCAACCAACTGGCAAACATTTGATATGAATTTGGATTGCCTAAGTTGTTAGATCTCAATCTATATTTCTTGTTTGCTTGTGTCACTTACTCTTGCAACTTTCAAATATGCATGTATATTGAACTATCTATCAAACAAATGCTAGTAACAAAAATGGAATGGAACTTTTATTAAATACACCAATGATCAGTTTCCATGAGAAACTAAGTATGAACTTGTAACTCTAGAAAATACTCAACTTGTAGTATTGACCACATTGAGATGGGTATCTGTATATATGAAAATATTGTCAAAACACTTGAAATGCTATAGTCATCAACATCTAATGGAGAAGCATTAGTTTCAGCAATTAATCACACCACTTTTTAGTCATCCATAGCAGGGAAAAGCATGCCACCAACATGAAATAATGGGCATCTATGTGCATAAAATCAATCAATCCACACACAAGAAGATCCAATACCAAAAATGAAGAATATCAAATGCTACAAAAACTCTTAACAAATGACCTATTAAAGATGCAATTGGGTGCTCAAATTCATAAACTAAGTGATGCTAGGTCACAGATAACATAGGTGTTCAATAGTAGGAAATGTAATACACAAATACTATGATATCTTGCCCTTTTAGCAGAGATATGAACACCTGGAAATGACACTTACAATCTAGAAGAAAATCACCCAACAAAGGCAATGAACTCAATAGATTGGTGTCCAAACCCCAAGACTAATGGCATCAAGAGATGGATGAATCTTGGTATCCAATGGTAGATAACATTAACACTACATAGTATAGATTCTTCACTCCAAATTATCAAATATAATGAGGCATATAGTGCATATATAAATACAAAAGAAATGCTACCTATAATCAAATGTTTCCTTCTAAAGATTGACACCAATCCCTTCCAATTTTTATTAATATCTATTTCAGGAAAAAATCTCTTCTCATATATAGTATAGAACAAAACATAATTCAAATTACAATCAGACTAATGTCACTATACCTCGGCAATGGAAAAACACCAACTAGCTCAAACCCTTATTCCTCAACAAGGGCATAAAATTTGAACTCTAAAATGTCATAAAGACAATAGAAGCAAATAATATTTAATAATATGTTTTCCTCATCAAATGTCCTCATATTTATAATCTCCAAATGACACTAGTTTTCCAAAAGAACTCCACTTAAGAAGCTTTTTCTACACAACATTAAAATATAATAAAGTATCATTAATATAATTTATTAATTGATTTTAGCTCCAAAAATGACATTTTCCACCATAACTTAATATTTTGACATGCAAGGCCACTATTTCTTTTTCCCATGATTTAAAACTTTTCATCCTAATTCAAACAAACTATGATATTGAGGTGACAAACCACCAACACTAACAAAAATAGAAACCTCAATGTACTTAGATGAATAATATAATAATTTTCCAGTCTTACAAAAATAATTGAAGAGGCATCGGAATTGAAATCTGACAACACCAAAGTGATCTTGATGATAAAAGACAATGATTGAACCTGACAAGGTGACCTACTATAAATAGACACTCCCTCCAATATTCTTGAAGCCCAAACTAGAAGCCTAAAATAAAAATTGAGAGCATCACTCAACTCTTCTAACTCAACTAAGTTCATCAAAATCAACAAATTGATAGCCAAAACACACCATAAGGTATTGACAAGCCTATAACCCCATAACTGAGACCCTCAAATCCCATTGTCATCTCATGAGGGTCACAATGGTGAAATGACCAAGCCAAGTGTAGGAACCTGGTAAAAATGAGGATGTTACACTCTAATGCACCTCTTCTAGATCTTTCTAAAATTGTTGCTATTTTTTACTCATCTCCTTCTCATTTTGTTGATGAAGCAACTTCTTTTCATTTGCATGTTCCTCCATAAGTCATTTTACCTACAACCATCAGAATTATCATCAGGTTAACAAGAAACTAATTTTATATATTCACCATATAGACCAAATAAGTGGGACAAGTTAGCAAAATCCATATCATTTTCCTAATGGAATTGTTCCTATAATGGTTTTAAACTATTGATCTTAGATGGAAAGATCAAGTTAATTACACAAAAGAAAACAAGAAAACTTGATGAGTAACATGTGATGACAATCAAAATTAATAATCACAGCTACAAGTGCTTGACAAGTATAATTCTAATAAATATCACATATTGATGTTGACTAATTATTCTTGCATGGTTTTTGTCTCAAAGGAAAGAGATTTTGCATTCAAAAAATGATAAGGAGTTGAAATTAACACTATGCTTTCCTAACTATTTTGAAACCAATTGTTATAACCTTGAGAAAAAACTTACTAATGATTTGTGTTCTCCTTTGAATTTTTGTAAATAGTGGCATGCATCATCTTGTATTTTCCCAATTCTTTGCTCAATATTTTTCTTTGCGTCCGCAAACATTACATCTTCCTAAAGACAAAAAAGTCAGACAATTCGAATAATTAGTATAAAACAACATCAAGTAGAAGAAACACTAATAAATCAGCTATATTGTATAAGAATTTCTATTTCAACTATGTTGTTGGCCACTTCTCAAGTACTTCCCAAGAACTCTTTACAAGTTCCCACCCCTAGATATGCATCCAGTCTTAGAATATCAATACACACCCAATGCACCTCACCTCCTTGGTTATAGCTCTGCACATAGACTCTACACTCCCAACACCTTATGTCATTGGAACTTTCCAAGGAAACCCTAGCTCAGTGTGAACCAAGTTGACTTACAGGATAAGACCTAAACCCCCTCCCTGAACAGGGACTCCAAATCACACTGCTCTCCTCACCTTCTATTATCACTATGTTGCTCTTCACTCCTTTGAATAGCATGCTTATTGATTGTTGCTTTGTGCCTCCTTAGATTTCTCCACCATGACACTTCACCTATGAACAAAAATAATCACTATAGAATGTTCGTCTTTGAACAATTGGGTTACTCTTATGGTACTTAGTTTCTAGATTAGATTGTGTAAATATTTTTGCCATCAATGTTTCGAATTACACTATGTGATCCATCATCAAGATGAGAGAGCAAGAGATGTAAAAAAATGTAAGTTACAAATTTAGCATAGACTCACCAAATAAAGGAGACCAAGAGAAAGGGATTTCACACACCCCAAAGCTAGAAAAAAATAATAATCGATTACTCTTATTTACCCATAATAACTTCTAGGATGAGGCTAACTTTGTGATAGAAATTAACCATATCTTGGGAAACCCCCTGATAAAACATTCCTTATATTTAGATGAAGCCCTTCCCCTTATGCAAATCAACAACCCCTTACATGCATGACTACACTTTCCAAGTCGCACACCCACACACTACATCTCACACACCTACACAATGTACATGACACTTTGTACTTTGCACTCCACACACCACACTCTACAAAGTTGCACTCCCACTACACTACTAGACTCCCCCTACCACACATCATAGTCTACCTTCAACTCCCTTTGGCACGCAAAGCCTTCAACACTTGGAAATCTTTGATGATTGGCACCCTTTGACAATTAGCACCCTTTGACACTTTTGTGCCTTTTGATTGATATGATTTGAATGGTTTGCAAATGCCAAATGTATTATTGATGAATAAATTATAACATAGTACACTCACCAAAAACTAAAATGAATTACAAAGAACAAAGAACTTTTATTTTCAAATTAAATATCTCAGATTACATCATATTTTTCTTGAAGTGAAGACTTCACAAAGTTGAACAATTACACACAAGTGAAATATCTAAAAACATATCTCCAATGATAGACTAGCATGGTTGATAACCACTGGTACTATAATTATAGACTAGGGAGGATCTTGCACCTCTAAAACTCCAATAAGGACTCAATTTAAATTAAAGTTTCAAATATATAGGAAAAGATAACTCAACCATGACTTTATACAGTGCTAAACATGGCCTTATAAAGAGCTTTGGGAAGCCTCTAGAAGGGCTATGAATAGGTTGACATACTTTATTTATCATTTTTTTATGTGGGCTCATTTTATTTATCAATTAAAATAATATTTTTGATAATATTTAAGTTTTGGAACCACCTAATTAATTATTTTACTCCATTAATTTGAGGACATTACATATCCTTGTCATCCATAGATTGTTTTTCCTCAAGTGTTCCATCACCAAATTGTTTTCCCTGTAAAGCTCCAATCCCAAACCAAGTGCAGAAGTTGATGGTCCTATTTTATAAAAGCATGATGCCACACCATGACTAGGAGCACCACCTATAAAACCCTACAAGATTTTGTTTCTCCATGTTGATATAAACAATGACTTGCCCACAAATACCAAGAAATTTTTCATGATCCCATGAAATATCCTTGTCATATCCAATAAGTGTTGGTTCTTGATGCTAAGAGTCATATGCTACCACAATATTACTAATTGGCATCTCCAACTATAGAGCTTGCTCATTCAAAGTGTCATTGACATCTTCATATAGTTGATCAACCATTACTAACTTGACAAAATTTATGCAAATATCTACTTCATCCTTGTATCTCTCTTGACAATTCCTCTTTTGAAGGGACAATAGTTGATTCTTTCTTTTCCATATACTCCTATTGTTGAAGTGGATCATGTCTTTATCCTCTTTAGAATTTAAGGTGTAGTGTAATCCATTGCTGATTTTTCACATCATATTATTATTGTAGACCATGTTACCCTCAAAGATCAATATTTCATGTAAAGGTCTACATAGTCCTTAAGAGATATGTCCATCTCTCATCCATCATCAACCCAATCCTACTTGATGTGATTCAATGACTCAGCTAAAGTGAGAAGATGCATTTTGATTTACTTGACCTTTGAAGGTAAAATTGGCATGGTCAGTCTTGTATCAATATAATGTTTGAGTGGCATGTTTCCCTTCTTCTATGATTTTTCAATAACTTGCATGTTTCACCAATTTGATTATGTCCTCTTGCTAGGGTCTATCAAAGCTACTACTAACTTCATTTTAGCTCCCTTAACAAGACTATCATATCCATAAATGCACCATTCATTCCATCATTGGGTTCCATGATTCAATTTAAATTCTTGATAGTCTAGCAAGAATGCTAGCTCTGATAACACTATAATGTACCAATCTAATTTGGCACTAAATATTTAACAAAAGTTGAACTCAAATTTCCCCATGCAACAACACACACCCCACATGTCATTGGCACAACATAGTGTGCACACACTATGCATGTCGCATGCTTGCACATTGCATGTTGCACACCACACACCACACTCCACATAGTTGCACTCCTACAACATGATTGGACTTTGCACAACCACACATCACACTCCACCTTTGGCTCCCTGTGTGCAAGGCACCCTTTGACACTCAATACCCCTTGACTCCCTTCAACACCTTTTGGCACTCCATACCCTTCAACACTTGGCACCCTTAAATTGATATGATTCAAATATGGGGTTCACAAATGCCAAATATATTATTGATGAAAAAGTGATAACACAGGGAACTCACCAACAACTAGAATGAATTGCAAAGAATAGAGAATTTATATTTTCAAATTATATATCTCATATTACATCATATTTGTCTTCAAGTGAAGACTACAATAATTTGAACAATTATACGCAAGTGAAATATCTGAAATGATATCTCTAATGGCATACTAGGGTGGCTGCTAACCACCAAAATTGCAACTAAAAACTAGGTAGGGTCTTGCACCTTGGAAAATGCAACAATGACTCAACTCCAATTGGAATCACAAATACATAAGAAAAGGTAACTTCGCCATGAATTCCTACAATGTCAACCATGTCCTTACAAAGAGCTCCAAGAAGTTTCATGAAGGACTACAAATAAGCTGACATACTTTATTTATTATTTTATTAGTTGGTTCCATTTATTTATAACTTAATCATAGATTCTTATGATATATTTTTTAATTTTGGAATCACCTAATCAATTATTTCACTACATTAATTTAGGGACATTACATTTATCCTTTTTTTTTTAGCTTAGAAACACTAATTTTGTGATATTAAAACAAAGAATTATTGAATGCACCACAAGACTAGGAAAGGCGTGGGGGTGAATTGGTCTTAAAGTAAACTTAGAAGACTTCTTGTCACAAACACTTATCATTTCTCTTCATCCAACTAATTGTCAAAGAACAATATTGAAATGAATGCACATATACATGAACACTATATTTTTACATGGAAACCCCATTGTGAAAAAAACACAATGAGAATCATGCTCACAATATAAAGAACTTGAATACAATGTTTTAAGCCAAACACCAAAAATCTTGCTACTCCTAAAATAGACTAAGATGCACTACCTTAGGGAAAGCAACAAGATCTTGTAAATCATAGAAGATCACTTCCTTCAAGGAAAGATACAAGATTGTACAAGCTTCATAAAGAAATCACTAGCATTAAGAAAGGAAAAAGGAAATATTGAATTGAAAAAGATTTACAATCTCCTAATCAAATCAAATACTTGCTTCCACAAACTCTATCAACTCTATAAGATATTATCAATTCACACCTCTTCTTCTCAATATTCACATTATACTAACTTCACATTCAATCCATACTCACAAACTCAAATATCTTCTCTCCTTTATATATCAACTTGATCATCAAAAAAGTCATCAAGGTCAATTATGGTAAGAATAACCAATATTTACAAAAAATTGGCCACCATAAATACTTTTCTCAATGTAGTCCACCCAATGAGATAAAGGGGACGCAAATACATCATCACATTCTTCCCATAATGGAATTAACTAAATCACATGCAACATAACACCTCCATTAGCAGCATCAAATATAATATGTATTAAAGCATTGAAACATGCTAATAGATTGGCCCAAAATCATTCCCCAATGCACATAGCATATGCAGATCTAACCATGAAAAAATAAGATCCATATCAACCTCTTAACTCTTCTTCCAAAGCATATTGGTACAAGAAAGCCATTAATCAAATAAACATAATCCACTAAATCAAACAGCAATCTACACAAACAATATTACCAAATACAAAAAACATAACTTCACTTGTAGATTAAACCAACATAAGATATCTTAACTAGAAAACCACACAAATTTTAAGAACATATCCACCAAAACACACACCTAGAAATCACAATGTTGACTATTTTCCAAACCAATCTTGATGGCCAACCTCATTGTTAGAGAACAAACAAAAACCAATTTTAACCTCTAAACTACTATGGACCTGAAAACATGATCATGCAACATCCACATATGATACTCATTAACTCTAGAACTAGAAGCTACCAACTTCTTATGCAAAGCATGAAAAGTGTTCCCCCATAGTACTTTAGATACTCTTTGTTGCATATTTCAGATTCCCATATTGTCACCTTCCAAATACACAATATACTAACTAAATATCACTATCAAATATCATATCATCACCTAAATGTTCAATTTTGAACCTCTATCATCTTCCAAACATTAACAAGCACAACACTTTATCAGGTTGACATGCATGACAACACTAACCACATATTGATAACAAGAATATCCTTCCAATTTCTCTATATGTCAAGGAGCCAAATCCCAAAAATTCATTCACAACCTCAATGGTTTTTTTCCTAATAGGCCTATTGACCAAGGGTGAAATTTTTTCACAAGAAACTAGAAGTACATTACACCAATATAGAAGGCTTACATTCCTATTCAATTATAGTGTTTCTTGTGCTTAGTACAATCTAATTGTCATCTAATTAACATGTGAACAGTTAAAATATACTTAAGCTTACATTTGTGACTCAAAACACCTAATTCATGATTACTGGCTACATTATTCTAGAAATTTTTTTGACAAAAATAATTTCAAGTAGATTTCAAGTAGAGAGAATGAACCAAGTTGTAGAGCCAAAAAGATGACACACAACTCAAATTTCTAAACTTCTAAAATTGCTTAAGTGTTATAGCACACACAGACTTTAGCTTGAGCTCTACAAGCCTATGAGCCCAAGCCAAAGTGTGTGTGCACTTTTTAAGAACTCTATAAATGGGTTGCAAACCCATAGCCCATTCTATTTTCTCTTATTTCTATTGAGATCTGATTTAAAAGATCATTACTGAAAGAGATTATTGAAAGAGGGAGATTGTTGAAGTAGAAAATGTGTTTCAATCATTTTTTTGTCACTAATGTCAAACTTGCTATTTTGCTGGTAAGAAAATTTCTTATAAGATTGAAGTATTATGACTGAGTTGATTAATGAAGGGGATTTGATCAATAAGATATAACAATAGCACCTAGAGGAAAGGTTAAGTTATGGATATGTAATGAAGTACAAGGATCAGTTAAGACAATGGTGAAATGATGTATTGATAATCTACTTAAGGTTACAAAGGCTGGCTACACGTAGAAACTTTATAAGATCAAGTTACACAAAGACTATCTTGTTAGAAATGCTTTACAATAACTAAGAGGGGGGGGAGGGGGGAATTAGTTATGCGAGGTCCAAATGTCTTGATAAAACTTGTTCACTAAGTATAGTGAGCCCATTTAAACCACCATGCATCCAAGGTAAACATTCATTTTAACAAGTTACTGGTAAATCAACATGCAGGAATAAGACATGAAAGATCAGCACATAACATAGTGATTTACGTGGAAACCCAATTTGGAAAAAACCACTAGTAACATGCTACTCCTTTCTCACTCTTTTGAAGTGATGCCCTATGAAAGGCCTACCCTGTTAAAGGCTACAAAACACACTATTAAATGTGACACAGTTAAGGGATTTCAACCACCCTATTAAAAGTGAGCCTGGTTAAAGGACTTTAGAAAATTCACTTGGAATGTCACTCTGTTAAAGGATTTACAACATGGTTGTTAAACCAACCTAAGTCCATAGGATTTTTCCTAACTGATACAATTGCTAGAGAGTAACAATAAGGGCTTTTGACCTAATATAACTTACAACATAACTTGCATATTTCAAATCATAATTCAATTCACAAATTTGTCTGGCATTTAGTCTCTGCAGCTCTGATAGCTTGTCCTCCTTTCAAGATTTGTCTCCTTGAGTCTCCATGCTTGTTGTGCCAATGCAATCACCTCTGTGTTAGTATTTAAACACTTATATGCTTTACTTCATCCATGGAATATGCCTTCATCACTCTTTGCATAAAACTTTCCATTTCTAGAATCTTTAAGAATATAGCACTTATAACCAAATACTTTGAAATGTTTTACATTGGGTGAGTGACCATACCATGATTTAAAAGGTCTTGCATTTGTACCTTTCTTGATTTATACTCAATTTATGGTGTAGATAGCTATACTTATAGCTTCTCTCCAGTATTTTAGAGCAACATTCTTTTCCATCATCAATTTTTTAGTATAGTATCACTAATCTATTTCTTCTTTATGCAATTCCATTATATGGGGGAATTCTAGATAGTGATGTTTGTCCGATCTTAGGGACTTCAGGCTCTTTCCTGTTTTCTTCTCAACCCTAGCCAAATACCACTTAAAATTTTGAAATGTATTAGATTTTTTTTTTAAGAACATGGCAGTAATCATTTTAGAGTAGTCATCAACAAACAACATTATATATGTCTCCTTTGTAGCTTTGTACTTCTATTGGACCACATAAATCAATATGGACTAACTCTAGTACTTCTTTGGAAGTATAGGTTTTGCTTTTGAAACTTGACTTGGTCATCTTTCCTAGCCAACATTGTTTGCACATTGTATTGTTAGCTTCTTCAGTTTGGGAAAACCTCTGACTTTCCTCATTTTGCTGATGTTAATTAGATTATCAAAGTTGACATGACATAGCTTTTTATTCCATAGCCACACATCATCAAATCTTACAATGAGATAGTTAACATCTTCCATATCTAGGTAAAATAGACTACTTCTAGTTTGGTCTCCTTTTCCTATCAAATTTCCATTAGTGTCATAGATTTTAGCAATTTTGTCTCCAAATTCTACTTTGCATCCTACATTGCCTAACTGTGAGACACTCAGCAGATTGTAGTTCAATCCTTCAATATAATATGCATTATCATGTAAAATTTTCTCTATAAGCTTAATGAAACCTTTTCCTTTAATTAGACATGGAGTATCATTTCCAAATCTAACACTATTTCCATCATACTAAATAAAAGTAGCAAACTTACTTTTGTCTCCTGTCATATGATGTGACCACCCACTGTCTATGATCCACCTATCATTCTTGTTTACACAAGTTACTAGTGTTGTTGGCTCATCTTCATCTAACTCATCTTTCATGGCTACATAGATTACTTCATCATTATTTTCATCAGAATCCTCTTATTCAACAATGTAGCACTTTTTGCCTTTGTATTTGTAATCTTTGTTATCATCTTCTCTTCTACTCTTATGCGTGTTGCCTTCTTTGTACTTCTTTTTCTACGTGCACCTTGTAGCAATATGTCCTACTTCATTGCAATTAAAACAAATGATAGGTAGCTTACCTTTGAATTTACCTTTGCCTCTATGAAATCTTCTAGCCAAAAATGCTTCCAATTGTTCCACATCTTCTTCATCTGTGTTGTTGTCACTAGATGCATATTTTATCTTTCTTTCCTTCTTCTTTGGTTTCACTTCTTTAGTATCTTTCAACAATAGCTTGGCCTTGAAAGTAGATTCAATATTCTAAGGTTTGTAGTTATCAAAGTTGGGTAACTCAAATGTAGTAAGTCTTCCCACTATACCTTCAAATTTTAGATTATTTCCTAGTATGCATTTTAACTCTTGGATAGTTGATACTCCAATAGTGTTGATGGGGAGAAAAGTTCTTAATAATTTTCTATTAACAATATCATCATCTAAATGACCACTCAAACTTCTTATTGCACTTACTACTTCCTTTATTCTAGAGGCATATTGAGAAATGTTCTCACCTACCTCCATTCTCATGTCATCAAATTTTTCTCTAAGGATTTCTCTTTTTTCTCTTTAGACATTTTGATCTTCTCCATAAATATTTGACAAGACTTTTCACATCTTGAATGCAGAGTTACATCCCTTGATGTCATCAAATTTAGCATAGTTGAGAGTAGAGGCAAGCTCCAGCATTGCCTGATTATGTTCCTTCTTTTTCTTCATATCTTTTTCAGTAGGAGCACCAGTTGGATCAACATGTTCCACTTCAATTGAGGTTTATGCATGATCACTTATTGATCCAAGATGCAGCTTCATTAAAATTTTCCATGTAGTGAAGTTATCTCTGTTGAGCTAGGGAACTTCTCTCTTGGACATTTTGATCTTTTTGCTTCTGGTACCTTTAAATCAAATTAGTAGATGACTCTAATACAAATTGTTAGAAATCCTTTAGAATAACTAAGAGGGGGGGTGAATCAGTTATGCAAGATCCAAATGTCTTGATAAAACTTTTTCACTAAGTATAGTGAGCCCATTTAAACCAACCATGCATCCAAGCTAAACATTCATCTTAACAAGTTACTGGTAAATCAACATGCAGGAATAAGACATGAAAGATCAACATATAACACAATGATTTATGTGGAAACCAAATTTGGGAAAAGCCACCAGTAACATGCTACTCCTTTCTCACTCTTCTGGAGTGATGCCCTGTTAAAGGCCTGCCCTATTAAAGGCTATTAAAAACACTGTTAAATGTGACCTAGTTGAGGGATTTTAACCACCCTATTAAAAGTGAGTTTGGTTAAAGGACTTTAGAACATTCACTTGGAATGTCACCCTGTTAAATGATTCAAAACATGGTTGTTAAACCAACCTAAGTCCATAGGATTTTTCCTAATTGATACAATTGTTAGACAGTAAAAATAAGGGCTTTTGACCTAATATAACTCACAACATAACTTACAGATTTTAGATCATAATTCAATTCACAAATTTGCCTGGCTTTTAGTCTCTACAGCTCTGATAGCTTGTCCTCCTTTCAAGCTTTGTCTCCTTGAGTCTCCATGCTTGTTGTGCCAATGCAATCACCTCTATGGTCACCTATCAAAGTAGAGTATTTGTACTTTGTTCTTCTTTCTCAATGCCTTCTCCTTGAAACCACATACTCTCTCTAGCCAACTACTCTTTCTTGTTGACCTATAACTTCTTAAATAGAAGTCTAGAATACTTTTCCTACTTTATTCTTCTCACTCTTATTTTTGGTTTGAATGGATTAGGTAAGATACCATGTATCTACCCCTTATCTATTTCTTCTAGAAACATCATGTAGAATCCACCTGTATTCGCCTAAAAATGATTCACCTAGAATTATGTGCCACCAGTGCATCCTTATCTTCCACCTAGTTCAAAAAATTCAAGGTAACAAACTTGTCAGCTTAGATCTAACAAATCTTCAACTTTTCAAATAATGCAATAGCTCAATACTATTGAATTTCTGATGCTCGGCACATACTGTGTTATTCGACACCTATTTTGGGTTCACTCGACATCAACTAAGTTTTACCAATGCTCGACACCTATTACATTTTTGTCTAGCTCGATACCTAAACTTGCTCAACACCTTCTATTTCACTTGGCATCAACTAGATTTTACATTTTCTTGGCACTTACTAATAATCTGCTTGGCATGAACTAACTTGCTTGACACCCACTAATGAATTTAATCAAGCTTTGTAAACAGCTTTGTTACAACTTATTCTTCTAGAGTTTCTAAGTGTAGCCAACCTTTGGTATCTTCAAGTGTATTATCAATACATCATTTACCTTTATCTTAATTGATCCTTGCACTTCATTATAAAACCATAACGCAATCTTTCCCTTAGGTGCTTTTGTTACATCTTATTGATTAAATCCTCTTCATAAATCAACTAAGTGATAGTACTTGGATCTTATAAGCAAGTGTCATTTCAACAAATACTAGGTTTCACATCAGTGACAAAACAATGATTAAAAACATTCTTTATCAACAATCTCTCTTCTTTACTAACAACAATCTCCCTCTTTGCTTCTTCAATAATGATCTATTTAATCATATTTCAACATGTTTGCCAAGCTTGAGTGAGTTGATAATAGGTGCCAAGAAAAGTTAGTGCAAGTTGATCAGAAAATTAGTTGGATCCGAGTAAAATAATTGATGCTAAGAAAACACAGTATGTGTCAAGTATCAGTAAACTTTAGTTGATGATGAGTGAACTCACAGTTGATGTCGAGCAATACAATATGTGTTGAGCATCAGAAGATTGATAATGTCAAGCTATTGTATTATTAGAAAATTCAAAGATTCACCAAATCTAAGCTGATGAGTTTGTTTTCTTGAAGTTTGTAAACCATGTGAAAGGTAAGATTGATGAGCTGGTGGCATAGAATTTGAGGTAAACAATTTCTAGGTGAATTTAAATGGATTCTAGGAGAAAATATGGGATATAGGATAGATACATTGTATCCTATCTAATCCATCCAAACCCTAAAATGGACAATGGAAAACAAAGCGGCAAAGTATTGTAATTTCCTATTTAATGAATGTTTGATAATGAAGAAAAGTATCAAAGGAGAGAATATTGAGTAGGTCAGAAAAGACCAAGGAAGAACAAAGACAGAGAGTCAAGGACTCTACTTCATCAAGTGATCAAAGAGGTGACTACATTACTGTACCAAGCAAGAAGGCTTAAATAGATATGTGCTTGAAGGGTGAACGAGCTATCAAAGCTACAAAGAATGGAAGCTTTTTGGCATTAAGTTAGTATTGCCATTAGTGACAACACTTATCCATATCAGTATAGCTGCTGAGCTCAGCACTTAATTCTCTACTCTCATCGAGCATTCTAGTGTTAACAAAACTTTGAAGAAATCAACAGTTTACACCAAGCAGACAATGGCTACCAAGAGAATACAAGCAATATGAAGATTAGCAGTGTTTTTTGAGCTTCACAATGTCTGCCGAGCAGTAAGATTATGTCATGTAGATTCTGTGTAAACTAAACATTGGAAGAATTAGTGTTTACCAAGTGAAGCAAGGTAAACTCAGTATCTACCGAGTGACACTACATCTACCGAGTCACCATTGGTCACCGAGTTCACAACTACATCGAGTGATTAGTATGGATCGAGCCTTCACTTCTACTAAGTGCATGATGATGCCGAGTAATGTAGTGAACACCGTGTATCAAAAGGTCACCGAGTCAGTTCAGTGAACTCGAGTTATTTACTATTGGGCTGACTTTATAATGTATTTGTTCACTTATGTTTTGTCTGACCTTGTAAATTTGTAAATTTGAAAGGTATATATGTAAGATTTATTGTAAGATATCAAATGTATGAAGAAATATGAGAAGTATATGCAAAAGATTATCAGTAGTAGTTCAAGGAACATAGCAAGGTCAATACAAAGGCAAAAAAATTATATATATCATGTGAGGTGATCAATGCAAAAAGGATCTTATCAAAAATCAATTGTAAGCATATCCACTACTTTATCTTAATAGGTGAATTAGTTTTCTAAATCATCTAACAAGGTAGACTTAACAGTCTTTTTACAAATCTCTTAACTGAGTGCATACTTCATTGTATGTTTGTAAATCCTCTAATAAGGTGGACCTAGCAGTCCTTTGTGCTCCTAACAGGGCAGATCACTACAAGTGGTCAATGTAACTTTATGCTATAGTATTAAATTTTTGTGGGTATCATCCCCACCCTAGTTTTACTTTCTATTTGGAAGGTTTCTGGGTCACCAAAATATTGTGTTCTTTTCTATGATGAATGTTTTAAGTTTTAGTATTAATGCATATAGTAGCATAGATTGGTTTGTGAATAATTCAAAAGAAGAATTTAAAGTTATTGATTCACCCCTGCACTCTCAGTAACCTATCATATATTAAATATTTCTAACAATTGGTATCAGAGCATTGTGGTTCTCAAGAAAAAAGTTTGATAGCTTGAGCAAAGATCTAAGGATAAATGGAGATATCTAGACTTGATAAGGCAATTGAAAATGAAAAGCTAGACCTAGAGATGGCCATAGCTCAACTCAAAGAAGCAAAGGAGCATCTTTCCTAATCCCTGAAAAGAAGGAAGGAACTTGCAAGAAAAATGGATGACCATCAATATGTTGAAGAGAATATTGAAGACTTTTTCCCATCAAGCAGCTCGGATGAAGCTAATGAGGCAATCAAAGAACTCCTAACAAAGAATGGCTCTCTACAAGAAGAAGTAAGAAAACTTAAAAGAGAATAAGAAATCCAATCAATCAGGCTATGTGAAATTTTGGAATAAATAAATAAGGCAAATGAAGACTTGGAGGAAAGAAACAATGAAGAATAGAATCAATCCAATCAGCATGAAGACCTCATTGATCAAATCATTGGAGCAAATGAAGAAATTAGGATTCTCAAAACATAGAATGAAATAATAAGAAGTGACCTAAACTATGAAAGGGAAATTAATGAAAGAATAATGAGAGAACTAAGATGTGAAAAGAAAATCATTGAAAAATTGAAGAATGACCAAATGCTAAAAAAAAAAAAAATGAGAGAATGTTGAAATCACAAGAAGACATGAATCAATTGAATCAGCAAAATGCACAGAATCTTCATAGGCAAAAGGGTAAAGCAGGACTAAGATACAATGAAGAACAAGGTGAATCTTCCAAGCAAGGTGAAAAAAATAATCTAAACCCCTCATGCAATCATTGTAGAAAAATTGGTCATACATCAAACAAATGTTGGAGTAATGGAAAAGGAAAATTCAATGGAAAGTGCTATAATTGCAATCAGCATGGTCACAAAGCCAATGAATGCAAGGAGAAACCAAAATTTGAAGATAAATGTCACAAATGCAAAAAGCATGGTCACAAGGCATCTCAATGTAGATCCAAATCATTCAATCTAGCTGAACAATTAGTAAAGGCAATATTTGGATGGGACTACAATACCTAGTGCAAATGTCATTATTGTAGAGAATATGGACACACTAGCATAAATTGTGCAAGGCACCACCTAAGAAAGAAAGATACTACTATAAGGTGTTACATGTGCATTGAACTCGATCATATAGCTAAAAATTACATGAATATAGGCAAAGTTGAAGATGAAATGAAAGCAAGGGCTGACAATATAAGGAAACAAATAAGGCATAAATGGATTCCTAAATCTACTAAGGATACAAGCTTGAATCATGGTAGTGAAGCCAGTCAAGAAGTGGGTGACTCCATCCCTTCAAACTAAATTCCTAAGAATGAGTTGGAGTTTTACTTAGCAAGAAAATCATAAGCAATTCCAAGAAACATGAGGAATGCAAATGATCCAATCAGTATTTCAGATACACTAGGAATCACAAAAAAGTTATCCTTCACCAAGCTACATTAGACACCACCAAGGTAAGTTGGTTGTAGACCTTACCGAGCAAGGTCAGGAGTAAAGGAAATTTTGTTTGTTTGTTGAGTTGATACTCTTGCCGAGTTAGGTCAGTGGATGACAGTCTATCATGCACTATGTCATAATGGCACCGAGCATTTATGAAAATTTCTCAACAAAAGGGGCAATTTCAACTTCATTTTTCATCGCATCGATAGCATTCAAAAAGTAGAGCAATTTGAAAGAGCATTATAATGTTTCTGAGCGATTCAACAATAAGATCTTCACAAATTTCATCATCTACTAAGTAGCGATGGTGTCTACTAGTAGAAGTAGCACTAAACCAAAGAAGGGTTTTGAAATGTTGGTTAAAGGTGTTGAATGGAAAGCACCAAACTTCAAAATCATTTCGGTCGTTGTTGAGTCACTTGATCCATATGGAGCTTAGTCACAAATCTCTCCCAAGGTACTCCTAATTAACAACATATGAACTCACTTTAAATATTTTGTTCAATAATTAGGGACACTAGAAATGGATGCTGCCCTAGCTAAAATGTGTGTTGATAGAGTTTTGAAACCTGAGCATAAACATTTGAAAGCTAAAGAATTAACTCATATCCCTCACATGCCTTGAAATTTCCAAGTGAAGTGGATAAGATACATATTGAGTCAGTTTCACAATGGTCAATTATGATTGGAACAACCCATTCTAATTACAAAGAAGATGATACACAAGGTTACGGGTTTGCCAATACTAAGCAAGATAAAATCAACCAAAACCCTAGGTTGGGAGGAATTGCAAAAGAAAACCCTAGCTGAATGGGACGGTAGAGGTTTGAAACTAAACAATGTCACTAACATAGAGCTTAGGTTCAGCATCCATATCATTGCACATAACATCTACAGCTTGAGTTAGTCAAATAGCATTCCTTGTAAGGTAGTTGACCTAGCATACAAGATCATAAAGAAGAACCTTGAATTTGATTTGTCAGATGTACTTTTGAAGCAATTGAACAAAAACATTGAAAGTGTGAAGACTTCCAAGAAAAATTCCTTCAAGTTCGATTCATTGCTTACCTATTTATTCTTTTATGTTCAAAAATCCTTTCCATCTAAGGGCATAGTTATATGGAGAAAAGACACCCCTATTCTTCATTAGATAAATGAATTTATTGAAGAAATGGGTGAAAATTTTGAAAGGGTGTTGGATAATTACTTTGAGGCATTCAAAGAGAAAATGAATAATAGATTCTGAATCCCGCCCAAGCTTGTGGAAGACTACAAGGATGGCATATGCTTCATGGTGGACTGTGATAGAGTGTATATTCAAGTAGTCATACCAAGAGTGGAATGGGTAAAACCATTGTCTTATGAAATTAACATTGATGAAGCTAGAGACATCATTTAGGCTTTAGTAAATGAGCTAGCCAATCCAAATCTTCTTGCATTTGGCACTTTTGAGGAAGCCAAAAAGAGGATAGAACTTAGTATCAAGATTCCTCAAGCTATCAACCAAGGCAAAAAGAGGATTGCAAAATTGAAGAAATTTGAAGGTCCTCTAATGCTTACCAAGGGCAAGGATGAGGATGAAGAAGAGGAATATGATGAAGGTGAAGAAGAAGAATTAGAAAAGGAGGAACTAGCAAGGAAGAAAGGTAGAGTGATTATCACTAAACCTCATAAGAAACCTATTGCAGTACTCTCCAGGAGAGGTAGGAAAGGTAAAAATGAACTAGTATTCATTTGCTCTCCACCTACATTGTAGGAAAGGATGAAAAAACTAAGTATTGGAGCAAGAATATGTAACTTCAAAGTTCTCAAGTATGAGACTCAGTCTCCAGATGAGTAGAAAGAGATTGAGGACTTAGTCATGGAGAAGATGGGTATTTGGAAATACTCCCCTGCTCAGATTGAACCTCAAATCCATGCAGATCTTTTTGCCAAAATTCAAGTTAGATGGGAGAACACGGTACAAACTGTTAAAGACATCTTTGAACAATAGCTGAAATAGTTTGTACCTAATCTGACTAATGTTGAAGTAAAGAAGGCAATGAAACAACATGAAGAAAGAATGATTCTAAAGCTTAACTCATTCTTTATATTAATGAATAACATAGAATCAGTAGTTAAGTATGCCTTAGATGTCTAGAGAGATGTATATCATCTCAACAAGCTATCAAAAGAAACTATTATAATTAAAGATGATGATAGTGATGATGATGATAATGATGATGATAATGATGATGATGACAACACTCCTTCCATCGCAATTACTGAAGGTGAATTGCATGATCTAATGGAGAAGAAGGAAGAAGAAGAGAAGGAAGAAGAGGAGGAGGAAGTAGGAGAAATGGAGGAACAAGGAGAGGAGGAACAAGCAGAAGAGGAAGAAAAGGATGAAGATGATCTAGTCAGAATAAAGCACAAGCTATTGCATCTCTTCCTCACACTCCAACACACACTATCACATCTATGGAGATAGCTACTAGTGAAATTATGAGCACAATAGCAACATCAATTGCTCAATCTTCATCAGTCACCTCCTAGCTCCAAGTGTCTGCAATAGAAGTATCAAGCACTTCATCTATAGAGCTGACTGTTACCTCTTCAGCTACTAAGTTAGCTCCTTTTGTATCTACATCTTTAGTTTGTGCATCAATAAGTTCTACAATTTTTTCTTCATCAATTCCAGTAAGCTCTACAGTTTTGTTTTCATCTATATTATCTACATCTACTTTGATTCTAGTTAGTTCAGACACTTCTATGAGTATTCTGCCAACTGTGGCACCATTTTTGGGAAGTGTTTCAATTTTTGGTCCAATTAGTACTTCTATTAGCATTCAATCCTTAAGCCCTATTCCATTTTTCACTGCTAGCCCTTCTATCTCTACTATTGTGTCTGTTCCAAAGGTCAAACTAGTCATCACTGAAGTAAAACCAAGGTAACCATTGAAACTTCTGATCATTGGAAAGGAAATTGAAGAAGACATTGACTTAGACACAGAGATAATAATACCTAAGATTGACTATGAGACTGCTACTATTGAAGAAATGAGGTTAGCCAGTCAACTCATAGAGAAGAAAGCTACGCAGAAGTAGCTAAGGTCAGAAAGCGATAAGGAGTACAGAATAATTGAAAATGCCAAGAATATAATTACAGATGCTATAGGTATTGAAGTGCATTCCACTCAACATATTTTGATTCAGTTAGAAGAGGTTGTACAAAAATATAATGAGGACTCCTCTAGACAAGAGAAGCTAAGTGAAAAGGTTGAAAGGAAGTTTAATACCAAAGTGTTAGAGCATATTGCTCAGTAGATTGCAATCAAACAAGTGGAGTTGTCCACATTTTTGGCATATTTTGAAAATTCCTTTAATAATGCACCATCACTTTTTGCAAAACTTTGTGATATATCTAATTTTACCAATGAAATAAAGGAGAAGCTAAATAAGATTGATGTTAACATGAAATCTAGTGTATCAAAGTTGCAAGGTGATTTGTCTTCCAGCTTCTCTCATCACACTAAGGTGAAATATCTAGTAGAAGTGCAGGCAGAACTTCTAAGAGAAGAAGTAAGAATAAGAGCAACCTTGATTGATATTCAAAACAAGATCTTTCCAATAATGGATACAATGCAGAAACATATTGATCATTGCAAGACATTGGTTCAGGATCAGAACTTCTTAGTGGCTAATCACATGATCAAATTATTAGCAGAAATGCAAATTGCTCTCTCTACCTACAAAATTTTGCAAAAGAATTGGGATACTTCATTTGCCCTCATTCTTAAGGTACATCAAGAATTTATCTCTCAATTTGGTGTAACTATATAAATAGTACATGTAGCTCTTTGGCATTACTGTCAAAAAGGGGGAGAGATTATCAGCTTTAGTAAAAAGGGAAATTTTGTATATAAGGAGAGATATCAGTATAAGTGAAAGGGGGAGATAGCACTCAATAGAGTCAACATGTACATGTGTATAGCTATGTACATAAGTATCTTTGTATATACATTATATGTCATCAAGGAGATATATGTAAAAATTTATATGCAGCAGCTTTACAAAGATCTATTTTATTTTATTTTTATTTTTAAAAAACCAAAACTTAGTGAGTCAATTTATGTACATATGTTTTGGCTTATAAGTGTCTTGTCACTAATGCCAAAGGGGAAGATTGTTGGCATTAAGTTAGTATTTCCATTAGTCACAACACTTATCCATATTAGTATAGCTACCGAGCTTAGCATTTAATTCTCTACTATCACTGAGCATTCCAATGTTAACCAAGCTTTGAAGAGATCAGCAGTTTACATTGAGTAGACAGTGGCTATCAAGAAAATACAAGGAATATGAAGATCAGTAGTGTCTATCAAGCTTCACAATGTCTACCGAATAGTAAGCTTGTGTCATGCAGATTCTATGTAAACCGAGCATTGGGAGAATTAATGTTTATTGAGTGAAGCAAGGTAAACTTAGTATCTACCAAGTGACACTACATCTATGAGTCACCAGTGGTCACCGAGTTCAGAACTACATCAAGTGATTAGTATGGACCAAGCCTTCACTTCTACTGAGTGCATGATGGTGCTGAGTAATGCAGTGAATGTCGTGTATCAGAAGGTCATCGAGTCAGTTCAATGAACCCAAGTTATTTACTATTGGGCTGACTTTGTAATGTATTTGTTCACTTATGTTTTGGCCAACCTTGTAAATTTGAAAATTTGAAAGGTATGTATGTAAGATGTATTGTAAGATATCAAATGTATGAAGAAATATGAGAAGTATATGTGAAAGATTATCAACAGCAATTCAAAGAACACAGAAAGGTCAATACAAAGGCAAAAGAGTTATATCTATCACGTGAGGTGATCAGTGCAAATAGGATCTTATTAGCAATTAGTTGTAAGAAGATCCACTACTTCATCTTAACAAGTGAATTAGTTTCTTAAATCCTCTAACAAGGTAGACTTAATAGTCCAAAAGAGAAGCACAAAGATCAAGATTTCCAAAAGAGAAGTACCCAAGCTTAATAGAAAAAACTTCCTTGCATGGTGATGTCTAATGAAGTTGAATCTTAGAGGAATAGGAGATCATGCACAATCTACCATCTCAATTGAACATGTTGATCCTACTATAGTTCCTACTGCTGAAGATATGAAGAAAAAGAAAGAACACAATTAGGCAATGTTGGAGATTGTCTCTACCCTATGCTATGCAGAGTTTGATGACATCAAAGGATGTGACACTGCAAAGAAGATGTGGGATGCATTGCACGCCATCTATGGAGGAGACAAAAATGTTCAAAGAGCCAAATTTGAGAGCCTCAGAAGTAAATTTGATGACTTGAAAATGGAAGAAGGTGAGAACATGGCTCAATATGTTGCTAGAACAAAAGAACTCTTTAGTTCAATAAGAGTAGCTACTAGTCATATAGAAGATGATATTTTTTTAAGCAAAGTTTTAAGAACACTACTACCTATTTATGCTATTAGAGTTTTCTCAATCCAAGAATTGAGATCTACTCCAGGAAACAATCTAATTCTCGAAGGTCTAATAGGTAGACTCACTACTTTTGAGCTATCTAACTTTGATCATTACAAACTAGAGAATCTTGAATCTACTTTAAAGGCTAAGTTTCTATTGAAAGATTTTGATGAGAAGAAGTAGAAGAAGAAAAGAAAGATAAAACATGTGTCTAGAAATAGTGATACTAATGAAGAAGATGTTGAACAATTGGAAGCACTACTAGCAAGAAGATTCCACAGAGGAAAAGAAAAGTTCAAAGGTAAGTTACCCATCATTTTTTTAATTGCATTGAGATTAGTTGATTACTGCTAGATGTACAGAAAAGAAAAACTATAGAGGAAGTGATAAGTACAAAGGTAGAAGAAATGAAAATAGCAAGGATTACAAAGACAAAGGCAAGAAGTGCTACATTGCTAAGGAGAATGATTCTAATGAACATGATGATGAAGTAGTTTATGTTGTAATGAAGGATGAATATGATGAAGATGAGGCAACTGCACTTGTGACTTGTGTAAACAAAAATGGCAAATGGATCATTGATAGTGGATGCTCATATCACATGATAGGAGATAAAAGTAAGTTCATTACCTTGATGGAAATAGTGTTAGATTTGGTAATGATGTTCCATGTTTGATAAAAGGAAAAGGTTCATCAAACTTACAAAAAAGATCTCATATGACAATGCTTACTATGTTGAAGGACTAAATTATAATTTGTTGAGTGTGTCACAACTAAACAATTTGGGATGCAAAGTTGAATTTAGAAACAAGACTACCAAGATATATGACACAAATGAGAAATTGATAGGAAAAGAAGATCAAACTAGAAGTAACCTATTTTACCTTGATATAGAGGATGCCACTTGTCTTATTGTGAAATTTGATGATGTGTGGCTATAGCACAAAAGATTATGTCATGTTAACTTTGATAACTTGATTAGCATCAATATTATGAAGAAAGTTAGAGGATTATCAAAGCTGAAAAATCTTGATAATGTGATATGCAAACAATGTCAGCTAGGTAAAATGACAAAGCCAAGCTTCAAAAGAAAAACATATACCTTTAAAGAGATACTAGAGATTGTTCATACTGACTTGTGTGGACCAATAGAAGTGCAAAGCTACAAGGGAGACTAGTACATAATGTTATTTCTAGATTATTATTCTAGAATGATGATAGTCATGTTTGTAAAACAAAAATTTGATATTTTTCAAATGTTTAAGTGGTTCTTGGAAAATGTTGAGAAAGAAATAGCTAAAAGTCTGAAATGTTTGAGATTAGATAGAGGAGGAGAAGTCACATCAAACGAGTTTGAAACGTTCTGTAATGACAGAGGAATCAAGAGACAAACATTTGCACCTAGAACCCCTCCACAAAATAGAATCACTAAAAGAAGAAATAAGTCAATAATGGATAGTGCCAAGACACTTATGATGGAGAAGAATGTTGCTCTAAAATATTAGAGATAAGTTGTAAGCACAATTGTCTATACCATAAACTGAGTGCATATCAAGAAAGGTACTCATTCAACATGTTTTGAATTATGATATGGATACTCACCCAATGTTACATTCTTAAAGATGCTAGAAATGGTAAGTTTGATCTAAAAATTGAAGGTGTATTCATTGGCTACTCCACAAGAAGTAAAGCATACAAGTGTTTGAATACTAACACTAAATAAATTGTCGAAAGTGCAAATGTGAATTTTGATGAATATACTGAAGTTCATGATGTTGAACTTGTCCAAAAGCTAGAAGAATAAAAATCATTTATATATTTCTATGAAGGAATGTCTGCTAAAGAAGAAGCTAAAAATCAAGTTGGAAACCAACAGCAAGTTTCAATAATTGTCAAGTCACAGCTTGTGAATGCTGAATTAAATTCAAGAACTGAGCTACATTCAGATGTCAAGTCATAAAATGAAGGAACTACACATTTTGACTCTGAGGTTAATGTACATGAAAGAGATGTTGAGATACCTAAAAAAAATATACATTGTGACTCTGAAACTGAAAGATAAACTAAAGAAACAAGAACTGAGCCAAGACAGTCCAAATATGTTAGAAGACACCATCCTGCTGATCAAATCATTGGAAACAAAGATGCTAGACCAATGACAAGAAATAGACTAAGATGTGAATTATTCTTGCTAAGAATGAAAGATCCCAAGACATTAAAAGATACATTAGGATATGTTGACTGGTGCAAAGCCATAGAAGAAAAAATTGAGCACATAAAGAAAAACAAAACTTGGAGTCTAGTTCTTAGACCATAGGACAAAAATGTGATTGGTACCAAGTGAGTATTTAGGAATAAGTTAAATGAGAATGGTGAAATCACAAGCAATAAAGTAAGACTAGTTTGCAAAGGATATGAACAAGAGGAAGGAATTGACTATGGGGGACATTTTCCCCTATTGCAAGATTGGAAGGAATAAGAACTCTACTTGCTCATGCCACATATAAAAGATTCAAAGTATATTAGATGGATGTTAAGTCTACATTTCTGAATTGCATACTAGAAAAAGAAGTTTACATAGAATAGCTAGAAGAATTTTTTAATGAAAACAACAAGAATATGGTATGTAAAATTCACAAAGCTCTTAATAGTTTGAAACAAGCACTAAGAGCATGATATGAAAGACTTCATAAGTATCTTGTGAAGATTGGATTTGAAATAGTTGATGATAATAGCAATCTATACATAAAGACAGAAAAAGGTAAAGACATTCTGTTATCTAAAATTTTTGTTGATGATATAATATTTGGAGGACAAGATGATTTATGCAAGGATTTTGCTAATCAGATGAAACGTGAATTTGAAATGTTGATGTTTGGTGAGATCAAATTCTTTCTGGGACTGCAAGTATATCAGCTAAAGTATGGCATATCTATCACTCAATCAAAGTACATCAAGGAAATATTGAAAATATTTGGACTGGAAGATTCAAAACTAGTAAGTACACCCATGATAACAGGACACAAACTATCAAAGAATGATGATTCTACTAAAGTAAATCAAACATTATATAGGTCTATGCTTGGCAAGATACAATATATTGTACATAGAAGACCTGATATTGCATTATCTATAGGGATAGTTGCAAGATTCTCTGTAAATCCCAGAAAGAACCATTTAATGGTTGTGAAAAGAATAATAAAATACTTGAAAGGAACAGAAGAGTTTAGCCTATACCATAAGAAGAATCAAAATTTTGATTTAAGAGCCTACACTGATGCTGACTGGGGTGGCAACATAGATGATAGAAAAAGCACCAGTGGAGGAGCACTTTTCTTAGGCAAGAGACTAGTTACATGGACTAGTAAGAAACAGAGTTGTACCTCACAATCTACAATTGAAACTAAATATGTTGCTGCTACTATAAAATGCACATTGTATGGATCAAGCATCTACTCAAAGGAATGAAAGAAGAAATAATAGAACCTATGATACTTTATTGTAATAACACTAGTGCTATTAATATATCAAAGAATCTAGTGATGCACACCAAGACAAAGCACATTGCAATCAAGTATCATTACTTGAGGGAACTAGTTGAAGATAAAGAGGTGAAGATGGAGTATGTCAACTCAAAGAAAAAAATTGCTAATCTCTTCACAAAACTATTACCTAAGGATGCACATGAATATCTAAGAGGTAAACTAGGGGTGATACCCCTATCAAAAGCTATCTAAGTAACATGAGGACTGCCTTGCACCAAACAAGTTGATTGCCTAAATGTCACAAATTGATGTAGAGGATCTTACTTTAGGTGTTGTCTAAAGTAATCAAATTGTTGAAATTCTAAATTAGTCACAGGCAAGGTAACAAAGGGAGAAACTAGAGATACTACAAAATTCTATATTTGCATGTTGAGATGAAAAGATGATATATCTTTTGCATTGTTGTTAATGAGAGAGAAATAGCAGAAACTGATCAAAGCTAAGAAGGAGACAAAGAATAAGACAAAGAATGAGGGAGAGAAAGCATTGGACTAATCATTATCAAAGGAAGATTCCAAAACAAATTAAGGAGAAAGAGCTACAAGAGCTATTCTATTGATCAAAATGGAGAAAGTATAGTAGAAGAAGATATATGAGGGAGTTAATTTTTGGAGAACTCTTAATCTACCTAGTAAGAGGGAGTTATAAGAAGAAACTTAGAGGGGGTCATAAGAAATAATTTTGTAACCTAATAGAAGTTGCTGATAAAGGGAGAAATTTTGATACAAGTTTTCTTTTTGGTATTGTCTTACTATTTTAACTTTGTTAGTTTGTTCAAACAAAGTGTTTTACCACTCAAGTGACTTGGTTAATCAGTTTAGTTCACCATCAATGCCAAAGAGGGAGATTTTTGAGATCTGATTGAAAGGATCATTACTATAAGAGATTATTAAAAGAGGGAGATTTTTGAAGTAGAAAATGTGTTTCAATCATTGTTTTGTCATTGATGTCAAACCTGCTATTTTTCTAGTAAGACAATTTCTTATAAGATTCAAGTACTATCGCTTAGTTGATTGATATAGAGGATTCGATCAATAAGATATAAAAATAGCACCTAGAGGAAAGGTTGAGTTATGGATATGTAATGAAATACAAGAATCAATTAAGATGATGGTGAAATTATGTATTGATAATCTACTTAAGGTTACAAAGACTAGCTACACTTAGAAACTTTAGAAGATCAAGTTACACAAAGATTGTCTACCAAGCTTGACTGAGTTGATAATAAGTGTCGAGCAAAGTTACTGCAAGCCGAGCAAAAAATTAGTTCAAGCCAAGTAAAAAAGTTGATGCCAAGAAAACACAGTATGTGTCAAGTATCAATAAACTTTAGTTGATTTCAAGTGAACTCATAGTTGATTTTGAGCAATGCAGTATGTGCCAAGCATCAAAAGATTGATAATGCCAAGCTACTACATTATTAGAAAAGTCAAATATTCACCAAATTAGAGCCAACAAGTTTGTTTTCTTGAAGTCTATGAACTAGGTGGAAGATAAGATTGATGAGTTGGTGGCACAAAATTTGAGGTAAACCATTTCTAGAAAAATTCAAATGGATTTTAGGAGAAGTTTCTAGAATAAAGATGGGATATAGGGTAGATACATTGTATCCTATCTAATCCATCCAAACCCTAAAATGGACAATGAAACAAAGTGGAAAAGTATTCTAATTTCTTATTTAAGGAATGTCTAGTCATAAAGAAAAGTATCAAAGGGGAAGATATTGAGTAGATTAGAGAAGACCAAGGAAGAATAGAGATAGAGAGTCAAGAACTATGCTTCGTCAAGTGATCAAAGAGGTGACTGCATTGTTGTACTAAGCAACAAGGCTTAAGGAAATATATTCTTGAAGAGTGAACAAGTTGTTAGAGCTACAAAGAATGGAAACCAAGCAAAATTGATGGTTGAATCGTGATCTGATATCTACAAGAGAAGTTGTAATTTGTATCATATCAAATCTCTACTATTACTCTCTAATAATTGTATCAGTTAAGGTAAAATCCTTTGAACTAAGGTTGACTTAACAGTCCTTAGAAAATCTTTTAACAGGGTGGCATTCCAAGTGAATGGCCTAAAGTCCTCTAACTAGGCTCACTTTTTCCAGGGTGATTGAAATCCCTTAACTGGGTCATATTTAACAGTGTGTGTTGTAACCTTTAATAGGGTTGACCTTTCATAGGGCATCACTTTAGAAGAGTGAAAAAGGAGTAGCATGTTACTGGTGGTTTTTTCCAAATTGGGTTTACACGTTAAATCATTGTGTCAATTGTGTTGATGAATCTTTATGTTTTATGTTTATATTGTTGCAAGTTGATTTAATAGTAATCTACAAGTTTTAATGATAAGCTTGGATGCATGCATAGATATGAATGTTTAATGGGTTCGCTAAGCTAAGTGAAAGTTTCATTTGCACATCTGGACCTTGAATAACTAATTCACCCCCCCTCCCCCTCCCCCCCAACTTAGTTATTCTAAAGAATTCTAACAATTTATTTGTGCTAGTTTCTTCTTTCCCCTCAATAGCGCCCACACGATTTGCGGAATTTGAAGAATTTGTTCATTCTCCTTCTCAAAATGGCTCCTCATTGCTAAAGATCAAGATTGGGATTGTCAAATATAGTTTATACTCTTCTTTTTGCAATAGTTTATATGTTTGTGCATTGTTTTGTATGTTTTTTGTATTTTTGCTTCAAATTTGTTTATTTATTTAAAATGCAATTGGTTTCTTATCAAAAAATGTGAATAACAAACCACCAAATCCCCAGCGTGCTCAACAAAATCAAAATGAAAACCCTCCACAAGAAGAGCAAGAAATTTCATAACCTCCACTGATTGGAAGACCTCCTCCTGACACCTAAGACAATATAATGAATGAAATAGAAAGAGGGAAAAATGAATGAGAAGCAATCATTGGTAGGTTGAAAGCTTGTGGGAAAACTAATCCTATGAGAGCACAATTGCCATCCTCTCTCAAGTCCATTATGAGCCATGTAGCTTATGTTAATGGTTAGTTAGATATTTGGCATGTTAAAAGAGAAGAATAAAGAAGATATTATGCAAATAAATTATCCTATAAAGATGTAAGAAAAAAGGACATGGTAAAAGGTAGCATATGTGCATTGTTTAAAAAGTCTGGAGAACAAGACATTGTTAAACATACAACTAAAAGGTTCCCCATCCATTGGTGCATACATGATGCTATTAGAAATATTTTTGAGATAGATGGTGGATGGTCTTTGATGCCCCTTCCTACAATGATCATGAGGTTCCAATGTATTTCTTAAAAAAATTATATTGTGAATTTGTCCTTGGGGACATCCCTAATTATTTTGATATCTTGGATTCTCAGTGTAGATGTGGGGGGTCATCATTTGAGAGGTCAGGGCATGTCGTAACCCTAATGTAGTTAGGGTTCCTATTGTCAAGCCATAGGGTGAGCATGTGATTATTCCTTCAATTGTGAAGGAACATGTAGAGACCAGTACTCTAGGTACTATCAATGCTTTGACACAAACCCTTATTCATTGCACTAGTCTATTATTTGGGAAGGAGCCATCTTTGTGACTCAGTCGCATGTACACATCATGTGGATCTTTAGGCAAGTTTGGCAGTCATGTTGGAGACACTATGGACGATGGGTTGGTCAGTGATAAGTTCCTAGATGACACATTTGGCATTGACACGCAAGTAAATTATAATTGTAATAAAATAATTTGATCACATTTCGTATGTATATTGAATGACTAATTAATTAGCATGTCTTGACATTGTTCAAAATTTAGGGTAAGAGCATTAATGGCCCTAACATAGATTCCCTAGCCCTATTTTACATCTCATCGATGAGTCGAGAGGTATGTATCAATTTAATCATTTAAATAAAAACATATATTTATTAAGTAATCATATGAAGGATTGACAAAAAAGTATATATCCATGTGCATTAGTTCTCTACTAGACCATCGACATTCACAAGGGACTCTGAGCCTAGGCATGATATGAGTTTCACAAAGGTACATTTTTTTCATGTTAATTTAATTCATTTGATTATATTTGTTTCATGTTACATGTGAATTTTATTATATTATTTGCAGTTGTTGACATCTGAGACTCCTCATCTTCATCAGTCCATCGATTATTGAGTTGTCACGATTGATAGTTTTAGTTATTATTTATAATAGTATTGAAATTTCAAATTGTATTTATAAGTATGATCGAGTGATTATATTGATTGAATTTTTGTAGGGCCTTATTACTCTCGATCATCCACGAACCTTTGACATGGATGTACAAAGTGACTATTTGATGGTAGTAAGAAAATAATTAATTTTGTGTCTACATATGTTTGATTTCAATATATAATAATTATTGATTCATATCTACTTTGTTTGTATCAGCTCTAGTTAGAGAGGAACCTAAACAAAAGGGCGAGCGAGCGTGCAAGGAAGACCCCATCATCCCCATCATCTCTTCCACACAATGACCAAAGAGCTCTAGGGATTTATTTCCTTCCCCTCATGGGAAGGAGAAGATATAGGGATAGACACACATGTATAAGCATTAGTGGACATATATCTTGGATTTTATGTTAGTGGACATATTTGGCATACATTTAATGTATATATGACATTTTATATTTGATGTATGACATATATTTGATGCATGACATTATTAGACTTATGAAATTATTGGTTATCATAATATATGATGTGTTTGCTCATGTATGACATTATTGGTTATCATATATATATATATATAGTTTTTTTTTTTCATTTTTACATTTTAAGTACATTTCATGTTATTTCATTTTAATGTAATTTGCATCCAAAATGATGCACACCAAAAGATAGTGGATCAACAAGAATGGTTTTAAGGAAAACTACCTTTCCCACCTTCCTAAGTGTCTTCAAAGACTCTTTCCATCTTGGTTACAAAACTAAACAAACTTCTACCCAACTTCACAAAACTACTTGATCACTTTCCCTGTTCAGGACTTGGGAAGCACTAAGGGAAAAATTAGTAAATTTGAGAAATGGATCCTAATCAACTTCTTGCTTCAAACTAACACCTTAGACACTTCAAGAAACACCTAATGATGAGGTTTCCACAACTAGTTTACTATCATAACATGTATTTTGCAAAATTTCTCTCAATAGGCCTAATTGCCCTTATAGCCCTTTTTGTGGTTTTCAGATAGCAACTTTGTTTTTCTCCACTAGACTTGGCAAACAAAATAGGTATTTTTATACTAATGCAAGAAGAAGGTGGTGATACTAGATTCTTATTACCAAACTCTCATCACTAGGTTTCTTTCAATCCTACCAAACATATTACTATTAGTCCCTCAGGATTCTTCCAAGGCTAGAGACCACGTGGTTGGCCTATTCCTTATGCCACCCTCACCTATTCCAAATGTCTCTACCTAACCCTTCACAAACTCAACCAACTACCTCTAACAATACCCAACACCTCCACTGCCTTACACCCTCCATGATCTTTCACAACACCATACCCTAATAAGCTTAACTCATTGCCATTTAAGTGGTTTCAACATTCATAAGGTGTTATACACCTTAATGGGCTTCAAAACTTCAATTCTAATAAACGAACCTAAAGAGGCTCTTTCTTGTAGCCCTACCTTTGGGGTTTTAAGGTAGGAAATTAAAATCTCTCCAAACAACTACCAAAACCAATGATGGATTAAGATACCCAATTCTAATCTTGACTAAATTCCAAAAACATAGATTTCCAACTATTCAATAAAGCATATAACTTGCAGGCCCGAGTCTAGACAAATAGGCCCAAAACATACCTTCTAACTCCCAACTCATTAAACTTTCAAATAATAGTAACAAATGAACTTGTTTATAGTTTTACCTTACCAAGATTTTACAAACTTTTGACTTTTAAAGTCCTAACTATTGAGGGGATATGCAAACCTCCAAACCCTTGTTATAGTGAGGGTTTTCTTGCTAAATAAGATAACTATCTCACAGACTTAAATCTCTCATCTATTACATTCTTCCAAGATTATTTGACATCCTATGAGTGAAAATAATCTTCCAAAATGCATGCAGATCATACACCAACATATGCTACATTCTTATTTACTGATTCACTATATTTTCTTTGTAGAGCATGCAATTTGTTGATTTCAGCCAACTCTTCACAAAGGGCAGCGATTATGTTTCAAACCCATGAGATGGATCTTAATACAACCAAGAAGATTCTTAACATCTTCCACTAACTCTATTTAGTGATAACATGCAGCTAAAGTGGCATTTCATTCTAACAAAGTGTGGGTTTGTTTTTCTAAAATAGGGAGTAATGATATTTGACAATAACTCAATGATCCTATTGTTGCCCCACTTTTAACTCTATACAAATTTTGCAAAGTGGAAAGTGAACTAATGTCATGTTTTGTCAAAGTTTGGTGAATAGGTCTTTCCTCTTTAGATGCTGAGTTTCTCCATCAAGTTTTCATCTTTTCCCTTCTCCCGTGTCACATATAGGCGGGTGGGTATTTCTTAATTATCATGAGTCTTAGGGGTAATTTAGAGGCATACTCAATGGAGATTCTTGAATTGTGCTACATCATTTGATTTTATTGCGGTTCATTTAGTCTGGAGATAGAGAAAATTGAATTGGCAGAAAATCAGGTTTCGACTTCTCCTTAGCAGGTTTTCACACCCCGAAGGTCAATTTTCGCAGACGCTAGCAAATGCTATTTGTAAGCTTATTGAAGTAAAGTGAATCATGTTATGAAAAGATCATTCAAATGATATCATGATTTCATAGCGAGAATCATTTTAAAGTTCAAAAACTTATCAGAATAACGATTGGCGAAAAATCAGGAAAGAGCTTCTCTGTGGAGAATTTCGAAGTCAGAAATCAATTTTCTGAAGAGGCGTATGTAAAGGAATTAAGAGAGCCAATGGGCCCCATCTCTCACTTGCGAAGTCATTTTTGTGTTTTTTCGGAGGCTTAAAATAAAGTGAATAGGGCAGAAGAAGTAAAACAATGAGCATTGGCAGAAAACAAAGTTTCTTCTTCTCCATAGCGGGTTTTCGCACCCAGAAGGTGAAACTCTGTAGGGATCCATAGCTGCTAATTGTAGGCTAAAACAAGGATAGGTAAGCCACATTATGATTAAATCATTCAAATATCATCGTGTTTTCATAGCGAAAATTACTTAGAACTCATTAAGATGATCAGGATAAGCATCGTCGAAAAACTTAGAAGTAGCTTCTCCTTTGGCGGACTTCGAACCAAGAGTTAAATTTTTTGCAAAGGTCTAAATAGAAAGGTAAAGTTACTAGCGGGCCCCATTTTTTGCTCGCAAAACCTCTTTTATGTTTTCCGAAGGTTTTTAGTAAAGTGCTTAGGGTAGAAAGGTAAAAGCGAAAGCTTAAGAGGAAAATTAGAAATTGGCTTCTCCGCTGCGAGTTTTCTACCCTCAAAGGTCATTTTCCGCATTTGAAAAAAAATCATTCCTGCAAGTGTGGTAAGTATGTGAATTGATTGTAGATTATTTTGGGCAAGTAAATAGAAGAAAATCAGTGAATTGATAAGGCCTTTCTAAGCAGAATTGAGTTAAGCGGATTTTGCCCTAGGAAGTTCTCCATTCTTGTTTTTCTAAAAGATGGATGAAATGGAAAGTAAACCAGTAATCAATGAGAGTTATTGTTGAGCCAACGAAAATTTTGAAAAGACAAAGATAAATCCATTAGAACCTTTACATCCACCAATCCAATAGATTTACCCTTAATTTTTCTCATGTGGCACAATTTATGAAATTCAACAGGCAAATCTAGGGCTATTTTATAAAGAGGGAAGTAACAAATTTTCATACTACTAATTTACTATTCTACTATTGTAATGGATAGTGCTTTCAAGTAATTTTCAAAGTTACAGAGTTTGCTTCTTGTATCATCTGCAATTGTTTATGGCAACAAGATTCGTGGGTTTTGATGGATTGGGTGGAATTAAGTCAGCGTGGTCGACTATCATAGATACTTCACTCTGTTTTTATGATATGCAAGATTTTCAATGGAGATTAAGAGCAGAGCCAATTCATCCCATAACGGAAAAACTTTAGGGAAGTGGATTAGTAGAAGCAGTTGGGTTTCTTGTAGTAGTACAAGCCCCAAAGTTAATTTTGGAATGCATCAATCATTACAACCTAGATACAAAGTAGATTCTATTGCCTGACCAAACAGTGTTGATTTCAATTGATCGCCAAGCAGTAGTGAATTTCTTACGAATTCCAAACGAGAGGAGTTCTCTGATTTAATGATGAGTGGAGCCATGTCTGAGTTCTCTTTGAAGAAGATGGTTTGGAGGAGGGAGATCATGCAGTCTTGGTTTCAAAAGCCAAGGGGAGCTAAGAGTAAAGTCCCTAAAACTCTTTTTGGCATAGACCTCAAACCAAAAATTGTTGACATTTTGGTTCTGTTGCATCGACTCAAAGTGAGGTAGAAGCTTTTAATTTTGTAGAGCAGTACTTCTTTTTGGTGCAAGTTATTTTCTCAGACACAGTATATTGACTGAGTGTATGAGGTCAGTGAGCATCTTTCTAGGGCACTCAGTGCAGCCAAGTTTTATAATTCATTTTATATGTCCTCTTTCTTGATATACATGCTGGCTTCTCTTCAATTATGGTTGGGACTCCCTAGAATTGAGAATTTTCCTGATAATGTAAAAAGTTATGAGTTTTATACATGCTTGCAATTACAGAATAGTTATGCAAAATACATCTGGGTAAATGATGCATTCACCATGAGGATTTGTAGGGAGCTCCAAGGGTGTCCAGAGCGAAGATTCAGTCCAAAAGCGATGGTAACCATCAGCCAATTTGGCAGTCATTTCATTCAATTTTCATCATTTTCTTATTTGCATCTTGCAGCGTTCGATGGATTCCCACTGAAGCTGCCCAAGTATCTAGATGATATGATCATGCTCATGGAGATAGTGAGGCAAGCAATCCAAGTGAACGTGTTGAGTGCCAGCCTGAGGAAGAAAGGGTATGAATTCCTTATAAAAGTTAGAGCATATAGTTGTGATCCTAATGGATATGCCAAAGATGTGCTCCAAATTGGAAGTGTAATCAAACATGTGACAACCATGGAGGATTATTGGGAAAATTGTAAAAATGAACTAGAGAGTCGAGATCATGCCTTTGCCAGATTTATAATTTATCAGGTAAAGACATATGGTATAAATTTAGATGTGGAGGGATTGGAAGATGATGGTCAAAATATGTACAGCAATACATATTTGACTAAGTTGAGGAATACTTCCATTAGTTTTGAACCATATGTTGACATAGAAGAAGACTTTGATGTCATGATGGCAAGAATTATCAAAAGGACTGGGAAGTGGGTTGAGTGGACAGGTAAGAAAAGCCAGAGCAAGAGTAAAACCACTCAAGCTTCTCCACTTGCAGCTACTCCTGTTTCATCTCAAAGTGCCACACCCAGTGCCACTACCACAGCTGCTCAAGGACCATCCCAATCTGTAGGTGGAGGTGATCAGCCCCTAGAGAAGAAGTTCCAATAGCCCCAACCTGTCAAGGTGGATCACTACCAGTCATTGGAACTCAAGTTGAAGCTGAAAAAGGAATGGAAGAGCATAAAGATGGAGCTCCTGCTCTAGTTTCATCTCCACATGCCACTCCACCCTTGTCTCCTCAGCCTTCTCCAACTCCATTTCTTCATGTTGCCCTTGTCTTATCCCCTCATTTTAGCCCTACTCCATCTATAAGTGCTCCTGTTCTTAAGCCCACTAGTTCCCCTATTCAAATAGTAGAGATTAGAGATGATAAATGTAGTAGTAGTGAATCCATTGAGTCTGATGAAGTTGCGAAGAGAACCCAAGAAGAAGAGAAAGCTTCAAGTTCATCTCGGTTTCTTTCTCAAGATCCAAAGAACCTCTTTTTTGCAGCTCCAGTGACAATGACTCCAATAAAGAGGAAAATTTTCAGCATTGAATCACTTGGAATAGCCTCCAAAGTGATTAGTATAGAGTCTTGGCTCGAGGATACTTTGGAAAAGAAGAGGAAAAGAAAAGATGAAAGTGTTCCTTCAAAAGATGTTATATCTCAAGCGGTTCGCTCAAGATCTGCCATAGTGAAAGCTAAAAAGCAGAAGACCTTGTCAATTCTGGGACAAGATCCAGAAACAGGGCACTTAACTTTGGAGGTAGAAAAATCGAACAAGGCAAGAAGAATTGAAGATATGATGCCAGAGGACTTCACTCTACATTCAATTGATCTCGAGGAAGCTAGGCATGATACAAAAGTGGGCCTATGGAGATCAAGTAACGAGGTAATAGAAGAATAATTGGAGAACCTCAAATTGTCAAAAATCAGAATGAAAGCAAAGATTGAAGAATTGAAAAGATTTATCGGACAACTAGTTGTTCCATTGAAAACCATTACTAGCATACCTGCTATTGAGAACCCTACTACAGAAGAAGTGCAAGCCTTCATCTCACAGCTCCAAAAAGATAGACATTTTGGCCAGATTAGAAAAGAATGGATTGAGAAGCTCAGTACAGATGGAGCCATCCTAATTGATCAAATTGGAAATGTTATCCTTCGCCTAGAAATTGAGAAGGATAATATCACTTCTAATCACAACACTTTGGCCGCAAAAAAGGCAAGGTGTGACAAATGCATTTCTCTCCCAAATATGGTCATCCAAATGAAGGAAAAAGAAGCAGTTGAAGTGAATATTTTGAAGGGGACTGAGCCTCTGTTTGAATGGCTTCAAAACAAGCAATTCAAGCAGGAGAAGATTCAAGAAGCAGAGGAAGGACTCAAAGAAACAAAGGAAAAGGTGAAGAAGATCCAAGACAGAGCATTTGAGCTCATGCGAGGGTTACACACTGATCCACAAAATAGTGGGCAAGGAAAGGCTCTCATTGGGTTGGAAGTAATGAAAAATAACTTCTCCACATACTTGAGTAATCTATCTGGGATGACTTCAAGCGGTCAAAACAGAGTGGTAGAGTTGTAGACACTTGGTGGATACATACATGTGGCGGTTGAAGAGTTGACAAGTCAGCTAAATGCAATAAAGGAGTTGGCTCGAGAACATTCAAAGTGGCTCTTAAGGTTCACCAATGTACATGTGCCTAGTCACAAAGAAATGATCCCAATTATAGTGGCTACCAGAACATATAGGGCAAAAATTGAAAAGGGAAAAAAATGTAAGTGATTTATTTAACACTCCCTTTCCGTTTTCTGATATAAATTTTGCAAATTTTGTAAATTTTGTAATTTGACAAACTAGCATCTTGCCATTTGTCATATTTAGAAGATGAACTGATTTGATTCCTATTGTAACAATCATCTCTCAACCCTATATGTATGAAGTTGAATGATTAATGAAAGGTCAGCAAAATTTTGGTGTGAAGTACTATTTGTTGCAGAGACAATTGAATGGCACTTTGTTTCAATCATTTTCCATTCCAGTAGGTATTGTGATTAGTTAGTATTTCCTTTCTTTGTTACAAAAAACTAAGGAAGAACAGAGTTTCATTTCCCTTGTTTTCTGGAATACGAATGAATGTAATAAGTATTGTTATAATTCATTTGACGAAAGGATTATGTTAATTTTTCCTGATCTTGTAGTCTAGATTTGAATTTCAAGTTGTTCTAGTCTTATGCGAATAGATTTATGGATTCATAAGAAGTGTGGATACATGAATCTGTTTCAGTATTTAGAAGTATTTCTTGCCTGAATTAAGTTCTAGTTACACTTAATTCAGTTTGCCTCTTCTACTCTCGGGTTAAGAGCATACCCCACATTAGTCTTAGGAATAAAACATAATTCCTTGAACATCATTCACATAGGGAGATGTACCTCAATTCAGAGGAAAACTAGATATTCTTAGAAACGGTTTCCCAACTATTGTGTAAAGTTGTTCTTCGTTATAAGTTTGGGCACATAAAAAGAGGAAAAGAAGAAGAACAATCTGTTTACCAACACCTATATACAAGTTTAACATTAGAAGTGATTCCTTTCCATATAAAAATAATTTACTAATCAACAACACCTGAAGACAAAGGAGAAGATACTAAGACTCTAACTCAAATACTAGTATATGTTGATTTTCACAAAAACAAAATAGACTTGTATTATACAAAGTTATACATCATAATATGCACTTTTATACTCCACCTCTCTTCTTCTTTGTCTTCTGCATGACAATGTATTGTTCTTATACAAACACATTACATTCCACCTCCTCTAAGAGGTTGACTAAGATGGATGATTTTTCACCTTCCAAAACTTGTCATTTTTTTGCAAAAAATTGATGATCGCAACTTTACAACATTTTATATTTTTTTGCACATATTTGCATTTTATGATTTCTCATGCTTTCTAGAAACCCTAAATAGGCCCAACATCTCAACATGACATTTTAACACTCCATTTATGGCCTTGAATGGCATTTTTCCACTTTTGAATTACTTTGACCCACATTGCTTAACACATGAACTTGGTCAACATGACCTTAATTGAATACTAAATACATAAATTGAAAAACTAATTTTGTAACCTATCATGACACAAAAACCTAATAATTATGACTCCAAAATCCAAGGAGATGGTCAGGGTGCTCCTGCACCATACTTCCCTTGTTGAAAAAAACTCAAGTCCCTTGAGTTTTCTATTGGGACTTTGTCTGGTGTTGATGTTGCCTCCTTGTTTACTTTCTTTCCACCTTATCAACCATTGTCCTTCATCTCCTTCATCTTGTTCCAAATGATTTTGATCTCTACTATCTTTCTTGGAGGCCTAATTGTGATCTTCAATTCTTGAACTCTCTCTTGGACTAAAGGAATGATCAGCATTGTGTCAATCTCTAGTGACTTCCTTATCTAAGGTACCTTGGCTCCACATGAACCAATCAATTTCATCTTCACCCAAGGTTTTCCTTTCCTTGGTGACACAAAAAAAAAATATTGATTACTCATCAAGCTATTTTCCAAAAATGATGGTTTCATTAGCTACTGTGTTTTCTCTTGCTCTAATCAAAATCTTGCCCACAACAAGTTCTACAACTAGCACAATAGTGCTCTCCAATATGGTCTAATCCTCCTCTAATACTAAATTTGATGCAAGAAGGAGGTGGTGATACTAGTTCTTATAACAAGAACTCTCTAACTAGGCTTCTTCCAAGCCTTCCTAACATATTACTTTTGTCTATTAGGACTCTCCAAGGCTAGAGACCAAGTGCTTGGCTTTTTCCTCTTGCCACACTCACCTCTACCAAGTATCTCTACCTTAATCTCCACAATATGTAAACAACTAATCTTCACACCTCACAACACCTCCACTACCTTACACCCTCCGGGATCTTTCACAACACCATATTCCAAATTACTTCGAAAGATTCAACTCATTGCCATTTAAGTGGTTTCAACATTCATAAGGTGTTATACACCTTAGTGGGAAAATGTGGAAAATTCCATGTAAGGCCATAGATGGAGCATTAAAAGGTCATAATAATATTTTTACCTATTTAGGGTACCAAGAAACCATGCAAAATTATAAAATGCAAAATGTGCAAAAAATGTAAAATTGTCAACAAAAGTTGTTGTCAGCATTTTTTTTTTTGCAAAAATGGCAAATTGTGGAAGATGGAAGGTCATCCATCTTGGATGAGCTCTTAGAGGAGGTTAAATTTCATGTTATGGTATAAAAAATGTGATGTCATGTAGAAGATAAGGAGGAAGAGGTTTAAAGAAGAAAAGTGCAGAGTATGGTGTGAATTTGTATAATAAATCATTCATTTTGGTGAGATTTTGTTGATGTATTGTCATTTGATTACAATCCTTATTATTTTCTTATATCTCATGGTTATGGTGACTCTTAAACTTCCTTGTACATGGTAGTGAAGTTAGGATCAATACTAAGTGTTGCATGTATGTCTAACATCACTGGTTATGGGTATAGTTCTCTGCATTCACAGATTGAGTAGTAAATTACATGCTTCTTTAGGTTAAATGATCACAGTACCTGCATGTTATATTTATATAAAGTGGAGGAATATTTAAAGGTTCCCTTGGTTGTTTTAGATCACCATATTATAAGTTGACACTATACCTTTGTTTATTATTATGGATATGGCCAAGAATCAGTAAATACCTATTGATTACATGGAAAATACAGAGGATTGACAATTGAAAATGTGACAGTGGCTTGGTTAGAGTTTGCATGTGTGTTAGAAGGCTTGTATGCATCCATAGGATGGTAAGGAACCTATTGGAAGAGGGGAATAGATAAGATAATTGAGTTTGGGAGACAGTTACCATAATCAGCAAAGAAACCCTCATGGAGACAAGGGTTTGAAGAATTTTTCTTCTACTCAATGACTAGGAGCCCAAAAGTTAGTAGTTAGAAAGGTTTTCATAAGGTAATGGAGTATTGAAGTTTTTTTGTTTGAGTTCTCAAGATTTTTGAGATTTTATAGTTTTGAGAGTTTACAGTTTATAGTTTAGTATTGATAGGTGATTGGAAGATTTTGATTTCTTACCTAAATTCCAAGCTATTCCTACAAGGAATCACCCTCATTAGGTCAATTTACTTGTAATGGTGTTTGGAGCCTACTAAGGTGTATAGAACCTTATGAATGTTTGAAAATAAATTTATTGGTAGTGAGTTAAGCCTTTGAAAGTAATTTAGAGTATGGTGTTGTGAAAGATCCTAGAGGGTGTAAGGTAGTGGAGGTGTTGTGTGTTGTGTGAGATGGTTGAGTTTGTGAAGGTTTAGGTAGAGATATTTGGAATAGGTGAGTGTGGCATGAAGAATAGGCCAACCACCTAGTCTCTGGCCTTGAAAGAGTCCTAAGGGACTAAAATCAATATGTTTGGAAGGCTTGGAAGAAGCCTAGTTATAGAGTTTGGTAAGAAGAACAAGATTAACACCTCCTACTTGAATCACCAACTCCAGACCCTATCCAAAAAATTAGCATTTTAAGGACTAAAAACACCATACTTTCACACTAAGGAATGTTCATTAACCCCTTAGATCATCTGAGAAAGTTATAAAACTTAGGAATCTTAATCTACCTACCTTAACCTTAGGAATTTCTCAAAAAATCCATGTATTTGGTTTTTTTAAAATTGAGCGTACACCTTATGCCTCCTCTAACTTCATAGAGGGTATTTTTATCATTTGACATCCATTCCAACTAATTAACAATTGGTTTGATTGGTTACAAGGTTAATTTCAATGTTTTCCAAAAAAATGCTAAAACTGTCAAAAAGTTGTTAGCAACTTTTATTGCAAAATGCAATTTTTGCACTAACTCTTCTTAGAACTTAACCAAGTGGTTTTTGGTAACACAGGACCTATATAGGTTGTAATGACTCTCAAAATACTTGTTGAGTCAACTTATCAACAAAAACAACAAAAAAGTAAAAATCATTAGGATTAAGGCAACTTAGGTTTATGAGTGACCTCAAGTTCCTTAACCTTACAAACAAGGATTGCCTTATTACCATAAAAAATTAACATGTTAAAAATGAGGTGTATGATCACCCATTTACCTTCTATCATGAGTCTCCATCATTGGATGAGATGAAATATCCAATTGTCACCTAGGTGCCTTGCACCACAAGTTTTAACATCAATCGAGATGGGCCGCAAAATCAAAATTTAATCCAATCTGTAAAAAGAGAGAATTTATTCTAGGTGTTGGAAAAATGATCTTTTAGCAACCAAAATTGCATCCATACTTCACACGAGCTCTGAGATATTCCTCGTCAAAGATCGTTGTCCTATGGCATTTAGTGACACCTAGCGTCAATTCAGTTTGGCATGCCCGAGAACGTTCAAGGGGCCAATGAGATGGGACAAGATTGGGACTAGGATTTACCCAATGCACTCAAAGCTAATAGAATAGATAGTTCAATTCCATGACAAATGGTTAGAGAGATTCATTAGTTGGCAACTTTATACTGGCCAATTGGTGAGTACAAAGTCATGAACTGTTAAATCTCTCTAACCATTCATTGTGGGATCAAACTGTGTATTCTATTAGCTTCGGGTGGCTAAGTAAACCCTAATTCCAAGCTCATTCTTAGGCACGCCAAAATGAATTGACCCTAAGAGTTATTAAATGCCTTAGGGCAACAGTCTTTGATGGGACATATCTTGAAGCTCGTGTGAGGTATGGATGCAATTATGGGTGCTACAGGATTGTGTTGTTCATACCTACAATAAGCTCTCCCTCTTTTTGGATATTGGATTCCATTTTTATTTTGTGGTCCCATCTCAAGTGATGCTAAAACTTGTAGTGTTGACCAGTACAAAGTCACCAACTGTTGAATCTCTCTAACCGTTCATCGTAGGATCAAACTATCTATTCAGTTAGGTCTAGGTGGTTGGATAAATCCTAGTTTCAAGCTCGTCATGTTTTGTTGACTTCTCAAACATTCTCGAGCACACCAAATCGAATTGACCCTAAGAGTCATTAAATGTCATAGGGAAACAATCTTTGATTGGGCATATCTCGAAGATCATACGAGGTATGGATGCAATTCTAGATGCTACATGATCATGTAGCCAACACCTATGATAACCTCTCTCACTTTTTGGAGATTGGATTCCATTTTAATTTTGTAGCCCATCTCGGGTGATACTAAAACTTGTAGTATTGGCTAGTACAAAGTTGCCAACTATTGAATCTCTCTAAGCGTTTGTCATGGGATCAAATTATTTGTTCCATTAGCTCTAGGTGGCCAAATAAACCCTAGTTCCAAGCTCCTCCCATCTTGTTGACTACTTGAATGTTCTCGGGCATGCCAAATTGAATTGACCCTAAGAGTCATTAAATGTCATAAGGCAATAATCTTTGATAGGGCATATCTCAGAGCTCGTATGAGATATGGATGCAATTCTAAGTGCTAGAGGATCATGTTTCTAACATCTACAATAACCTCTCTTTTTGGAGATTAGATTCTATTTTGATTTTGTGGCCCCATCTTGGGTGATGCTAAAACTTGTAGTGCTAGTTCCAAGCTCTCTCCATCTGTTTGACTGCTCAAACATTCTCAGGCACGTTGAATTGGATTGACCCTAAGAGTCATTAAATGTCATAGGGTAATGATCTTTAATGGGGCATATCTCAGAGCTCGTGCAAGGTATGGATGCAATTCTTGGTGGTATAGAATCATGCTTCTGACACCTACAATAACCTCTCTCTTTTTGGAGATAGGGATTTTTTTTATTTTGTGGCCTCATCTCGGGTGATGTTAAAACTTGTAGTGTAGGGTTTACCTGGTCACTCAGAGCTAACAGAACAAATGTTTTGATCCTACAATAAATGGTTAGAGAGAATCAGTAGTTTGCGACTTTGAACTAGCCAACACTACAAGTTTCAGCATCACCCGAGATGGGGCCACAAAATCAAAAAGGAATCCAGTCTCCAAAAAGAGAGAGCTTATTGTAGGTGTCGGCAACATGATCTTGTAGCACCCAAACTTTCATCCATATCTTACATGATTTCTGAGATATGCCCCATCAAAGATCATTACCCTATGGCATTTTAATAACCCTTAGGGTCATGCTTGAGAACGTTCGAGCGATCAATAGGATGGGATAATATTAGTACTAGGGTTTACCCAGCCACTTAGACCCAAAAAAATAGATAGTTTGATCCCACAATGAATACTACACATGACGGATAATAGCATGTCATTTTCCATTTATGGATACTACATGAACCTCCATTAGAGCTTCTAAAAGAGTGCAAATCACTTGATCATGTTAGTGTGCAACAATCCTTATATGGTGCAATGTTAGTATTATCTATCAACCAAAAAAATTTACAAACTGTAGACTCACCTTCCTTACCTGGACCCATTGTAGCGTTACACCATTGGACGATGGATTTTGCATCTATCAATATTGCTCCATCCTTCTACTTTATTTCTTCATGAGCTTGGGCTCTTTTGATGCATGTGCTTACACCATCATGCTCTTCCTTTCCATGACCAGCCTCTGTGAAGTTCTACATATATTGAATTCTAGACAACCTGTGCATACTACTCAACCAATAGAGCATCTATGCATTCTTGAATTGAGATATGCAATTGTCTAACCAAATAATATTTTGGCAATATGGTATACCCTTGTTACCCAAATCACGATAAAATACTTGAAAATAACCATGTACAAACTTTGTAGAATGTGATCGATCATCGCTAATATAAATATGGTACTCTTTCAATATCTTCCTGTCATCCTCTATACTTGTAGGTGAATGCATGAATGTTATGTGAACAAATATAGAAACCTATTAAGAAGTATAATACTTTGCTTGCACTTCATTTTGTAGTTGTAGTGTGTAGTTCTCTACAAAGTCTACAAATGAAACAATGGTATCCAGTGCAAATGTATCATTACACAACTTGAATTGTAAATCCAGCCATCGAGCTCTATGTGTATGCCTTGCATACTCATAAATAATCTTTTCACAAAAAAATTTCATCAACTCATACATCGAAATCTTTTCAATGACTAAATCATATATTTTACCCTATTTTCCATCTTTTAGAGCATATGTCACCATCTTATATTTTTCATAATCTACTATTTCATTTTAAATTACATGTGTACTATCCATATGTTCACAAGTTGATAAAAGTTGCAAAGATCCACAAAATAAGCATATACCATCTTAGCATTATGTCTTGTAAAATTTTCGAATTTAAACTTGTTAGTGATTTTAGGGTGCCTAAATGGAATCCCAGAGTGTCATTTTATTGATAAAAAGTCACCCTAATGGTAGTATAATAGGTTAGGGGCCTAAATTCAACTATTTTACTGATTACCTAACTTAGGGGACCCTTTAAACCAAGCCCTCTTGAAGCAATTCGAATTTTTGAGTTTCCCCATGAGAATACCCTCACAATCCCACTTGGTCAACTTTCTTATTTTGGAGGAGCAACAATGTAAGAAAGGGGAGGCTTGATGTCCCTACTGAAAAAAGGTGGGTAGACAGTCTTCTTAGTGGAGGGGTGACAAGTTAGTGGCTTGTTCACCCACTCCCTTATTTTAGAGATAGTTTCATTAGGAGGGAGATTAAGGGAGCTCTACTACAACTATCTTTACCCTAGCTTGGACCAAGGTTGGTGTCTCAAAATATGCTTCTTTTTCAATCTTTCTTTTAGCATGGATAAGTAAATCTGCAAGTGTGAAGGATTATCAATGCAGTATGCATTGCATGGTAAATCTTGCATTATGGATTGTGATATCGTGTTGTGGCATTGTGAGAAAGTGTTGTGTTCTTGTTGCATTATGGATTTTGATATTGTGTTGTGGCATTGTGAGAATGTGTGGTGTTCTTGAAGATTTCTTTTTTTTTTTCTTCTTGGTTTTGTTTTCTTGTTTGGATTGGAATGTGAATGTAATCATCGGTGTGAAGGCTTCACTCACCCTTGTGGGAAGGGAAGATAAGTCTAGGGTGAAGGGCATAGTTGGGCTTGCATAGTTGAGGACCTTGGAGCATGGGCTCCATTGTATGCCATTTCATTCATATTCTACTTTGGGGGATGATAAGGGAAAAATGGTAAAGAAAGGAAGCAAATGAAGTATGGGTTTCAAGGAAGCTAAAGTTGTTGGTAATGTGTGGTGGAGGATATTTATGAATCCTCGAAAGGGCATGATATTTTGTTTGTTGTAAAGCCCTGAAAGGGCATGATATTTTGTTGATTGTGAAACCCCGAAAGGGCATGAAAGTTGTTTATGGTAGATATGATATGGCAAACTTCCTTTGGAAAAGCACACCTTCACCCTATGTTCAAGGTTCCATCGGTGGACCTTTGTGAAAATACTTTTGGGATAGGATTGTTAAGTGTTGTAATGTGGTGATCATGCATTGTAAGATTGGAATGATACCTGGTTTGGTTCTTGTTTCCCCTACTCAGTGGGTGGCTTTTGTGTTGCAAGTTTTGCTGAAGATGGATTCCTTGGAGATATCAGGGTTTATTTTTGTCAATTTTGGAAACCAAGCCTGCATGGAGATACAAATTTTCCATGTCATTGTAAGTGTGTCAAGATGTTAAGTCTCCATGTTCATTTCATTGTGATGTAAAGAGGGATATTTTTTTATTGTAGCTTGATGAAATGTGTACAGAAAGATTGAAAGATATTTATATGGTTTGCTTGTAAGGAGACATTTATTGTGAGTTTACACATTATGTAAATTGATGTAAAATGGAGAAATATGTAAATGAAACTCTTCTTCCTACAATTCAAATGGTGTAAATATTTCATATTGGTTACATCCTTATGATATAGTTGATTTAGTTTCATGCATAAATGGTGGTATTAAAATATATATGCTATGCCAAGATGTTACCTCTTTGTATATACAAGAACATTAGCTCATTTTATGTATCCATTTAAAATTTAAAGCTTTAGTAGATTATTAGATGAGCTAGATACTATAGTAATATCCACTAGCAAATGAAAGTTAATGGGGAAGTCAAAAGACAAATAAAACATCCTATAGCTACTCATTTTAGACTTTGGAATTTGTATGGGATGGGCAAAAAAAATCATCCCTATTACAGTCTAATATTTAATTCAGTGGGAATATTCTTGGGGTCCTTGTACATAAAATAATATTAGGACAACATCTTAGATTAGACACAAAAGAAATTTTTTTTTAAATGAAAATAAATGTAGGACATCCTATAATAACCACCTAGTCATAACATTGAGAAGGTAGACATCCATCAATCAGATCACTATGTTAAAACAAACTAAGACCTATGTCAAATCAAAAAAAAGGGGCCAAAAAAAAAAAGATCTAGTCACCTAATACATAGACCTAGGTAATAATGATATGAAAACTTTTCCGCAATCAATATTAAAGTTTCAAATGCATAATAAAACAAAACAAAAAAAAACAACCGTATTATCTTTCCCCAAGCACATATTTTTCAAGTTGTTGGAGTACATGCGCGAAGTAGGCTAAGAGAGGGGACATGTGCTAACACGATTTCAGGCCCACTCTGTAGGCACCCTCCCTAGATCCTGTAGGCACCCTCCCTAGATCCCTAGGTGCCTTGGAAAAAGGTGTCTTAGGATATGATTATTTAAGCTAGCGCCAGATTGGAGGCATGTTATGGAGATTGGTATGTATGTTGGGAAAAGTCACATTGCTTGGCAAGGTGATTGAGGGGGCACGTGACCCTAGGATTTGCTAGGAAATTTTGCATAAAGGAAAAAGTGCAGTATAAAGCAGGGGTATGTTATAGTACAGAGTAGGGTATTAGTAAGCATAAGGGGTCATAGATTGGTTCATTTTAATCATCGTTAATGTGTAGTTTTTTTTGCAATGACAAATAGTTAGTAGAATTTCATTATTGATCTAATTTCCTAGTTAGTATACTTGTTTAAGTAGTTGAGATCTATATAAAAAAGTGGTAGAGAAGGGGTAGGTTCAGCTACATGGGTGACTTATTTCTATTAGTGGTAAAGGGTAGTTATTGTTATATTAATACAAGTAATTAGTATAGCAAAGGCAGTAATACAACAATGTAATTAAATTAGTTAGTAGGTTATATAGTTAGCCACAACTTAGGATAGTATTTAGGTAGAATGAAAGTTAGTTGTGGTGTAATCTAGAAATCTCATCTAGTAAGATAATTATGTTTAAAGAGCACGTTATAACCCTACCTTAATTTATTTGATAATTTAAGCTAAATTCTAAGGAAGTTAATGTTAATCTAAATAAATATTTAAATCTAGTTAGAGTGGTTGTACTTCTCCCAAGAGTGCTTAGTTTATTAAACACTTTCATTAAAATTAAGATGTTAAATCCTTATTTTTAGGGTATAGTTTTATTAGACATTATGGATAACTAAAGGTAATAAGGAAACTATCATAACAAGAACATTAGTATATGGTAGTGAATTGAATAACGATAAGATGTTTATAGACACTACATTTTGATATGTTAGTTGTATGAAAAGAGGTATACATATATGTCAGATTGACAAAGTACATTATATAAAAACATAATTTGATTACTTACACCTAATCCTTACGTATACAATTCATCTAACAATTCTTAATCAACACACTTATTACAAGTGATGTATTAGGATGCATTAAAATATTAAATCGCGAAAAAAATAATTATACTTGATCGTTGAGTTAGTACTCTGAATTAGCCTTCAGATTTATTAAGTGTCCTTCAATTTATGTGCTTAGTAATTCATTATAACTTATACTATGGAACTACTTTGAATCTTAACATGCTTTGGTAATAATATATGCATACGAATGACATAATGTGAAATGAGTAAAATGTGATTTTGAATAGTGATATAGGTAGAACCTTGACTGTTGGAAATAAAACAAGACGGAATATTTTTAGGGCTAAATGAAGGAATACCTAGGACTTTTTGTAGTGAATAACTTGCATTAAAATAAATAAATAAATAATATATTAGAAAAAAATAGGTTCTGTTCCGCCTCATAAATTTAGGGCATGACATACACAATTTACAACTGCAATATTGTAGAAAAGACACAAAATGATTTAATGAGTAAAAAAATAGAAATGTAAGATATTAGTTCAAAACTATCAATTTGGACATAAATCTTGCATTGCAATCCACTTTCAAGTTCCTTTTTCAACAAAAACTAAAAACACAATTTAACAAATAGATAGAGAGCTCAAGGAATATCTCACCAAATCTGAAAGTTTATCCAAGTAACATACTTTGTTACAAATACCACATTCCAAGAGAATTACAGATCAAATTTTTGAATGATTGTATTTGTAATGAAAACATTTCCAATTCAACTCTTCAAACAATAAGATATGCTAGTTAGTCTAGAAAGACCAATGGAGTCTAAGGGTCATTCATCAGGTTTAAGCCTTGGGTTCAGTCACAAATAGGCTTTTCCCAAGCCATGCTGAAGTAATGCAGTCTGGCTTTGGTATTCCCTAGGCAGCATTTTGGACCTTAATATGTATGCTATGTTCCACCAAGTTTTCAGGATGAGGGGACGCATTTCCAGAATGGGATTTTTTGAGGCCATCTTTGAGGACCTTGTTTCTTTTTCTTTTCCATGCCTTTAAACCCTTTTTCTTTTTTTTTCCTAACATGGAAACGGAAAATCTTCAATCAAATGAACATTTCATTCATGTCATTTCATTATTTTGTATGGAGCTATTATTGCATAGTTTATCTATGTGAATATTTTATAATTGTGTTTTCTGAGTAATAATATTTTTAATGAGAAAATACAAATTACGTATTTACATACCCCTTACACCCACCTTTTTCAATTTCAATGTTTTCTCCTCCACTTCTTTTATCTGCAGAATCTGCACATAGAAAATGGAGTTATAATTATGTAGTAAAAAGAATAACACTGAATAGTATTTGATCTCTAATGCACCTCTTTCAAATCTTTCTTAAGCTGTTGCCCTTTTTTTCTCAACTCCTCCTCACGTTTCTCAAAAAGCAACTCCATTTCATTGCAATGTTCCTCCATAAGTCGTATTACCTGCAGCAATCAGAATTATCATCAGGTTAGCAAGAAACTAATTTTATATATTCACCATATAGACCAAATAAGTGGGACAAGTTAGTTGAATCCATGTCATTTTCCTAATGGAATTGTTCCTATAATGGTTTTAAACTATTGTTCTTAGATTGAAAGATCAAGTTAATTACACAAAAGGAAACAAGAAAACCTGATGAATAACATGTAATGACAATCATGATTAATAATCACAGCCACAAGTGCTTGACAAGTATCTTTTTGATAAATATCAAATATTGATGGTTGCTGATCTTTCTTGCATGGTTTTTGTCTCAAATGAAAGAGATTTGGCATTCAATAAATGCAAAGGAGTTGAAATCAGCACTATGTGGTGCAGGGCACCCTGGCAAGAGCATGAGAGGAGAGTCATTTAGACTCATGAAGATCCAATTGATTGTAATATGGCCAATAGAGCCATTATGTGAGGTCAAATGCTCTATCCAAATATGTAATTTGCCCAAAAATGGCAAAATAGGCTTAAAGGGCTTATGCATGAGGTTTAGTGAGGGTTTAAAGAGTTTATAGGTTAGGATAGACTCCTAGGAACCTTTAAAAGGTTAATAAATGCATAAGGATGAGAGGTTGTCACAATTGACAACCATGTTGTCAACTAGATAACAATTTTAAACATTAAACTAATTTACAACAGTCATGTAACTGACTGTGATCGGTTTGAGGGTAAGTCTCAACAACAAACCAATTTTGAAAAAGGTTATTTTCTTGGTGAGCATGAGTTTTGGGGGGGAGAAAGAGTGGCAGATAGTTTTAGAGGTTTATTTTGTTGAGGAAAGCAATCTAAAACAATGTTTTGAATCATTGAAGTTAAATTCTCTGAAAACTGTCAACCTGCTGCCCGTGAGGAAACAGTCTTTTATTTAGCATGGTTAAGCTTCTCTTTTGAATGAAATATAGATTGGAAAGGATCTGAAATAAATAGGGTTTATATCTTTGATAATTTCCATGCTTTGGTGTTTTGTTTTGTAAGTTTAAAAACAAAGAATACCATTCAATTTGCCGACTGTTCCTAACAAAGATTGTGAGCAATCACAAATTGTTTTGTAATCACCGTGAATATATGAGACTCCCCCACTTACTGTGATTAGTGTGACTATAGGGAGAGTCCATTTAATGTATGATATGTATTCATACATGTTTGCATGCAGATTTTTTTTCAAGGATGGATGGGAGGTTGAATAGAGGATTTAACAATGTTGAAGAAAGCTGTAGTTAAAGAAAGCTGTAGATGACTGTTCCAGAAAAATGCAGTCCAGTGCAGGGGTGATATCTCCCAAATGAACTGTTAGATCTTGCTAAATTTGATATATGTTTTATAAAACCTAGTTACGCACATCTCCACCAAAAGGATTGTAAAAGTAATGTCTCCTTTAAAAGTTATAGACACCTGTATACGGATCTATATAGAGGACAGTTATTGGGCAGTTTTTCATGGATTTCATTCAGGAATATGTTTTGGGGTTTTATAAAGGGATTAGAAATTGTGTGGGTGTGTGGAAAATATTAAAAAAAGGGGTATTATAACATGTAATGTGTTTGCAAAGTTGTTTGGGAAAATTTTGGAAGAGTATTGGGAGAAAACACTCACTGTTGTAATTGGAAGGACTGTACCAGACTGGCAGTTTGGAGAAGAACGCTGACTGTTGAGTACTTACCTGCTGAAGTTGATTTATTTCAGTCTCCTTCAATTTGATGGCCAACTTATCTTCCGCAATTTTTTTGAGAAGATTCCCATTTTCTTCTTCTTTCTGTAAGAAGAAAAGAAAATAAAAATACGAAGCATTGAAAACTGTATTCATCATAAATAGGAAATATACTCATATCTGAACCTTGCCATTCTGTTCTTCTAATTCCTTTATTCTTTCTTGAACTTGCACAATCATCTGAGCTTTGCTCAATGATTCCTGTTCAAGTTGACTTATTTTGGTTTCCTGCACTTTCATACTCAGATTATTTTCTACAATTCTTTTGAGAAATTTTCCATTTTCCTCTTCTTTCTGTAAAAAGATAAGAAAATTTGAATAGGCAACATTGAAAATCTTATTCATCTTATATAGAAAAGGTACTTGTATCTGAACCTTGTTATTCTGTTCTTCTAATTCCTTTATTCTTTTTTGAACCTGCACAATCATTTGAGCTTTGTTGAATGGTTCCTGCTGAAGTTGGCTTATTTCGGTCTCTTGCACTTTGATGGTCAGATTATCTTCTGCGATGTTTTTGAGAAATTTTCTGTTTACCTCTTCTTTCTGTAAGAAGAAAAGCAGATTAAAATAGGAAACGTTGAAAACTTTATTCATCATGAATAGAAAAGATACTCGTATGTGAACCTTGTCATTCTGTTCTTTTATTCTTTCTTGATCTTGCACAATCATCTGAGCTTTGTTAAATGATTCCTGCTGAAGTTGACTTATTTCTGTCTCCTATTTTTTGAGTTGACTTATTTCTGTCTCCTATTTTTTGAGAAGTTTTTCATTTTCCTCTTCTTTTTGTTGCAGTGTCAATTGAAAACTTTCATGTGCATCTTTATTTTCTGTATGCAACTTTGAAATGGTGATCATCAGGGTTTCCTGCTCAACATTTAAAGAAGTATATCAATACACAAAAAAAAGAAAAAAGAATTTGAAGCTAATACCAGTTCCCACAAGCTATCAGAATTGAAAGACAAGCCAAACTCATTATTGAGTATAGAGGTCATTGGATTTGTTGCTTTTTGTTGTTGTGAATAGAGCCACAATTTTTCATAATCTAAATACGAGGCCTCCATTGCACTGTTTCCAGCAAGATCACTAGCAGCAGCAGTGAGAGGAATATTGGATGAAATTGGAGGTGCTATTAATGAAGTGTCTTGATGAATTGAAGAACTCCCCTACATATTGAAAGGTTGGGATGCACCATCTATTGCCACATTAGAAAGGTTGTATTCTCTAGCTAGGTAAGGGTAGGATGTACAGATAAAATTCAGAAATGTACCGATAAAAGAAAAACCTTTAATTGACTTTAACACTAAGTTTTAAATCAGTAAGCAGTATTTGTTGTTGTTTAAATGAAGTGTAGAAAAAGTTGGAGGCAGTTTACAAAGAAAAACCATCAACTCAGATGGTAAAAGATCAAATTCAAATCTAAAAAATAGAACATCAATTAGAACATATGTTTCACCAACTTGAAACATTTGCCGTGGGATTTTTCTCATAAATGCCTAAATACAGAGCTATAAGCACAATTTCAAAATAACGACAAATTGTAACTTACAGTATGTGTTCTCCCTACTTGGGTGATACATGTAGAGGGCATTTCCTTTGACATAGCATCCTACAAAAAATATCATACATGATTTTTTACCGACCCTGTTAGTTAAACCATAATTCATATGCATATAGTAATGGTAAGATGAAATAACTCTAAAATTCAGATATGTACAGATAAAAGAAAAACCTTTAATTGACATTAACACTATAAGTTTTAAATCAGTAAGCAGTATTTGTTGTTGTTTAAAGTGAATATTGGAAGTTACAATAGATAGTTGAAGTTCACCATACCATGGTGGTATTTATTTTTTCCTGGTATTCTGGTGTTGTGTTGTTATGTCCCTGTTGTTGAGAATCTAGTGAGGCCATTGTGCTTCACCAAGTGTTCTGTATAGCAGAAAACATAAAGTGCAATAAAATAATCAATATTTAAAAATTGTCCCTCATAGAAAATAAACTTACTGATGCATTACTATAGAAGCAAAATTAATTTTCATTAATCCAAAGACACAACTCTGATTTTAAGATTTAATGTTGCCAAATTTAATCAGATTATTCCCAGGCTTTATTTCCGTGTGCAAAAGAAGATTGTTCTGCCAAAAATGAAAAAATTTAGATCTGAAAGAACTAATTCCTTCAAATAGTTATGTTTTGGCTTATTAGAACTAAAATGTATGGAGTTCCCATATTTTTGTGGCTAACTTGTGTTTCTGTGTTTTACCTTCTGTCACAGAATAAGTGAATGAATGCCATTTTCAACCATTTCACATGCATTAAGCGCTTGGTTTGAATGAAACCAGAATAGAATTAGGTCTCATTTTCAGTTCATTATAAACAAAACAAAAAAAATTACGAGAATTATTCATGTACATCTACAAGGAAGGGTCAAGTCATTAATTTTCTTTTCAAACTATCAATTTCCAGTTTATGTAAACTCCACTATTTTTTAATCCAATTTGTGGTTTGCTATAGAGACGGCAAACATTTCTCCTTCAAAATTTTTGCTATGTTTGTTTAAAATCTGAACATAGTTTTCAGAATAAAAGATCTCCACAGATATAATTATAATTCTATGCTCAAATCAGCTATAAAACATTTTCCAAACATTGTGAATTTTTCATTCATATTTTTTAAACTTCAATTGTGTTTATCCGTCTATGACGTCTCTCGGGATTTTACAGCTCTCTATTTAGAGTCCACAATATATTCTTATCCCACATACTACTACTACTATCTCAAATGCATATAAGACGTCATCCGATCATATGAAATATTGAATTTAACTTCAAACCTGTCGATGGAAGGAAATTTTGTGGTGTGAAAACTCTATTTGCACACTAATCTACCTTAATGATAACAATCACATTCAGATATTTAGAAAAAGATAAATTTCGATAAAGCTTTTGAATGTTTGGATAATTTATAATCCATACGGATGGATTGAAACAGAGCTATTTGAACATCACAGTAACTAACGACAAGAAAAATAACAGCACTTTGGTTGAGTTCATCAATAACTATGATCACGAAATCATCAAATAATTTGCAGATAAACCTATTGTTCCTTTGTGTCAGAGTAAAACTCAAACAAAGAAGATGAGATTTCAGAAAATAAATTGTGAACTTCAAATTCAATCACATAATCACCATGGATAGAGGAGAAATTTGGTGTGCATGAATTGAAGGCGTAACTTGGTAAATATTGAACCAAAAGATTATAATTTATTCAATGACAGATGGAAGATTACACAATAAAAAATTGTTGTGACCAAAAGCCTCACATCGCCCATGCCTGGGACCCCGCTGTTAAAACTTGCCTCCACCATGGATTTCCCTGTTTGGCGGAGCGCAAGTCAACCTCACTCAGGAAATGGTCAAATGATTAATCCCTGACTGCCGTGAAAATGCGCTTTCCGCATCCCGTAGAGTGTTTTTATGTGATGGTGTGGAAATATTTCACGAAGGACAAAATCCTTCATTCCAGGAAAACCCCGCTTCTTCCCTATTATGGAGCGCAAATTTGAGTTGATGGTGGAATGTTTCCCACGGATGATTAATCCCTGACTGCCGTGAAAATGCGCTTTTCGCATCCCATGGAGTATTTTTATGTGATGGTGTGGAATGCTTTGAGAAGAAAAAAATCCTCCATTCTGGAAAAAGCCTGACCCGCAAAGCGTTAAGTGTAGTTTTAAGGGAGTAGTGGAATATTTTGAAAAAGACGAAATCCTTCACTCCAAAGAAATCCCGCTTTCCATAAAAGCGTTAAGCGCAGTTTTAAAGGAGTCATGGAATATTTTGAAGACAAAGAAAAAAATCCTTCACTCTGCAAAAAGCCCAACCCCGAAAAGCATGGAGCGCAGTTTTAAATCAGTGAGGGAATGTTTTTGAAAAAGATAAAATCTTTCATTCCATAAAAACCCCGACCTCCTAAAGTGTGGAGTGCAGTTTTTAGAAGGAAATATCGTGAAGGAAAAATCCTCCATTCTGGGAAAAGTCCGATCCCACGAATCGTGGAGCACAGTTTTAGTTTCGTAGAGAAATATTATGAAAAAGGATTAAATCCTTCAGTTTGTAAAAAACCCGCTCCAACAAGTTTGGGGTGCTCTTTCTGGATACAGTTTTGATTTCAGCTATTGAGTTTATGGACACACAAATCAACCAGTGTGCTTAAAGGCCGTCCTAAAGTATACCACAGCACCCTTACAAATACTCCTCCATCCTTGTCTAGAAGTAGTTTTGCCCATATAACAAAGGTTCCAAATGATTTTTTTTGGAATCAAGTTTTGTTGAAAGAAAAGAAAGTCGAATAGAAGAAATCATCAATGCTCGTGCAAGGCAATTTAAGGCAACATACTTCGATTCAAATCCAAGGACTAGAGCTTCAAACAGTTTTTGCTAGTTGATAAATCTCTATAAGAAGTTAGATGGGGTCTTGTGTGAACAGAGTAAATCAAAGGAGGACAAACAGGGTAAGGTCACCTATGATAGTTAGTATGGTTTCAATGGGAAAACTGAAGACAACGCATAATCTTGCAAGCTTTCAAAATCCTTCAATCATTGAAAAGCCCACTCCTGTAAATGATTGGAGCACAGAATTTGTCAAAAAATTGTGAAAAGTGGGAATATTGAAAATTTTGAGAAAAAATCCGAAATTTAAAGACAAAAGAATGAAATTCCTTGTGAAGTAAAAAAATTGGGTTTAGAGAAAAGGCGATAAAATGATTTTCCTTCAAAAAGTTTTTTTTTGGATTTACATTAAAAAAATTAAATATTAGTTTTACTAATATTTAATTTGATTTTTTTTGAATAATAATCCAAAAAAAAAAAAAGTGGAGAAAAAGTTGCAAATGAATTTGATTTTTTTCATTTAAATGTGGATCTTAATTAAATATTGATTTTTTTTATTGATATTTAATTAATAAAAGTACAAAAAAAATCAAAATGGGATAAAAAATACTTAGCTTCATCATGAAGCTAAGAGCATCAAAATAGCAACTTTTTGAAGCAAACAGCAAAAAAGCGACAAGTGGCACAAAAGATGGAAACATTGATGGCTAAGTAAAGTAACTGCCTAATTTTAGTCTACAACTTTAAAGGCATTTTTTTTTAAAGATGATTTATACCATAGTTACACCACCCTGGGGGACGGGGGGACGGCGAAACGGGGGGACAAGTTTTCGGGACGGGGGGACAGAGGGGCCTTAATTTGGGGACGGCGGGGGGACGGTGGGGGGACGGCGGTAGGGGACAAGAGGGGTGTATATATCTATGCATATGGTATTTAAAAATGTTAGTTATGAAAATATGTATTGCAATATAGGATGTAAAGATGTAAAAGAGTGAATACTTGAAACATTGCATTGAATTGGAACATCGAACATTAAACATAAATAGTTGAATTTGCAAATAGTGAATAGTAGGATGTCCCCCATCCGCGGTGGAGGTGGTGGAATCTAGTGGCACCGCTGGGGACGGGGAGACGGAGTCCCCAAGTCTCCGGTGCGTTGAAGTCTCCGAGACGTCGGGCAAAAAGGGGGGGGACGCGTCCCCGTGTTACTATGATTTATACAAGAAACCCTCTCATTCATTCAGGCACACAGAAATTTGAAAAGCAAATTGAGAATAGGAGTGAGATTCAAGGAGTTCAAGGAAGCGGATTTTTGAAAAATTTTCTAAAATTGTTGAGGAGTTTTCTGGGAATTCACGACAGAGGATTTTGAATCCTATCAGAAAGGAATTCTTTTTTTGCAGTGAGTTGTGAAAATTGCATATTTCTCGCAGAAGTATTTAAAAGCGGATCTTGAAAGGAGTATGGAAATTTTGGCAAAAATCCAAAATCTTTGTCTTATGGACAAGTTGTATCTATTGTTTATAATACTTTCCTTGCATAGTCTTATGTGTGTACATTTTCTATTTTGCAAGAAAGGAAAATGGCAGAGCCCAAGGGAATAGGAGAAACGCGAGGACAACTGATAAAGAATGAAAGGAGAGGATTCTATCCTGAATCCAAAATTGTATCAAAGTGGGCAGAAATCGGTGATAAGTCTTGGCGGCCTGGATTTGAAAGATTTTAACCGGAGAATGCTTGGATATAATGACTATCACCCAACACACCTAGCCACAAGAATTGTGAGAAGTGGAATTTTTGTTGCAGCTAGTTTCCCTCCTCCTTTTCAGCATTCAAAGTTAATTGTGGAATGTACCAAACACTATAATCCTAGAGATAGAACCATCAAGGATTCTGAAAGAAATGTTCTGGCAGATTTTTCTCCGGCATACATTTCTAAAGCGTTTGGAATTCCTTCTCACCCAAGGATGGTCACAAGACACAGGAGCAAGCACTAAGAATCTACACATCTAGAATCAATTTCTGTGAAGAAATAATCAACAAAAGATGGTTGAAAAAGAATAGATCACATCATTCCAAGATTCCTAAGGAAATAGTATAGCTTGACTTGCAAAGGGAATATAGTGACATGGTCATGATGTTGAGTCGCATATTTGGCATGCCTTATTCTTATAGGTTTGAATCTTGGATGTGGTATTTTGTTGAGCAGGTGATGGAGGAAGGCGACAGAATAGATTGGGTTGGGCTTATAAGTGATAATCTAAATGAACAGTTGATGAATCTAGAGCATACAAGGAAATTTTACATGAGTTCCTATGTCATCTACATGCTAGCACGAAGGACAAATTATGATGGACTACGATGCAAAGGACCAATTTGAAGCGGAACCCAACACCTCAAAGTCCATGAATGTTACCCACAGTTGCATTTGTACTCAAAGGACAATTATATGAAGGTTAATGATTTATTTGCCATGCGCATAGTAAGAACATTACACAAGAGGCCACATATAAGAATGTAGATGGGTGCGATGAAGTTGGTCAAGGAATATGGTGCCTGGTTCATTCCGTTTCCTACCTTTTCATACATCCGAGTTCAAGGATTCTCCACAGAGCCATACAAACTTCCCAAGTATCCAATAGATAAGATGGTCTTGTTAGAGCTTACTCGACAACTTACAGCCTATGACAAGATTCAAAAAGGGAAAAAGAAGTTGGGGTTGCAATTTCCAATTTCCATAGGAGAAGGGAAAACTGAGGTATGCCCATGTCTAAAAGCTGCAGAGAAATCATCAAATGAGCTCCACTTCTTCCGCCTTCCACTTTATCCAAAAAGGAATGATTTTGATCCTTACAACAAAATCTCATCAATAGGAGGATCAAAGTACCAACACAAGGTTCACCTTGAAGACTTTTGGGCAAATGCAAAAGATGAGAACAAGATTAGAAAAAGGTTGCATTCAAGACTACCATTGAACATTATTAGAACATGCAACATATTCAAGGTTCCTGATCAAATGGAGGAGGACCCAAACGTGATGCGAAAGGGATTCAATCCAGAAATGACAGCTTAACCATATGATTGGAAGAAGAAAGAAATTACAGATCTCGAAGCTCTTTCAAAACCAATCTTAGAGTTTACAAAGTGGTGGATTGAGTGTAAGCTTGAAAAATTAGTTGCACCAGCTAATGGATTCACATATAGATTGCTTGGCCATAGACCACTTAGGGATGAAAGATAGGGACAAATATCTGAAGGGACTATTGAGGAAAGAGGAACTCCATCCAAAGATGTAGGAACCAAGAAAGGGAAGGAGGTACCTCGAGAAAAGCGTCCTAGGATTGAGGAAGTTATCCAGGAACCTCAAAATAAGAAGCAGAAACATGGAGATGCTCCCTCTTCTCCGAGTCGAACTCCAAGTGTCCAAGAGATAGAAACTTTTGAAAGGAAGGATGTAAGGACAAGTATAAGGAGATTTGAGCAAGAAGAGAATTTGGATAGGCCAATTCATGATAGGTTGAGTATAAATACCTATGAAAAGTCCATGCAAGAAAAAGGGAGAGCTCAAGGTATGGCTACAGAGGAAAGTCTCGCTATGATCTTGGAGCGAGAAATGATTAATGATGGAGATGGTCCACTAGAGGAAGAAACTCCAAGAGTAGCAATACATCTTCTAAGTGTCGAAGCCGTAGTTCCTGAGGTTACAATGGATAGTCCAGAAGGTGAAGAGGACATTGACATTCGAGTGGTCCAAAGGAAAGAACAATTGGTAATTCCCGAGGACCAAAGTATACCCATTCTGGAATGGTTGAGGCAACGAATTCAATTGCGTCAACAAGGGGAGGTTGATCCAGCAATTGAATTACAAGAAATTTTGGACCGATCAGAAGAACAAGGGAAAGCAAAAAGATATACTAAATTCATCAGAGGAGAATCAGGATCCAAAATCTTGTAGATTGCGACTCCCACAATTGACAAAGGAAAAAATCAGATTGCTCCAGATGAATATCATGTTACAGAAGTAAATCTTGGTCGGGCCTCCCGAGAGCAAATATTGGAAGAATTTGATGACTCCACACAGGCTTTGAAGGATAGGCTGAAGAGAGTAGAAGAAGGGTATGAAAATCAGAAAAGAGAAATTTGGGCCTTATGTCAATACATCAATAACTTGCCTCACCTAGTAAGAGAGGAAGGTCCATCATTTGTCCCTCCAACAGGTGTTTCCAATGAAGTGGTAGGTGATATTGACAGAATCAAGCATATTGCTTAGGGCGCAAAGATTTGCATTGAAGGAATTCAGGATGTAGCCTTCAAACATGCAAAAGAATTAGTGCAAGTGCACAATAGGGCATTGGTTGCAATCTCTAGGATCCAATGCATGGAGGAATCATGGGTGGATGAGCATATTTACCAAGAAGAGGTGATTGCCGACATTCAGAATCTAATGGAGACCCCAAAGCAAGAATTGATTGATGGTTGAGTTATCAGCGAGGGGGATGTCTATGATTTTATTCAATGGTACAGTGCAGTGATCATGGCTAAGGAAATGTTTGAAAGCTTTACCAGGGAATCCAGTCAATGGAAGAAGATTGTTGATAACATCAAGCAAGGAATATCAAATGCAATTGCATCCTTGTTATCACAGAGATTGGTGGAAGAAGAAATGACAACTGATAATCTGAAAGTCAAGTTAGAGGAATTCTTTCAACTAAATGTATATGGAAGAGATGATTTTGAGAACTTCTCCATCTTCTCAAATACAATGCACACTACTAAGGACTTGCTACCAGATTGGGATGAAAGCTTGGGAAAAGCAGAAAGAGCAATTGTAGTTCTAGAATTCAAGCAAGAATCTGCACCAAGCATCAGTACAGCGGAGTTGGAAACAGTGTTAGATTGATTTCGATCTTTCAGGCGAAAAAATAAAGATAGATGCATTAAATGGATAGGGATCATTTATTACACCCCACTCCTTACATGAGCATGCATAGTGGGCATTTATTACCCACTACAGTAGTGGATTCCTTGTGGCATTAATGTAGATTCCTTTCCATTGCCCTAACCCTAATTAGGGCTGATGTGGCACAATCTTGGCCATTGGTTATTGTGATCATCCAAGCCACCTATTGTAATCGAGGACCTATATAAAGGCCTCATTTCTCATTTGTAAAGGGAGACTTTTATGAGATTGTTGCTATGAGTTGCTGAGATAATAAAATTTTCATTGGAGTTTGGTGAATACTTGACGTGTCTTAGTGCTTGCTTGTTCTCCTAAATTTCTTCAATTAGATTACGTTTAGCATAGACAATGTGTGGTGATTACAATGAAGAATATGATGGTGTATTGATGAGTTTCTTTGGTTCATACTTTTGACGTTTTAGTGATTCTAACTCGTCGTGTAAAGTTAGCCTGAACCCCTTTCATGCATATGTTCAACTTCTATCATTTGTATACATTGTTCTTTATGATGGTGTATGTGGTGATATGAAAATCTTTGGCATAACCCTTGAAGATTGCACTAGTTCACGCATAGTTGTAGTATAACTTGGCAAAGCGGAATTCGGTAAATTGAGGAATTTGTCCACTATAGTACTATTTGTTGTTATCACTACCCTTAGGATTAGAATAGAATTCCTAAACCCTATCCTATTGAATTTCTGCATATTCTGTAAAAAATCCAAAAAAGCGCTTCATTGTAAAACCTTAAGATAGCTCCCACATCTAGTATAACTTGAAATGAATATGAATTAACACGTAAGGCCCCTTGTGATCATCAACAAATCACATCAACCACTAATCTTATCCACAGTCAAGACCTGGCATTAAAGGAACCTTGAAGTCATTGTATGATCTTCTAGCAATCTTAGCATACACAAGACTTTATTCAAGAGAGGATAAGATATCTCAGTATTTTGTTCTACTGTTTGGTGAGTCATAAAACACACATCAACAAAAATCTCAATGGATGGGTTCTGAGTAGTTGATCTATGGGGTTGTTTGGTGTTGTTTGTTTAATTAATTAATCTAGGTTGCTTGTTGTCAACTATCTTTGCCCAAAGCCATACTTGGAAGCCAAAAGGGAATTTGCAGTCATGCAATTAATCTTTTCCATTTCGGAATTGAAGGATACAAGGTTGGTCATCTTGTCTCTCCCTTTTTCTATGAAATTAACAATTTCTGGTTTCTTAATAGGTATGTACTCTTCATGAAGATCTTGATTTCGCTGATCTGATCTGTATGGAAGTACCCTTTTTTGGGGGGTCACTACCTTTTGTATCAATAAAACCGTAACTCATCATTTTAATGGATGCTGCCTCTATGAATTGAATGCTAAGGGCCCGTTTGGTTCGTGGATATCAACGGGAATTAGAATTACGCATTCTAAAAAAATTGCAATCCACTGTTTGGGTCGACGAAATGAGAATTGGAATACGAGAAAATTAGAATTTGCAATCCTCATTTAGCCCCCAATTCAAGGATTCGGTCTTCCTCTCAAATAGTTGGTATTGGCCAAATACCCATTTTAATTCCAATTTTGGATAAAATGAGCATTGCGAATTAATACAAAATGAACCTTTTTGTAGTTCGGCAGCCCTAAAATGTTGTGTTTTGGGCACTCAAACTTATTTTCTGCCGGATGATATTTGTTTTCCCTCCATTTTAGCGCTCCAAACATTTTGCTCCAACGTCTCTGCTGGCTCACGTTGCAAGGTGCTCTCCATTTCCTCTGGTTGCAAGCTGGCTCACGATCGGCATTGTTGGAGTCTTCTTCCCAGCTAACTTTGAACAAGGTAACTCGCCAATATTTCTTGGAATTTAACTTCAGTTTTGTCTTAAAGCTGTTGCAATGGCATTACGTTGTTCGTTTTGGATTTCATATGCTTGTAACCCTACTGTTCTTATTTCCCTTTACACCCTGTTAGTCTGTCACAAAGGTTTTACTGCGGAAGTTTTCGCATCTTTTCATAATTTTATTTATTTATTTAACCTAGAATTTAGTTGAATCATAAAATTTTTGAGGATCGAAATTTCTTTGCAATATTGTTCGTTTCTACCATCGTGTAATGAAGAGCAGCGGTTTAATAACTCGTTTTCTCTATTGTTACCATCCTATTTTTGATGAAGTCCCGCCAACTTGAAGACGGAGTACTTACTTGCATGGTATGCTTAAATGCTGGAACACAATTTTTGCCATTGTGGTTTTTTAAGTGTCTGGAACCCTTTATTGTTTGTATTTGCCCCACACGATCACTGTTTGTATTCTATGTAGTACTATAAAACTTTCCACATCTTAGCTTTTTTTTAAATATTGATTTCACATCTTGGCTTAGCATTTTTTTCGTGTTTTTTATTAAGTTATGCTGAATTTTCTTTTCTGAAAGAAGCATATAATCTCGGCTGAAAATTCTTGATGAGGTTATACAGCTTGGAATCAAAGTAACCTGCTCCCCCAACAAAGCCACCATAACCAAACTGTTGTAAACAAATAAATGGTGTTCACAAGATCACAGAAGGGCGTGGTCAAGTTGGGTAGTTTTAAGTTTTTGCTCCTCTGCAAACTCAGCCAGTAATGATTACAGAATTACCAAATTTATTTCTGAGACTGATATGTTGATGCTCTGAGTGCACATATAAAGCTTTGCTGGCTATTTATTAACAAAAAAATTGGATTTGTACCATGAAAAGTAGTTTTTTAAAGATTTAGTGGCTTTAGATGATCAACTTAGCTTTTCAATGATTCTAATCATGGCTGATACTTCAAAACACGTGACTGTCGCTGAGAAAGTGCACATTGGATGAGCTTCACAGTTTCATAGGTTTGTACATATTTATTTCATTTCTTATATCATTGAATTTACCACAAATCCTTAAATAGTTCAGTATGCAGTTTCGCGACAAAATTTTTGTTTTCATATCTTTATGTAGTTTCCCTGCCTATTTCACTCACATTTTCTATAATTTTTCCTACTTGTTGGAATAATCCCATACCATTTACTAACTTCATTAATCAAAATCTACTTGAAACAATATAATGACCATTGCACTTGATTGACATAGTCCACATGCATTCCTCGCACAATTTAGGCAATTCATCAAAGGCATCTTGTTTCGGCTAAATGCTCTTGAATAGACAATGGCCAAACTTGTGAGGCAGGCTAACACTGTTTCCATATTTTTCCATATTTTTCGATGAACAGGAAAGCTTTCTGCTACTTTATTGCTATTTATAACAGCAAGGGAGCAGTGGATTATATATGGATAACAGACCTCAAGAAGAAGCCCTGTCTCACAATCCTTAAACCAGTTTTGACCTGGAAATATATGTCACACATTTACGAGTAAAATGCTTTTCGCTTTGGGAAACTTAAAGGTAGCTTATTTTTTGTTTTACTGTTACAGCAATGCCATTTTAAAAGAGTGCTCAAACATGATGTTAATTTAATGTTCTAATAGTTAAAAAGTAAGAACAGGACTTATAAATCTATTTGAATTAGCTGTTAATTATCTCTATTGAAATGTCCATTAGTTTTACTTAGTTATCAATTATATTTTGTTTGCTATTTTAATTAGCATAATTATAATATTTTACTAAAGTGAAATGATTCTATATATTTCTATTTTTCATGTGTTGACATACTTCACTTTAGGGTTTTATCATGTGAAACTGTGTTTTTTATCTCTTTTTGTTGGTGTGCACTTATAATGTTGCCACTTAACCTGCTGTTGTATTTCCTTGCTGAGCATTGATCAAAGCATAATGTGTAATTTTATATCTTACACTTCCTTTGGTACAAATTTACATGATTCATCTTAGAACTGCTACACTTAAGACGTTTTTGGAGCTCTATTGGCTGGCCACTAAAACTTGCCCAACAATTTGATCTTTGATTCATCTGATGGGCTTTGTGGAGCTGTCATCAATTTTTGTTTGAAGGTAAAATCACCTTTTTTTCTGATTTTATGTCAGCAATTTTTCTTTTAGCATATGCTAGCACTCTTTACTTCATGGTGTGTTGAAATTTACAATTTGTTCTCTCTGATATATTTTCTCGAATCAGTTTTTGACCATATCAGTAATCACCATTCATCCTACTTTCACAATGTGTCTTTTATTGCCCAGTAAATAGTCACAGTTTCTGTTTTTTGTTTATCTCTATATAGGTCTTTATCATCTTTTTAGATCTGCTTATGTTTCTTACTAATGAATAGACATATATTCAGAAAGTTGTTCATCATCATATTTTACCAAATCCATGGATCTAACGAAACGTGTCTCTATATTGGTTTTAGGTTACTAATGGATCTAATGAAAGATAAAAACATTTTGGGGCACATTGCGAGGAAGAGAAGAGTCATCTGTGCTCTTGTAGTTGGCCTTGCAGCCTTTGCTGCATCTATAGCAGCAACTGCACAAGAAGGTAGAAGAGCAATATGTAAGCGCAAAAGAGGCGAGATTCCATTTTATAAATGTATTATCTATTCGAATGAGATTGATTGTCATGATCAAATTTGAATGAGTAAACAAGCCTTCTTTCATCTAGCTGATATTCTTAGGCAAGAAGGAAGCATCAAAAATACGATGCACTTACCGCTAGAAGAACAATTGGTGATGTTTCTCCATACTCTTGGCCACAATTTGAGGAATCGTAAGATTGCTCATAACTTCGGTCACTCAAGGGAGACAATCAGCCGATATTTCCACAAAGTTTTGACAGCAATCTTGGCACTTCATGGAAAATATTTTTTGCCACCTAGTCCAAACACTCCTCCAGAAATTAGTGGGAAGGACCGTTTTGATCCGTACTTCAAGGTACATACCCCTTTGGTACAATTTGTTTTCCTTCACTTTATAGTTAGTTTATTCTATCCCTTTGATTATAAATTTTCCCAATGTAGGATTGTGTGAGAGCAATTGATGGAACTCATATTCCAGTCACAGTCGATGTCGACATGCAAGCTCCATATCGTGATAGAAAAGGCAATTTATCTCAAAATGTTATGGGTGTGGCTTCATTTGATTATAAGTTTCATTACGTCCTTGCTAGATGGGAAGGGTCAGCTGCAAATAGTCGTGTTCTATCTTCGGCCCTATCAAGATCCGATCAATTGGTAGTTCCCCCTGGTATGTCTAGTATGTTTATATACTAATACATGTGACTTTCTTAAAAAGTTATATTAATAAACTTTTATTCTTATGTAGGAAAATATTATTTAGTGGATGCTGGGTATGCCAATGTCCCTCGATTTCTTGCGCCTTATCGTTGCACATGTTACCACCTAAAAGAGTTCTCGAGGGCAAACCCAATAAACAGCCCACAAAAGTTGTTTAACCACCGCCACTCATCCTTGAGGAATGCAATTGAACATACCTTTGGCATTTTGAAGCAGCGCTTTCCTATCCTAAGACATGCGACGTCATATCAAATCATGACCCAAATAAAGATTGTTTTGGCATGTTGCATACTACACAACTTCATTACCATAGAAGATGGCATTCTTGAAGTTGATGTTGAAGAGGAGGATGATCGTAAGGGGATAGATGTACCAATACTTGAGACATATAGGATGACTCAGCGTGATAAAGATGATTGGGGGAAATTTAGAGACGATATAGCCAAAAGAATGTGGGATGATTATAGAACTCGATCTTAGTTGTGATTTGGCAAGATGATGTTACAAATTATGGTCAATGATATGGAAAGATGATTCAAATGTATTGTAGTTAATGCCATATGGAAAACTTTGCTTTTGTCGAATGCTATTTCATGCCATATTTAAGAGAAAAACAAAAGACTTTTTAGAGCACTATCATTTTGCAAAGGTGGCATGATAATGAGAATACATATGTTTAAAGGATTGTTTTCTATCCGGATGACCAAAGTCTTCAGCATATATTCCTTGCTTACGTATTCACATGTATTCTATAGGTACCTTTCATGATGGTGTACTTATGATAGCCTACACTCGTCTCTGTATACATTTCTACATTTCTTGTACTCTCCTATTCGATGATTTGATGTCAAATGATAAATGCTTTGATTGCTAGTTTTGTATCCTAGATGTCATTATATAAAGTTAACAAAATTTACATTCATTTGTTAATTTTTATCAACATTTGTTGAACAATGCTCAAAATAACCTTCATGTGTAAGGATTTACTTGTCAAATTTCAAAATGAACTACACAGATGCACACAGCTATCAAGATCTTAAAGAGCAGAATTATCTTCCCTTGCAAGACACAACATTAAGACTAGATGCTCTTCCTCTTCAATCCCACCCTGCTGTACTAGATTGAGGGAATAAGTTTACAGGTGCTGCAGTTCCTCCTTTTTGCCAGGGAAATTGCAACTTGAAATTGTGGCAGGTGTTAGCAACAAATTTGCTTCTCCTCCATAGATAGCACACTTCTCAAAAAGACTGAATACTCTCCTTTCATCCTTGGTTAGATCTGGAAAAGCAATTCATCCACATGGTGAAAGTCTGAAGCTGAGATTGATTGGTGCTGGACAGCCCACCAAATTTATCACTCAAAGATAGAGCTTCTCTTCAGAAAATGAGGGGGTTTCCGGTTCTTTTCCTCGAGTTTGTCCAACTTTTTACGGAATATTTCTGCTTTTAATGTATTTTTGGCGGAAACCCCAATTGGGTTTCATATCTATGTATCTATCAAAACAATGGTTTTCCAATCATTTTAATACAGTTGCCCAAATCTTTTGCTTAATCTTTCATTGCCTGATCGATCTTTTGAGCTTTCTAATCTATTTACAGGCACAGAGTAGGTTTCTTAGATGCAGAAATGGATAAACTATAACATCGATTTTTCCAGATCCATATCATGTGAGAATGACTTTAACAGGGGACTTTTACAATTTATCTTGAAAGCGCCAAAGTGCTATCTATTGAGAACATTGTTTTAAAATGTGACCATATTTTAATAAAACCATTTAAGCTTATGCCCAACCTTCAGTTTTGGACTGAAATTTTTGAAGGTTTTGATTATCTTATTACCTTTCGATTTTTTTTCTATTTGATACATCTTGGAGGCAGAGTTATTACTAATTTGTGACAAAAGAAATCAGTTTCATATTTAATAGTTTATTCACTGTCAACAGATGAGATCTATGTACTAATAAAAGGAAATAGAGATCTAAACATATGTTTTGAGGAAGACATTTTCATTTAAGTCAAAGTTCTATATTCGTTTTTGGAAATAATTTCTCCCTTGCCAACTATTTCCACTACCTCAGTCCAAACTGCTGCTTGCACCAACTCTATGGAATTTTCCACCAACTCTCAGTCTAGACTTTACAAACTGGCATACATTCACAGCTTGCAATCCAATTACCAACTTGGGAGCTCCAAGTTACTCAACCATGATATGATCTTGTCTTCACATTTATGTAGTTCTTAACCAATAAGTTAATTGAACAACACGTATGCAATGTAACCTCTTCAGTATGGTTATAAATACAGAGAGGCCTATATGTAATGTTAAGGGATGTGTGTAATCAAAGAATTTGAGAGAACTCAGAAGTCTGTAGAGTTCCTTTGAAATATAATCAGAGAAGATTATGTTTCTGTAGAAAACATACATTGTGAGACCATGTAATTGCATTGTGAGAGAGCATAGAGCTTACTGAGAATGCTATAGAGTTCATATTTTGTATATTCTGTTCTCAATTTGAATTAATAGAACTATTGTTTGTAAGCTGTAGCATATTGTTATCTACATATTGTGTTTAGCTTAGTTTATAGTTGGCTCTGTTTTATTTTAGTACCCTATTTTATTGTGATTCCCATGTTCTCTTCATTTGTAATTGGTACTATTTTTGCATATCTTACTGTGACACTTACAATCACTGTATGGGTCGAAGAGTACAATGACTATGATCGTCTATCACAATTCTTAAACAAGTAAATGACTATGTTCATCTTCAATAATTGTTCCAAGTATTTCTCAAAGTCCTATCGATTGAAAAGGAAAAACAAGGATTGAGGAATAGTTAGAGACTCTGCGCAACTGCAAATGCTGACCAGATACTAGGACAACAATGTCAACATAATAGGGAGACCACAGGATCCTCCTGAACTGCTCTCAGCCTTAACAATTCTTCTCCACTGTTTCCATTTCTTTAGTAAGGCCTCACCAAAATCTTTGGTAAGCTTAGTTTTCTGGATTAAAATGATCTTAGCTTCACAATTTTATAGCTCTTTCCTGGCTTCACCAAGTCCCATTTGTTAGGGGCATTCAAGATTCTTTACATTCTTTGATAGTATGATCATTGCTCATGGGGAGGAAATTTCACCCTCTTGGATCTTAGACCAGAAAAACTGCTAAGTACCATTTGAATCCTAGTAATAATTCACTCTTCTGTGACATCTTTCTCTGATTTCCTTGTTTTCCTTTCTATTTCACAATTTGCATTGGTTTTTAGAGACTTAGATTAACAACTTATTATTTTTTCTCCCAAAAGATTGTTAACCCACCAGTTGATTGGTTCCTCTGATACCAAATTAATCTGATTCTGTAGGTGTTCATGTTTTTATCTCACTCTCCATGGCCTCTTCTCTACTTAGCTTTCATTTGTCTACACTGCAAATGTAACGTCCTCTTCCACATGACAACTGGGGCAGAATTTTCCTAACCTTTCTCATTCGTGGGGTTAGTAAAATATTGAAAAAGAAGAGGGATTAGTGAATAGTTATCAATTGAATACTAGCCCCAAGAAGCTAAAGTTACTTGCAACATATTTAATTATTCATTATGATTATTGTTAAGGCCACAATTTATAATTATATTACACCTAGCAAGTACCATAGTGATAATTAATATATATGTTTCTAACTTTGGGAATTATGCTTGGCCGCCCTTGATGAATCATCTAGATAAATTGCATCGTTTTGAAATGGCCTGGGTTTTTATAAAGAGGGTCGATGCTTTCAAAGGAAGAAAGATTGGTCATTATTTTGTTTTCCTCTTCATCGAATATTGAGTCCTGCCACCCTTAGTCTGCCACAGGATGATATCGCTGTATAAGTTGCCTGGACATAGCCCCAGTCAGTTATTAGCAGTCACAGAAATTAACAAGAAAAATAATTTTATGGCATGAGAGTCATGGTGAAAGTCTGAAGCTTACAAAAGGTTTTAGGCAATTTAAGCAAGCACATGGGAGTAAGATCCCATAAATCCAACAATCTAAGCCAGCTGACTTAAATTCTGTTATTTCTATCTGACTGTGAGTTAGTTTTGAATATACTTTTATGAGTCTTATCCATATATACACTGCATATTATCTCTTCCTCCGTTATATCCACTATATCCTACACGTGATACACAAATTGAATCACAAGCTCATCACCGTGGATTATCCTTGTATGGAAAAGATCCAGGACCTGTAGGGCCAAGATCTTCTCTATCTGCACCTTCACCAGCACCAGTGATTACCCAGGTTTGTATTTTTTTCATTAGAAAATTAAGAGCGACTTCATTTAACTCCTGTAACTGATTACATACATGATAGAACTGCTGAAGATGTCCTTGGAGTGCATGGGAAATTTTTGTTTGTAGTTCGCTGATGTTTGAATTATCATGGACTATGTTGTGTGTAAATATTTGTTAAATCAAGGCCTCGTATATACACTGAAAAACTGTAATGTATCTGACTTCGTGTACAGGCTGGTAATGTTATTCTTGCAAAAAAAATTTAAAAATTCTTATTATCCCGAATGACTGTTTCAATCTTTCACATGAATTATATCTAAATCATAGCATTTCTCATGTAATAGTGGGGTCATATGTTTGAACTCGATTGTTTTGTCTACTGGTTAGTCTGTATTTTGCACTTGGAACAGTAAATAGAGTTGAATTGCATTTCTTTATGGGCCTGTTGTTTTCTTTAGAGTTTTAGCCTGCAAAGAGAAATAACATTATCAGCTTAGGTGTATGACGATCTAATACATGTTCTGTATTGTGTAAGGACAGCAAGTCATATTGTAATAATGTTATCAGGATTCAACTGTGTAGTTTTGAGTCAAAATTTATGAAATATAGGTACGAGTTTGACTCAAAAAGTATACATTTCAACCCTGATAGCAATTTCACAAGAATGCAGTCAATCCTGTGTAAAAATGCAGTCAATCCTGTGTAAAACGTATACAGTCCAATCCTGTGTAAAAATGCAGTCAAGATAATTTTCTAGAATAGAATTTTAAATTTTGATAACCAACTTAATTGGTCATTTTCAGTTTGGATTTTATTTTTGATCTTTAAAATATAATGTTTAAACAGATCCTTGCCATACACAACGCTCTTGAGCATGGACACTGCTGATGTTCAAGTTGTTGATACACCTTCTTCCAAGAAGGTTTTTTGGAAGCCATGCATGGAGAGAAAGTTTATAGACTTGCTGCATGAACAAGTCACTCTTGGCAGAAAGGGTGAGGGAGGGTTTAAAAAAGAGGCTTGGACAGCCATTGAACGGAAGTTCAATTCAAAGATGAACATGACCTTGACTAAGGATAATTTTAAGAACAAACTGAAAACCTGGAAACAGGGATATAGAATAATGAAAGAGCTGAAGAATACTAGTGGCTTTGCGTGGAATGAGTCAACGCAATCGATGGACGCTGATGATACTGTTTGGGATGAGCTATTGAAGGTAACATGGTGATTAAAATGTTTAGTATTTATTTAACAAGTTATTAAGTTAGCAACGATGGTCAAATGAGTAATCCAATTTTTATGACAACATGCAGAGGAGAGAATTCAAAAATGCGAAAGTGTTTAAAAGACAGTCATTCCAGTATTATAATGACTTAGCGATAATTGTGGGAAATGACATGGCGGATGGTGTCACATCTACAAGACTTAGCCATAATTGTGGGAAATGACATGGCAGATGGTGTCACATCTACAACAGCACGACACAGAAGAAGGGCACAATATGGATGTGACTGTGGATAATGAAGATGATTATGAAGACATTCATACACCGATTCAGGCTGCTGTTGATTTAGATGACGAAAATATGAATATTCCCATGTCCAATCAGTGCAGTGCAGCAAGTGGACAACAGGGTCGTTCGGCATCATCAATAAAGAGGCAAAAGAGAAACAAGGCCAGTATGGCCAGTTCCATGTACGGGATGTCCCATTCTATTGATAAGTTAAATGATACCCTTCTTAAGCCTCAAATTATCGAAATGGGTGAAGAACACAAGCTAAAAGATTTACAAGAGGTCTATACTGCACTAAAAGCCACTGGTGAACTTAATATCACCACTTTGATTGGGGCATTTGACACCTTTGTGTCTGATCCTGACAGAGCCAAAGGATTCTTGATTATGAACGAAGAGGAGAGAGCAGAATATGTTCAGATAAAGTTCCTAGGGCTTTAGTAACTTTATTGTTGTTCACATACTTTTAAAAGATCGATTTTATAACTATTACATGTTTAATTTTGGTTGACTACATCCCATTTGATGGATATGGGAAAGAATTTTCAAATGATTATTGTAGTTATATTAGTAAATTATAGTTACTAATACCAATCTGAAATTTATATCTTGACTGTTTTGAAAATTTAAATATGTTAGATTTTATAGTTTTCTGAGTTGCTGGTATTAATCAGCATTCAGGTAGAGTATGCAGAGTTGACTGTTTTGAAAATTTATATATGTTAGATTTTATAGCTTTTTGAGTTGCTGGTATTAATCAGCATTCAGGTACAATTATTAGGATAGGAATTATGGAGCCATATATGATGGGTGTAGAGAGAACTATGTTCTTTCTTTTGTATAGTGATAGGATACCCATGGAACATGTGATATTTTACTGTTGCTGTCTAGCTATGTTTCAATGACATTCAAAATTCAAATAAGATAACTTATTGCAGTTGTAAGGATTGTGTCTATACTTTATATTGAACTCGGTGGACCATTCAATCAAACATGTTCTACTTGCTCTCCTTGTTAATTGCTTGGTATGAGGAAGCTGGTTACTATGGAAATATGGTCACTGCATTTATTTTTATGAATTAGGTATACATTGTTCTATTGTTATATTTTACAACTGGTTCTACTATAATATGCTGAATATTCTGCTTTTGAGCGTGTTGTTGCCTAATTTTGGTATATTGGTGTGATATTTGGTTTATTTAGAAATAATTTACTTGCCATTGGAATGTTATGATTTGTCTTGAAAGATATCAAACAGCTTTGGTTGGTTGTTTCTTAGTCTGATCATTTGTATGTGATTTTTCTCTTTTCACATTGTTTGTGAGAGATGGTAGTATAAAAGGAACAACGATTTAGTTCTCTCGTTGTCTCCGTTCTTGGTTTGAGGTATATTTCTATGCATGTATTTATTGTTGTGTTGTAGATAGTTGATAAGATGACACAAATATTCTAGCATGTCATTCTGATAAGTTTTCACTTTACATTGTTTATCAATACAGGATTCATGGCTTTGACAGATGTGGCAATTCATAATTGCCCATGTGGTGCTGGGCCGTGCCATTTAAAAGTGTCACGCACGAAGAAAAATCCTGGGTGCCAGTTTTGGTGTTGTCCCAAGGAGAAAAAGGTTATTAATGACATTATATATTGAATGTTTTGTATTAATGACATGTAATCTTTTTAGTAATGTATATTTTGTATTATAGGGGAACAATGGTTGCGGATATTTCAGGTGGTTTGATGTTCACTCTACAACTGTACATAATGAAGGAGATCAGTGGAAAATGTGTAAGACAGAAGAGGTCGTCCGGGCTGACATTGGTTCAATGATGAAAGCTAAAAAATATGATGGACATGAGTGTCAAATGTGTAAGGCCCAACATGAGTGTAAAATGTGTAAGGCGCAAGAGGCTGAAATAGTCTTTTTGCATTGCCTTGTATGGTGCCTTCTATGTGTAATTATTGGCCTCATATTTTGCATTGTATATTACAACCTTATGCAACAATGAGTTAGATAAAGACAAAAGTTTACTACATGTTTTATGAGTTACCTTGATCTCATAATTTTGTATAGACATTTGAGAAGTTTAAATGTCACGACAATTTATTAATTAATGAAGTTTTTGGAGTACATATTTTCCATGTGTAGCATTGTTTTAGTGACAATAAATAAAATGACTCTAAAATCATGTCAAGTGCAAGATACATTTCTATCACGCTAAAATGATGGATTTAAAACATATATCATTCATGTTGAAATTTAAAAATTAAAAAAAATTGCTTATTCTAGTCGGTATTCCAATTCCAAAAATGTGCAACCAAACGGTGAAAATGTATATTCTCATAATGAATTCTTGGTGAACCAAACGGTCCCAAATCAAATCCTCAAAACAATAATCTGGATTTCACGTTCTAGAATCCCAAATCAAGGTTTCCGAATGCCAATTCTCGAATCATAATCCACGAACCAAACGGGCCCTAAATGAATGAAAACCACCTATCTTCATTATTTGGGTGAAATCTATTTAGACTTATACCCAGGCGATTGTTGATTCATTGTCTTGTTTAATTTTCTATTAAACTAAACCCAATTTATCGTACACACGATAAATATGATGGAAGCATGGGTAGCTTTGTGAACCCAATTTGTTGATTGATGTTTCCTCCATGCATGTGTAATCTATATTTGGTCATCTAGATGAATTGCATTTTTCCGGGCATATTGTGACTGTATACATTTTAGATCGGTAGCTCGCACTTATCATCTGGAGGCTCTGAAGTCATTCAGCAAGAGAATCCAAATGCTATTCCTGCTAGAGCTCTGAATTAATTGGGAATGTGTTTTAGGATAAGAGGTTAGAAAACTTATTCTGACAGAAAACGCTTCCTTGTTGGGATGTTTGATCCAGTTTCATGGTTATACCAATTTTTAAGAGCTAATCAATTTAGTAAGTTTGACAACTTTGATGTTTACTGGGCTGTGGATTTGTGATCGACTGAAAGTCTTTTCTTGCTCTTCTGCTATTTGCAGTCATATAGTTTATCCTAGTTTCAAACAAATTTAATCAAATTAGAGAGCATGGTACTTAGTTGCTTTTGTCCTCATTTTTTAATATGCACTATTTAGTAGATGGACGGACACCATAGGATTAGCAATTAGATAAACCGGTAGACTTTCAGTTTTTAGTTAGAAAGTTATATTGCATTTTATGAATAAGGCAGTTGAGTCTCGTGTCCTTCAGTTGGGGTTGAGTTTTTGAGTCTTCAGGTTAAGCGGTGGTCAAGTCTTCAGTGCCTATCACTTTTACACCACTTATTCAAGAGTGGACTACTAGTTAAAAACTTAAATGTCACCAATTTAGGATTAATTGTCTATGATTGTGGACCAACAGTTTTGAGGGAGTGTTGTTCAGTTGGATGCTTAAATTTGAGGAAATTAATTGCAACTTAGCTGCCACTGTCTGTGGACTGATAATTGAGGATTGTTGAGAGTTGGGTCAGGAAAGCAAGGCATAAGGAAGAAAAAAAAAGAATTGGAAAATTAACAAACATTCAACTCTCATTTCAGTGCTAATGGCATTGTTACAGCTGCTGTGTGCATTTCGAGATGAAATCTTTCAGGAGCAAACCTATCATCTTGTAGACTGAAACCCACAAGATCATTGCATATCAGTTAATATAGAGTTTGTATGCTGGGAGTACCCATAATTTTGTGGCTAACTTGTGTTTCTGTGTTTTACCTTCTATCACAGAATAAGTGAATGAGTGCCATTTTCAACCAATTCACTTGCATTAAGCACTTGGTTTGAATGAAACCAGAATAGAATTAGGCCTCATTTTTAGTTCATTATAAACAAAACACTCCACTATTTTTAAATCCAATTTGTGGTTTGCTAAAGAGATGGCAGAAACAGACCTATTCGAACATCACAGTAACTAAGGACAAGAAAGATAAAAGCAATTTGGTTGAGTTCATGAGTTCACAAAATCATCAAATAGCTTGCAGATACACCTATTGTTCCTTTGTGTCAGAGTAAAACTCAAACAAAGAAGATGAGATTTCAGAAAATGAATTGTGAACTTCAAATTCAATCACATAATCACCATGGACAGAGCAGAAATTTGGTGTGCATGAATTGAAGGCGTAACTTGGTAAATATTGAACCAGAAGATTATAATTTATTCAATGACAGATGGAAGATTACACAAGACATCATACACAAATTTGAGGGTAAAAACCCTCCAATCGAGGGTGAAAAAATTGAAGGCAGACACACTGTATTATGTTATTTGATTATATTCCTCTACTATCCGTTCGAATGGGAAGGCATACCATTTAATTATGTGTCCAATGATACCTTACTTAACAACAATCAAATACAACCATATTAATAATAATAGGGATATAATAGAGCATAATAATCATTGTTCCAGTAGTTTGCGTCAGATTTTCGAATTTCTTCATCTCTGCCTATCTTTCATGGCTTTTAGGGTTTCGGATCTAGGTCATTTAGGGGTTTCAGAGGCTTATGGCGGCCGGTTGGAAAATTAGGGATTTAGAGAGTAGCAGTTGCGAGGAGACATACGGTTTCATGCCCTGCACTACGTCTGCATTAGGGAACTTGTTTCTACTGGCGACATATGGTTACCTCATGTATTTAGCAGCCAAGTTTATATCCGACAGAAGCGAGGAGCTATTAACGGCTACAGGGCCTAGTATCATTGGAGGTTTGTTCTTGCCCGTTGTTGGAGCTTTTGCCAACGCTTTACTCGTTCTCGGTGAGGAATCTTCTTCTGCTTCCTTCCTTTGCCTTGATGCGCAAAAAATGGTTTTCTTGCCCTTCTTTTTAACAACAGCTTCAATGAAGGCCCACAATATATTTCAAAGCCCTAATCATGACCTAAACCTTTAAGGTTTTACAATGGCGTTCATACACAAAATTATAAAGCATAATTTTGCCCCATAATGCAAAGATAATGATGCGTACCTGTTATCCTGTAACAAATTCACAGCCTGAAAGCGAAATATTCTCAAAATGTTTGGCGTCGCAGGGAATCGTATTTCACTTTCTACTTCACATGGATTTTTCTGTATCTGAAGGAAAAAAGACAAAGCACAATAAGCTAGCAACTTACCTGTAAAAAATAAACCCCACAATAAAGGCATAAAGCATAAAAGGGTACATACCTGCAAAAATTGGCCGCAATTGATAAATTTGTTTACTAAATCGATTCTAGAATCCCTCTGCAATTGTCTCTGTATACTAATTTTATAAAGAAATCAAAGACACCGTTTAAAGCAATAGATCGTCGTTTAAAGCAATTGAGATATGATGATATGATATGATAGATTTTAATGACGTCCACGAGACTAAAGTAGTCTATGGGACCCATGCAATCACCCTCCCGAGTCAGGGGCGGAACTAGACAGTTGTAAAGTTTTGGACAACTTGTCTCTCCTTCTCTGAAGTTTGGTAATCAAATCCACTGCTCTCTTCACTTGATCTTCCTCGAATAAATATTTGAAGTCTTTGTTCTGCAATATTTTTGTATAACCAGATCTGATGTCATTGTAAGCCAGGCAGTCCTTGACAAAGTGTTGCTCTGTCTCAACTATTCCCATATTACAAAATAAACATGTTATGTCTGCCCACTCTTCCTTTGGAACTTGCCACCTACCAGTTTCACATCGCAACTGATGTGAACTAGTTCTAAGTTGTGCCATCAACATTTTTGCTTTCTAGTTAATAGGTGCTCTTATATAGGCCTTTTCATCATGACTATAAGTGGGATTAAATTCTTTAATGTAATAAGATTTTTTCCGCCCTATGCGTCTTGTCCACAGAATATTGTGAAATTTTTCATTGACAAACTTTTTTATTTCTGTAATGTTATCTGGACAAGTTTCGATGTTGATATCCCATTTTTGCATTCATTTGTCATTTTGCTTCATCCATGTGCTTTTCCGCCTCACAAGTTTTTCCTCTATGATCAACTTGGGCCAACGATGTGTTTCCAGACCTTGGGTTTTCTTTAAGTAGCTTATCATTCAGACCAAAGCAACGGCTTCTAATGGATAGGAACCCACCTCCGCCAAAAGGATCTCATACGGAACTGTGGTCTTGACTTTAAGATTGCATGTGATGAAGTGTTTTTGAATTCTTTCTACTTATGTGAGCAATGTTTCTGGATTAGATTGTGTGAGTTTTTTTAGCATCAACGTTTCGGATCATACTACATGATCCATCATTAGGATGAGAGAGCATCAGAATATGTAATGTGTAGACCAGGAAACCACAAGCAGTCCTAAAAGGAGAGGGAGGGAGGGGCACAAAAACCAAGAGGACCAAAAATAAAGACACAACCACCAAGAGAACAGGTACAGAATAACCAATCATATGTATAAATGCAGATAATGTATATATATGTAGAGGAATTTTATATTATGCATTAAAAAATAATTAAAAAATAAATAACTAAATAAAAAATAAATAAATAAATAGATAAAAAAAATTTAAAAATTAAGGATTAGTGTGAAAAAGGAGGAAGCACACGATTATGAAAATAAATAAATAACTATAAGAGGTTAAAAATACAAAAATTAAGAATTAAAAAATTAAATATAAAAATAATAATAATAAAAATAAAGAAGACTCAATCCCTTACATATATGTATAAATGAACAAAAAATAAATACATAAAAGCATGTGTGAATATTAAGAACTTATATACAACTATTGTTATGCCACTGTTGTTATGAACAGGCAGGACTACGTGTCTAAAGTTCTTGACTTACTCTCAGATCCGAATAGCTATAAGATCCTCTCTCGCAACCCTTGCTCTATGATCCTTAAGAGAGTCAAGTCCAGTTTGGCCAAGTCCTCGTTTGATGAGTCAACAAAGAAAAAACTATTGCCTTCTAAAGAGGTGACCCCTCGCATCTATGGGGTTCCGAAAATTCACAAATGTGGCATCCCATTAAGACCTATTGTTGATACCATTGGCTCTCCCATGTACTTGTTGGCTGCCCACCTTGCCAAGATCATCTCGCCTCTGCTAGGAAAGTCTGACTCTTTCATCAAAGACTCCAACCATTTTATCCAATTCATTCAGGACACCAAGTTGGAACCTAGCGATATCTTGGTTAGTTTTGATGTGGTTTCCCTCTTCACCAAGGTCCCCATTCTTGACTCCATCAATCTTGTCAAACGCAAGGTCGGGGATGAGATCGCAGAGTTGGTTGAGCTTTGTTTAAGATCCACCTTCTTCTCTTTCCAAAATGTCTTCTATGAACAAGTCGATGGAGTAGCCATGGATTCGCCCCTCTCCCCGGTCATTGCTAACCTCTTCATGGAGCATTTTGAGGAGATGGCTATCCAGTCCTTCCCCCTCAAACCCAAATGGTGGAAACGATACGTTGATGACACTAATGTTTGTTGGCCACATGGGCTTGAGAACCTTGAACTATTTTACTCTCACATCAACAGTTTGGTCACCAACATTTCCTTCACCAAAGAGCTCGAGTCAGACTATCAGTTGCCTTTCCTAGATGTCCTTCTTATCAGAAAGGCTGATGGGTTATTCGGTCGCAAGGTTCACCGTAAGACCACCCACACTGACTTGTACTTGCACGCATCCTCCCACCATCACCCCAGCCAAAAGGTTGGCATCCTTAAGACCCTCGCCCTCAGAGCTTTCAGAATCTACGATGACGACAACTTGCATGAAGAGCTCACTCATCTTCGTCATGTATTCATGTTAAATGGATATTCTCGCAAGCAAATCTCTCAGGCTATCAACCGAGCCAAGTCCTTCTTTCTTTCTAGGTGTACCCTCAGTCCTCCACCCAACCCGCCTCCCCGGTTTGCCACCCTTCCTTTTGTCGATGGCATCTCTCAGAAGCTGGCCAAGATCTTATCTAAAAAGGGTCTTCATACTGCTTTCAAACCCCTTTCACAGTTGCGTCATCGAGTTCCTCCCCTTAAGGACACCAAAGACTCTTTCCTCGACTCGGGAGTCTACAAGATTGAGTGCTCTTGTGGGGACCCTTACATAGGGGAAACAGGCCGTTCTTTTCGTACCAGAATTCATGAGCATGGTGCAGATATCAGACATGACAAAACCCATAAATCTGCCCTTACTGAGCATTCCTCGGCCACCAAACATCACATTTGTCTGGAGACCGCCAAAATTATTTCCAAGGAGGATAACTTCTTCAAAAGAAAACTTAAGGAAGCTATTGAAATTAACTATCATCCCATCAACCTCAATCGAGATGATGGATGGTCCATTAGCTTGTCTTGGCAACCTCTTATGGGCTCGCTTAATACTCAGCATCACCCTTGATGCTTCTCGAGCTTTCCTGCCCCCCCTGGTGTGTCCCCGAGTCTTCCCTTGTCACTCCCCCGTTTTGGCCTGTTCGGTTTATGGGGGAGCCCCCCCCCTTTCGTCTTCAGTCTCTTGGCCCCACCTTGTGGTCTCTGAGCTCCTCCCTCCTCATGTTCTCTGTGTTCTTTTTTTCAGGTTGTTTCCTGTTGTCTCTCCTCTCTTTTTTCGTTTCATCTTAGCCCTCTGTGTCACTCTAACCCTCGAGCTCTTTCCTATGCCGTTGGTTTCAGCCTTGGGTCTTCCATCCAGATGTCTTGTTTTTTTTATTATTATCCTCATTTATTTATTTATGATTTGTTTTTTATCTCTTTGTGCTTGTATTCTTTAATCTTGGCTGGTTCTAGTTTTGTGTATGTTTCGCACTTATGGCATATTTACGCATTTTCTTATAGTAGCGTTTATAGTTGTTAGGTTCGATCTATTTATTTAGGGCTTTTTGCTCCTGAGCTTAATTTTATTTATTTATTTTGTTTGTAGCTTCTTTGTTTTGGTATCAGGGTCCTTTCTAATGTTTCCCTTCTTGTTTTTTCTCTTGGGGTCACAATTTTTTGGCTTGTTCGATTTTATTTCTATTTAGTTGTATATAAGTTCTGAATATTCACACATGCTTTTATGTATTTATTTTTTGTTCATTTATACATATATGTAAGGGATTGAGTCTTCTTTATTTTTATTATTATTATTTTAATATTTAATTTTTTAATTCTTAATTTTTGTATTTTTAACCTCTTATAGTTATTTATTTATTTTCATAATCGTGTGCTTCCTCCTTTTTCACACTGATCCTTAATTTTAAAAAAAAAAAATTATCTATTTATTTATTTATTTTTTATTTAGTTATTTATTTTTTAATTATTTTTTAATGCATAATATAAAATTCCTCTACATATATATACATTATCTGCATTTATACATATGATTGGTTATTCTATACCTGTTCTCTTGGTGGTTGTGTCTTTATTTTTGGTCCTCTTGGTTTTTGTGCCCCTCCCTCCCTCTCCTTTTAGGACTGCTTGTGGTTTCCTGGTCTGCACATTACATATTCTGATGCTCTCTCATCCTGATGATGGATCATGTAGTATGATCCGAAACGTTGATGCTAAAAAAACTCACACAATCTAATCCAGAAACATTGCTCACATACTAATGGATTGTGGAAATCTGATTATGTTAATTCTTTCTACTTGCTGTCATTTTTGTTCGGACATACTACCTCCCCACACTTCACATCCGTATAAAATAACTGGAGTGACCAGCAAACCAAAAAAAGTTTTCATGGTTGTCCAATCCCATAATTCTGCATTCCTGCACTTGTTTTGTAAAGAGTATAACGCCTTCCATCCCCCTTGGATCCTTTTTGATCTGCAAGTATCCCAATTGAGTTTGTTATGAAAATCGATGCCCAAGTATTTGTACTCTTCCACAATCTCAAGTGGGCTATTTTCCAATAGAAACTCGTCTTGTATGCCCCTATTCTTCTTCAACGAGAAGATCATAATTTTGGTTTTACTAGTGTTAACTTGCATTCCAACTTCATGACAAAAATTTTCTAGTGTTGTCAAGTGCTCTTTCAAACCTTTAGCTATTCTAGCAAGAATTATGAGATCATCTGCATATAAGAGCAATCTTATCACAAAGTGAGCTAGCTGCATTCCCTCACCATTGGTCTTGTTTATCCACTCTTCTAATTTGTCAATGTAGAGCCCGAATAAAGTTGGAGATAGCGGACACCCTTGCTTAACCCTGATGTTGCTGTCAAAGTTTTCTGATAGCCCTTCTGTCGTTCTGATTTTAGCTTTGACCTGCTCATATAATCTGTAAACTGCTGACCTAAGTTCTTTAGGAACTTCCAACTCTTCCATTCTATCCCATAATTTATTACGTGGCATTGTCTCGAATGCTTTTTTAAAGTCCACGAAACAACAAAAAGCCTCGTTTCCTGGAGTGTCCCAAACTTTCTCAATCAAGTATCTAAGAGTGATGCCATGATCTATAGTAGAGTGCTTCGGTCTAAAGCCTGCTTGCCCTATTGCCCGTTTGCCTTCTTTTTCAGCCCAGTTGCTGATTTTTTGTTCTATCAAGCTGCCAAATAACTTGCCAAAAAGTGGATTGATCATGATGGTTCGGTAATTAGAAGGATTATTTATATCTCCACTTTTGTGGAGTGGGATCACCACACTTGTTGTCCATTTTACAGGGAAACCTTCTCTATTGACACTGCTGAAAATTTTAGTGATGTGTGGTGTGAGAGTTTCAACACCCCATTTTAAATATTCAGCTTGAAGCCCATCTATATCTTGCGCTTTACCGACAGCTAACATCCTTATGCCTTGGATAATATCATTTTCGCTGAATAACTCCCTTGTAGGCCCTGTTTCCATGGTTCTACGTTCTCCTAGATCACACTTGTAGAGAGTCTTGGCATATTCCAGCCATTTGGTTCCTGTTATGTTGTTCTCTAACTGAGTTTTTCTCTATTGAAATTCTTTCTAAAACTTTCTAGGGTTGTTTTTACCAAGATTAATCAACTCGATTCTTCTCTTATTTACATACTCTCTTTTTTTCTTTTTAATCAGCTGATCATACTCCTTTCTACTTTCTTTATTTATGTTCTTTTTCCAATTTCTTTTTGTTGTTTTGCATTCTTCATCAAACCACGGATTAACCGAAAAAGTGTTCTTGGCTTCTCTAGTGGCCTTAGATCTTTTACACTCCTCCAATGCTTTAATGATAGTAAGAACAAGATTATCCTTGTCCATGAAATGTTGTTTATCAGACTCGGGATGGTTTTCCAGAACTCTAGACAGCCGTAAAAGAGAGTTTTGGAAAGTAGCATGGTTTTCTTGTGTCATTAAAACTTTGCCAATCGGAATCCTCTTCCTCTTTTGTAAAGGTTTTGGGACAATATGTTGATCTTTAAAGTGAGTGGCCACCCTTATCAAAATGGGGTTATGATCAGATTTTAGCTCCATGGGGCAGTCCTCTATCTCAAAGTTAATTATCTTTGCGACATATTCTTGCGAGCATATTACATAGTCAACAACACTTTTTCCATTGTATCTTTTGCATGTGATTGAGAAGTATTAGTAAACTCAAAGAAAACTGCAATTAAAACAATAGGTAAGATCATTATGCGAGTTAAAAATCTGCACTTAATAATGACATGCGATCAACTAGAAATATAAAATTTGCTCGAAAAAATTTGTTCGAAAAATAATAAAGGCAAAAGGCTAACAAAATTCTGGCAGAAGAAATAATTTTAATAGTTTCCACATATAGTCTATCGGCTAAAAAATTTAAAATAATTTTTTAATAAAAATTGTAATATTTCCAACAAGCTAACATGGAATACATTCCAACAAAAGAATAGTTAAAGATGAGACATGAATAATTATAAGTAAAATGACTAAAATAAATGTCAAATTTTACATATTTAAACAAAAATTTAAAATTGCAAACATAGATGAATGCTTAAAAACCTGATTCGAAGAGTGAGATCAGTGGCTCGCGAACCTAATTTTGTTTGAGGACTTGTAACAGTATCAGAGCCATGTTTCCATTCTCAATGCTTACACTTTTCTTAGTTATCCATTCATGTTTGTCATTATATAGCCCTAAATTTTTTATTCATCACAATATGGGAAAATAAAGTAATATTGAGAAATTATTACTCCTCTTGTGTACTTAGGATGCTTTTTTCCTACTTTTTATTACGCCGTAGGCGTTTCCATATGAAAGAGGCGAGGCTAAAAGTTTCAATCAACGGTGTCGAGCTGCTTAGAAGCATGGGAAAGTATCCCAGCCATTAAAATGTTTTCCTCCTTTTCCTTAATGAGTTGACCGCATAACTCAGGGAGATATTTTGCCGCTTACGTTTTCGATCCTCTTTTCTTTTTCTGAATAAGTCTGACTCACCTCTAACAAGAATAATTGATTATTCAGCAGAGATGCTCAATGTTTCTTTATTTCTTTTTTAAGATATATTTGTTTTAAATATATATATATATTTTTTTAATAAATAATAGTTTAATAAATATATTAATAAATCTATTTGGATCAATAGAAAGTTTTCAAATACATCAATTGACTAATTTTTTTATATATTATACATATAATTTTATTTGAATACAAATTTAAAAAATAATTGTCATATCTTTTTAAAATACATTTATTTAATTTATTTTAACATAGTAATTTTTAATAATTTTAAGAATAAGTACACATAAAACAAAATTTAAAATAATATTATGTAATATAATTATTAAATTATTATTTACAAATACAAATATATATATTTTTAATAAAAATATTTATAAAATTTTATCCCAAAAAAATTTAAATATAATTTTCTTGTGTTTTGTGTCTTTTATTTTAAAAAATCTATGATTTGACACTATTTTTTAAATGTTTATTTTTTATTTCTTGTTATTTTAAATTTTGTGTATCCATGTTAACATAAATGTTACATATATTCACAAGTACACACTCTCTATCTTTCTTTCAACATTATACACACAACATAGATGAAGTCGAGTTATGAATTGAGGCTACTCGCTATTATGCAATTTAGGTCAAACATATTTGTAGAGTGTCCAATCTAGTCAACACATCACAAATAGTTTTAAGGATGCCCTCTCTAGTATAGATAAAGAAGAGATAAAGAAGCAAATTTTACCCAAGATACTACCATTCTTCATATTTTATGGTGTAGCAATGACATTTACAATAAATGCATGTTTGTTACATAAGAATATGAATGGATATAAAAGAGAGATATGGAGAGAAGAAAAGAGTGATAAAGAGAGAATATGGAGATATTTCATAATATAGAGAGGGCTTATGGAAAGAGTGGAAGGTTAGAGAGAGAGGGACAGAGATGTGTCTAGATATGGATGGGGAGAAGAAGATAGAGATAAAGATGAATATAGAGTGTGGGGATGGGAGAAAAATAAATAGAGAGATAGAAATGGATTAACAGGGAAAGATGGAGAGAGAGAGAGAGAGAGAGAGAGAGAGAGAGAGAGAGAGAGAGAGAGAGAGAGAGAGAGAGATACTTAAGGGTCCATTTGATTCATGTAATTTAAAAAATCGAGATTTCTACAAACCTTGGTTTAGCCAAATCAAGGTTTTGCAAATCTTCATTCTAATTTTTGAGATTTTACTTGAATCGTTTGTTTCAGTTGGAAGATGCATACTGAAGACACATTTTTATGTGTAAGCTTGGAGTTGAAGGAAAATTTCAAAAAGTAGTCCAATCTATTGTTTTTACACTCCTTAAAAAACATAACCAGGTTTTGATTTTCAATTCCTACTTGCTAGTAGGAAGTTGGAAAACCTGGTTTTGAGGCAAAATTGGAAGTCCAGTATGCTAATTCCATTTTGCCAATTTTGTAACAAATGCAAAAAAATTCAAATATGGATTTTGAAAAATCCAATTCCTGTCATCTTCTAGGAACCAAACAGACCCTAAATGATCTTCCATATCTATATGGCATAACTATTGCACACTAAGGTGTGATTGCTAGTTATTATTATAGTCCCTACGTGGAACTAATTATTATTATAGTCCCTACGTGGAATTAATGTTCCCCATAGTAGTCTCTAATTACTTTTTATAACCAAAATCAGTCTATTGCCAATGTTTTAAAACTGATTTATTTTTTAATTAATTTTTTTATATTTATTTTTTATTTTTTATTGACTGCTCTCCATTTTCTCAAAGGTAAAATAGATTTATCGATAGCAAAAATTACTAGAAATTAATTTTTGGAAACTTCTTCACTATCACAACCTCAAAGGCACAATGGCTAACCATGTTTATGTAAGAAATAAACTTGTTCTTTCCATTTGGAGTGCTTAGACCTCAATCATAATTATTTTAGTACTCTTTCCATTCCTCCACAAATTGAAGTATCTGAAATTCCAAGAGAGTTGTCTGAACTAGACAAGCTAAAACGGGCTCTAATGGAACATTAGCATTGCCTTGAAAGTAACCAATATTGAATGGATTTGTCACAGATCTAGCCAAAACAGTGGCAATGTTGATGACAATTCCATCAATACCAACATCACAATGGGAGCAATCAAGGGAGGAGATTGAGGACCATAGTCATATAGAAGATGATGAAAAGGCCAAGCACATTGACCAGGGCATTGAATAACAGAGTTCCCAACCCATGCATATGAAAGAATTTGTTTTCCATTGATAGAGGATGGTAAAACATTGGCATCATAGCCACATGAATTCATGGAGAAACCCTCAACAAGAATATCCTCTACAATAAGCACCAAATACACTACATTGTCCTTCTCTGGAGGAGGTAGAGCTCTGAATTTAATAGAACCTTCAACTAGAGATGTTGTTAGATCTCTTTAATGACTTCCTGGGGGAATGAGATTCGTCAATCATCCGCTTCCCAAGCATTTCAATGCTTACAACAGCCTCATTTGAGCCAGAGGTAGCCATTTGGTACTTTTTGGTAGTCTTCCATCACGAATTAACCGACGACATTTTAACCTTTCCAAGAAAATGTGCTCCCAAAGACTGCAAATAATCTGCCACAAAAGATTGTTGAACGAGGATTAATTTTCCATACTTGACGACATGAACATCAATGGGGGTCATGGAAAGTAGAGGACCATTGTGATACGTCAAAACAAGCAGCTCCTTGTCAACTAGAGCCTTAATCTTTCTCCCTTGTGCAAAACAACTTAATTGAACAACACATATAATGAACAAGCAGGCTGCTTCTTGATTTTCAGAGGATCCTTGTGCATTTTTGAAGCTATGAAATTGCTGCCATGCAATGCCTTACATGTCTAGCAACACTTGTCCATCTATTAACTCTTCGCATGAAATCTATTTCCTAAGAAACATTAGAAAAAGTTTTTCACACAATGGAGATAATACATCATTGTCAAAGGTATCTAAATGCAATGGAAAAGGCATAGCAATAAAGAAATCCTAGAAATATATTTCACTCTATTATATACCACATATCTAGTAAATAGATCACTGTATCATCATCACATTAGATTACACAAGAAACTATAAAATCCCAATTTCAAGCTTTTAGATATAGCATAGAAATACAAAAGTAAAACTTTACAAGAAATTATACAAAACAAAAAAAAAATCCACATTGGAAGATTATCTAAACTTCAGTATTGAAGTAAGCTTAGGAAGATCAATAGTGGCTCATATTTACAATGAAATTACATATATGAAGAAGCAAATGTCTATATTCACAAAGATTCTCAATTGCATATAAGAAATAAAATTCATGGAATTATTATTACCAAAAGAAAAATTAAGATATATACAGAAAAACCAAACAAATTAAGTGCAATCATGAGAGAACATCTAACATACCTAGAAACCCATAATGTGCACTTACCTCTCAGGCAATAAGACCTTTAATGGGGGATAAAGTAGAATCAACGAATTCCAAAACAAAATTTTCCAACAAATGAATGTAGACAGAGAAGGGCCAAGATGCAAGCTTTGTGAACCATATTTTGAGCAACTTCAAGGAATATGTCTCATGAAGCCTCTTTGGTTACACAATATGGAGCAAAATAGATTTAAGATAAGATAAATTTATTAATGTTCAACAAGAGACCAACGAGGGTCTAAGGGATTGGAAATAGTGCAAAGGACAAATGTTGTTAGTTTTTGGTGACTGATCAGAGAAGTACTATACATACTTCATAATTCTTTGGGGTTCAAGGCATTGCCCAAAAAAAAATTCCACTCCTATTTTATTGTGCCTTATTTAGTTAGGCTTATTGTAGCCCTAAAGCGGGATATATCATATAAGATAGCTTAGGGTTAGGTATCAAAAAAAATGCAATGTATAATGAGATAGGTTGTTCTTTTAGCGGTATTGAGTTGTAAGGGTTTGTACTGTAATCACTGGATAATAAGAAAGGTTGAACGGCTGTGTAGGTGGACGTAGCCCAGGTTTTGGGTGAACCACGTTAAATCTATGTGTTGTTCTTATGGTTTTCTCCTTTTGTTTATGCATTTAACTATTTATTCTTAAATTGTTCTGGATCTGTCAATTCCTAACAAATGCCAGCAGAGGGAGCACCAAACGACGTCTGCAGCAAGAATGTGAAAGCAAAACAACAAAATAACTAAGAAAAAGGAATAACAATAGCTACGAACTCCTCACGAGCAAGAAGTAGTCCAAAATATAAATCCTTTGAAATCTCAGGAAAATGCAATTAAAGGGTTCAAATCTAGATTCCACAATGCTTCCTAACATTCCTCGTTGGTTGGTGCTAAAATGGAAGCTTTTAAATGTGTACAAACAACCATTAAAGAATTATTTTCTTCGCAAAATATGGATTCTAAAAAATGGTTTTTAAAACATTCAAGCAAATGTATGCTAAGAGACATAAAAACAAATTCCACGTCCCTTACTAACATCCAATCTGCCTGCACCAAACTGAGATCCACAAATTAAGACATAGAAGATGCAAGACTTTAGGGTTTGATTGAGCTATGGAGCTTTGTTACATAATATAACGATGAGCATTTTATAATGTAAAGAATGATTAACAAGATTTTAGAAGGAACTTATGGGTATGGAGTGGATGCAAAATGGAATCCTCATTCAATGACACATTTGGAATCTTGTACCACGCCAAGAAACCTAGAAGAGACATGTGCTTGCAAAGTGTCATCAATCCCCCAAGTCCTATTTTTAGTGAATTGGTACATGCTTGCAAAGTGTCATCATTCCTTCAAGTGATATTTTAGAGTAGGAAAATTAAAAGATTACTTGGATAAATGGAGAGAACAAATTAAAAAAATGAAAATAGAATTTGAAATTTATGTTTAATAAAATTTTTTGTCACAACCATGGTATAAATGAGAATTTTTGGAATTGGGAGGACAAAAGAAACAACAACAAATACCAAATTGTAAGTTGAAAACTATAATTCCGAGCCTAAACAAGAGGCGCAAGTGCCAAAGTTCCTGCCTTTATTGTGGTTAGTTGTGTATAAAAATCAAACTTATAGTCCATTTAAAATTGAATCCAATCAAATAAAGAATATAATCTCATTGAAGAAACCTTGACAAAACAATATTGTAATGCTTTTATAGATAATAATAAATGAAGATAGTAATGCAAGATTTTTATAATTAAGAAAATTTTATTTCAAATTAAATTTATAAAATAGATAAACTAAATTTATTTAAAACAAGAGCTCTTTGCGAGCTTGAGTCCCTGCCTTTTAGACTTTTGGGGTATCTTCTTGAAATGGTTATGTGGAAACTTAGTGTTACAAGATTTCAAAATGACTTTGTGCCTTTGCTTTTCTTCTTTTCCCCTCTTACATTTTTTATTTCAAAGTAATATTAATGTCTATAAGTGATATTTAATATATGTCAAGAAATCAGAAGAGAATTGTAATATATATCAAGTGGAGATTGGTTATAATATAACAATCACAAAACTTTTTAAAAAAAGTATCAATGACAATGTAATACAAAAATAAGAATTACTTGAAATTTTCGTTAAACTATTTAACTGAAATTTTATTTTTTAGTATAAAAAGTTACATCATCAATTAAATTTGTTAATTTTTTACAATATATTGTATTTTTAAAAATATTTACATAAATCATTTATCTATTCTTGGAATATTTTAAATTGAAAGCAAAATTTTAAAATTAAGAATCTCTAAACTTAAGAAATTAATTTCTTATTTTTTGAAATGTGATATTTTTAACTATATTTTGAAAAAAACAATTTCTAACCTATAAAAAATTTAAAGAAATAAATCTGAAAATCTCTAAACTCTAGAAATTAATATTTATTTTAATTAACATAATTTATTTTATGATTTAGCACAAATAAATTTACAATTAAAATATGTGATTCAAATAAATGATTATTTCCAGCGAAAATGGGAACATGGTAATATTGGAATATATTTTAATATTAATTTACCTCATCACTGTGGTGTTGAGTATAGAATTAGTGCAGATATGTTAAAAATAAAATTACCTAGTAATGAAGAGGGACGTGAAACCAAGGATTGCCTACTAGTGTGTGAATATAGCCTTTAAATATTCTTCAACAGCATGACGGTTCACGAAAAATGAAATTTGGACTCCCCTGAAACACATTTCATTCTAACCACTGTCAATGTGTGCTCACAGATGAAGACTTGCAAAGTGGCAGCTACCCTCATTAGGTCGGTGTACTTTAATTTGCTCAGTGCTTTAATGGACATGTGGTTAAAGAACCAAATCAAATTTGACAAAAATATTATCTATGTACTAATCGTCTTTATATTTTTCGATTCGAAAAATAGAAATTAAGCCGAGGAAAATAGTCTTCTACCAATCAAGAAAAAAAATTGTTCAGATAAATGAATTAAAAAATATATAGTCTTAAACTTTTGAAAAATGATGCATGCTAGAAAAACTTAATTAGAGAGGGGGGTCAAAAGAAAACATTAGTTCCCTACTTTAGGGACTAATAAAATATTGAAAGGAAAACAAAATTATATTAAGAAGTTTAATGTTAAAATCTCAACTGTTATAATTTAATACTAAATTTCAACTGTTATAGTAGAACATAAATATTTGAAAAGCTATAGTAGAAAAAATAAGGAAAATCTTGGTGTGTTAAAAAAGTTTTTGGTGTCATTGCCCCTGCATTTGAAGTATTATTGCCCCTGCATTTGAATGGCTATTTTTTCATTTATCTGTGACTTTGGACTTCATTTTGGGTTTAAGAGAAGGAGATATTCACACATTTTCAGGGGATTGGAGAAATTTAATCTTATTATGGAGTGTTAAAGTGGATTTTTCACATTTTTAAAAAGGTGAAATGTTTGAAATCATTAGTAGATGTTATGTTAAAAATAGTATTGTAATCATTTGTTTGTAGATGATTTGAATGCCTCATTTCCTGGTTTTGGCCTTTCTATTATTGGCTTTTAGTTAAAGACAGAGATCTAAAATTCATTATGCAAAGAGAACATTTTTGAAATTTGAAACTATGTGAAAGAAAATTGGAAAATGATTATAGGAAAACCAATAAGAGTAGATGATCGACAATTTTTTTGATGATTTTTCACAAGCTCTATTTTTGTCCCCGGTGAGGCCCTAGCTATGGATAGCACCTTTTAGAAATTTAATGCATTTTTGTTTCTTTTAGATTTAGGCAATTTAAATTAATTTCTTAGTTCTTAAATTCATAGTTGAAGCCTCTGATTCATTTGTTCGATGTCCTATGATTCTTCTTAGCTCTAACAATGGATTTATTTTTTAATTTCTTATTTACTTAATTTGTTTGTTTATTTGTACAAGTATTAGGCAACTAACCCATTTTAGATAAAATCTCTTCTTATAAAAATCAATATGCAAAAAATTTACTGGGCAAATTGGAAACAAACCATCAAATGGGTGGTTATAAAGCACCCAATTTAGACTGAAAAATAGTCATTAATTCATATCAATGCCATAAAGCACTCCCATATTTGGTCTATGTTAAATAATTCTAACCTTAAGCTAGACCACTATTTTCTTGTTAGTTCAATGTACCATTTAAAAGCCTCCCAAACCATCTAGGCTTGAAAGAAAATTGTGTAGAAAAAGTCTGTGTACCCCTTGAAACCACAAAAAACCTGTGCTAAAACACCATCAATTACACCTAAAAACATGGTAACCATTGTCGCATTTGACTAGTGCAATTTTTGGTACCAATCTGTTTGGGATAACTTCTTATCAGTACTAAGTTGCAACACCAACACAACCTGTGGCCCATCTATACAATACACCCATTCTATGACATTCATTTATTCATTTACAATATATTTTGACTCTAGGCCACACACCATGTAAACATGTTCATACACAATTTATAAATATCAAAAAAACATATATACATGGCCTAGCCTATATCCCACTTCCCATGCTCTTCACTCCCTTCAATTCCATTCCAACTATTGTTTTCCTTTCCAACTGTTGTTTGTGATCCATTCTCTTAGCATCTTGTCAATAGTTTTCCAAATAAGTAGAATATATTTATCATTTTGATGGACAAGTCAGTGGATTTCACTGCACAAGAGAAAAATTGCACCCCGAAATCCCTGTTCATCCAGAGCAAAAACTAGAATTCTCACTGCCAAATTGTCCAAATCCAAACTTTATGTCTAAATCTTGTGCAAATCTCAATGTTCTAGATATCCATCTTCCACAATTTATTTCATGAACATTATTGAAATCTATATTTTATCAGTAGCCTCAATCGAAAACTTTGGACAAAAAATAATTGTCTCTATTACCATGAGAAAAGAGCTTTCAAGTGTTGCAAAAGGTCCTAATTATTATGCAAAGCTAAAAGATGTTATATGTGTGTGAAGCCTTACAATTGAATATAACATATAGTAGCTTCAACATGACGGTCAAAAAAAGTAACACTTACTAACTACCATGCCTGGATGTTAACAGGTCCTAATTCACCTCTTGATGGTAGTGTATCCCTCCCTGCATTGGTCCTTAACCAACATATGATGATGTTGATGATCCATCAACTCTAGGAATAGTACATTCAACTTGAATTTCATGTCACCGTAGAAAAATGATAAGAAAAGAAAATAGTTATGAAGTGCATCTAAATAATGTATAAAGGTAATGAAACAAGAGATAGGGAGAGCAGGAGATGGGATAGTGTTAGCCACATTGTGAGTCACCATATTTAAAAAATTTCCTAAACTTTGCCCATCCAGTTGTTGAAGCATTCTTTCATCATTCTGTGTTCCTGTAGTCATCGAAAGTATTCTACAAAGTTCCCCCAAAGCTTCCTATCATATTTTGTTTACTTGAACCTCTTTGAACCCCTTTGAACCTTAGTTCAAAGTAGTTTAACCGAAGGGATTTTATACTGACACTTTTCTTGCAGGTAATACACACTAAAATAGCGGAATGGTCTTGTGAACCACTTTAAACCTCTTTGAATCTTGGTTCAAAGTAGTTCAAAGTCGTTCTACAATTAAGGCTCTTGACAAAAGTGGATCGTGTTTTGTAAAAGGGCCGCCATTTCATGAGGCATGAATTGCCACATCAAGAGATAATAACTAAAACAAGAGGTGCCTTAATTCTAAGCATGAAAAATTGTCATCATGATCAAAGATGGGAGATCTTTCACCCAAAAATAAGATTGAGTGTCAGATGATGCTAATCATTGTTAGTACAATCATAAAGGGAAGTTATTTAATAAAAAGGTCATGTTAGAAGGTTTGAATGTGTGAACCTAGATACAAATCATTTGTCATGAATACCTCATTATGAGGTTGTACTTTTGCATGTATGTTCCCTTTCTCTTTCAAAAGAGCATAGGTTTCCCTTTTTTGTTTATTGTGCAAAAAATAAAGAGTTTGAAGGAGAAGCTATTAAGGAAAGAGGAAAAGGGAAATTGTTTTCTCGATAGGTCATAGGTGAGAACATAGAAAACCTTCTTTTTGTTATACAGTCTATGTGCATTTCAAGATAGAATTAGTTTGAGCCTTGCTTTACTTGTTTAAGATGAAATCTGTGTTACATTTCTTTGGGAATGTTTCAAGTTTGGAATGCAAGAGGCCTATTATATGTGATACCAATTTAGAAGGTGTTAGGTTGGAAAAGTTGCAAACAAATTTCCTTGAGCGAGCTGATGAACTAAATGGTTGTATGGAGATTTTGACTAGTGGTTTCGTTGAAGCTATAGCATTCCCCCCTACCTTGTTAAGTCTCGAGTTGCTTCAACTCTGTATTGATCATTGTGATGTAAGGAGTAAGAGTATCCTACACAAAGATGGGGAATGTGTGCTATCAATCTCCAGAGAAACCATTGTCTCAGTGTTACATCTACCAAAAAGCACATTTGTTGCATTTTTTCCCATTCAATCCCTAATCGAATACCGAGAAACCCCAAGCAAATACCGTAATATCCTAGCTAGGAAATGGACTGAAATTAATTATGGCAGAGGTTCAAGGCTACCCAAGATAGTTACCAAGGATCATCTAAAACCTCATATTCATGACCTTGTAGTGCTGCTGCACTGAGTTAAGGGTTTAGCCAACATCTTCCTTTTCGAAGACTGGATGTTCCATTATGTAGAAATTATTTTAAAAGGGGAACAATGGATGGATTGGGCTGAAATAATTGCTAGCTCATTAAGAACACAACTTAAACATGCCAAGGAGTCTAAAGAAAATTTCTATATGGCCTCTTATCTAACATACTGCATTGAAGTTTGGAGTGAGGAGATAATAGTTTATCAATATTGTCCCTTGCTTCAAAAAGACAAAGTGTTGGAAAATTTTAGAAAAGTACATGATGTATTGATAGAAAGTATGCATCTAGCTTTGAAGAAGGCACCCATGCCCAGATTGTCCTTAGAAGCCCAGAAATTGATTCAACATTATGGAAGCTATTTCATACAATTTCTCAAATTCACCTATTTGAGGGTAGGTGGGTTCGAGGATGAGCCAATGAAGCTACCACAATATGCACTAGATTGTTTTGTTTTAGTTAAAATCTATAGGCAATTATTTTCTGTTATTAAAGACAACTTAGCTCAAGAGAAGTAGGAGTTAGTGTTCCCTATCAAACTCAGTTCTTTGGATTATAGCAGCATGATCAATGCCTCCAGTATAGGAAGTAATCTACTTGGTTTTAGTTTTGGGTCTTACCAAGGTAGAAGAAATTTTGATAGTAAAAGATTTGCGGCTCAAGTTCTTGGTCTTAAGGGTGATTCATCCACAACTCCATATTTAGAAGACTTATGGCAGGACTATAAAGATGAAGAAGTATTCAAAAGAGATTATTCAAGATTGACACTGCAACAGATTAATTCCCTAAAACTGAAATTTCAACTTGAAGGAATAATTGAAGATGGTTCAGACATTGTTGAACCAAGTTGGGAGGAGGCCAGTGAGTCAAAACTACTAGAGGTAGATTGGAACTAGGAAAAAGAAGATGACATAAATCTAGAAACTAGATCTATCCTCACCCATACAGATAATTGGTTGAGGCAGAGCATGAAAGTAATCAATGAACCATCTCCAAAGATGGTTGCTTTTTCTAAACCATTAACCTCTGACATCCAAGTTTCATCTCCTATTGCAGGTGGTGCCCCCGATAGGCAGAAAAGGTTACCAACTCATATACAGAACACAACTCCTTGGACTAGATCTAAAACCAAGTTTGAAGCTCTGATGCAGCAAGAAGTTTAGAAGGAAAAGATGTTGACCCAAGGACATGATTCAGGTGATGGTCTTAGTTTCTTAGACAATCCCAATGGTGATGTGCAATTCATTGAAGCTCCTAAATTGGATCAACCTAAGTTCATGACCCTTACCAGGGATACTCAGGCAATCTCTACTAACCCCATTGTTCCATCCTGGTTATCTAACTCGGTCAGTAAGAAAAGGAATTTGTAGCCAGTATCAACACCTATGAAACATATTGTAACCAAGTATCTTGCTCATGGTTCGAAGGTTAAGAAGCTAAAAATTGATGCCAATTTAATGAAAGATCCAATAACTGGAAAAATAACAGCTGAAGTGGCCACGTATAAGCAGAAAATTGAATCTCAAGAAATTGATAGTGAAGGCTTCAAGGTTACTTCAGTTGAACTAGGAACCATCAACAGAAGCACAAGCAATCATTTCTTCAAGTTTTCTGCTGATCATATGTTAACATAGTCAGAAAAGGATAGCAGGGAGAAGAAAGAAACTCAAAGCCTTAGTTGTAACCATGGCCACTTATATAGACTTGCTGATGAATCTCAAGGCCCTACCAGTTGTCCAGAATCCTAAATCTTTTAATCCTAATTTTGCAAACAGTCAACAATTGGTCAAATAGATGCAAAAGGGGAAGTTGATTTCAAGTACAATGCAAGATTGGGTGAATTCCATCGTTAAGGAAGGCAACAAATTCATCCTATATTTTACCACTGTGTATGTTGAAAGGAAAACACTCTTAGGTGAAATTAAAACCCTTACTCCAGGATGGGAAACTAAATAGAGTTGATGTTAGGATGTTGTGTTCCAAGTGACTTAGGTTGAAAAATATGGAGTGCTCAAATTCCCAGGTGAGAACCCTATGAAGACTCTAGATTATTGTGTGTTATTCATTATGAAACATAATATGAGCTAGAAAGAGTCAATCTACAAGGAAGCTATTAAAGAAATGCAAGCCATTGAAAGCAAGATTGTTGGGATGCATGAAGAACTTGCTAAAGATACGAACATAATGAGTCCTACAAGAATTCTACAATTTGATGATGGTAAAATGGATTTCGAAGTGTTAACAAAAAGCTTCAATGATGCTATTGCAAAGATTAAAGACAATGAAATGCCTACTACTAGTGATTTCACCACACTAGAAAATATTGAATCCATGTTATATCTAAACAAAAACCTCATGCCAAGGCAAGGTTTGAAGATCAAAGAATTCAAATGACAAAAGGACTCCTATAGAGCTAAGTTGTTGAGTTTGAAGAACCCTCATTCCCACGTAATGCAATAATTTATGAACACCTTTAGGACATGGAAGTTTGTGAGATAAACTATAGGCAAGGAGGAAAAGGCCAGTGACGAGGTTTGATCGAGATAGTTACTTCTGGTTGCGTCCTTTTGTGACCATTTTAAAATATATATTTTTACTTTGTTTTATCATAATTGTTTCAGCTGAAATGGTTGGGCTTTAATGGAGACCTTTCAGATTATGTAAAAAACTATAAATGTTGGGGCATTAAACTAATTAAGGGTTAGAATTAGAATCCAAATTTAATACACTATTAAGATAGGATATTTTTGAACAGTTATAGACAAATAGTATATATATTTGCTCTTTTGAATGATTGTGTCTAGAAAGAAGTTGATATATATATCATCTTTTGATCGTGCTTTGAAATTTGATTTTTAAAGCGTTCAATCATTGTTACTTTGTGGACATATGATTTGGTGTATGTACATCTATTGTTGTTTTCCCACAATTTATTCCTATTGATTTTCTTGAATGATAGTTTTGAAGTTACTGTAGTATTTAATCTATTTCGAACAAGTGATCTTTAATGAAAAGACTATGAGCTTTTCAACTTTTGTTGTATGAATGAATCTTCACCTCATTACCTAAGAGTATGTGAGAGCACATTATGTACTTTTAGGTAAAAGTGCAAAATTGGTCTTTGGATTCATTGTTAAATCTCATAAAGGAAGTTGTACCTATAAATACAGAGAGAAAACAAATAATATGAAGTTTTATCAACTATTGTGAACATTGTTGTATTTTCTAAATCTTGGGCATAGAGTGAATTTATTATTATATAATTAGAAAGACAATCTGTTCACCAACAAATTTTTGGCGACTCTGCTGGGGAGATTCCCTGTGACAAAGAACCTTGTTTTTGAAAAAATAATGAATTACAATGGTTCTCCCACATAATGATGTGTTCCCTATGTTGTAGCCTAATCTTAGATTTGAAGATACATAGGAAGATATAATCTCAAATTTAACTTCAACCGCCTGGATATTGCGTCAAAATAATCAATAGTTTCAACAAGTGTTGAATGTTCTAGAAAGAGAAGAAGAGTGAGTTGAACTATTGAGAGGTGTACCAGAAGTTCAAGAAGAGGTAGTGGTTAATATATTTGCTCAAGCACTTGCAAGACCTTGAGTGAAGAGGTGAGAAATAGATTTGGCTACTAGGAGATATATAAGAGGAGAAAGAGATAAGGGAATCCTAGATGAAAACTTTGAACCACTAAAGAATTTGAGTTTCTTGTAGGATTTCAACAACCCCAAAAAGAAGAAGACTAAGTCCAATAGCAGTCCCGGTTCTCCACCAAAACATTCCCCTTTCTCACCATTAGTGCAATCTTTACTCCCATTAAAATCTCTTGTTCCTTCTCATTTAAATATCCAACCTCTACAAGTTATACTACCAAACATGGTTTTCAATCAATAGTTGGGGCAGAATATAGGGCTATTGAACCTAGGTGTAAATCTCATGGCATTACCTAAAGGTGCCACTAAAATTCTACCTAAATTTAGTGGAGATGGTAAGGTTTCAACAAAGGATCATTTGAGTGCCTTCCATACAACTTGTGGTATTATAAGTGTCCCTACTCAAGAAATTGTTGTTAGACTATTTGTTTGAACACTAACTGATGCCGCTACTGATTGGTTCAATCACCTACCCCAACATTCCATCACTAGTTGGAATGATATGAAAATTGCATTCAAAAATAGATTCAAAGCTCTTGAAAAATGAGTGCTCCATATTACTCCAGCTTATTCAAATGAAAAAGGAAATGCACGAACTTATGAGAGAATTTGTTGCAAAATTCAATAGGTTAATTCAAAGAATTCTTGTAGCATCTAGACCTAATGAAGAAAATTAGAAGATATTCTTTGTCAATGTTGTTCCTCCAAATGTAAGTTTTCACCTCATTAAAGACGCAATTGTTGATGTAGCTATTGCCCAAAGGCTAGCTATTCAATTAGAAGATGCACTTATCACCACTGGCAAATGTAGAAGAGAAGTCCAAACATCTGGAACTGCTTCATCCTCTGCTCCTATGGATCCTATCATGTAGAAGTTGATGAATGACATAGTAATGATGAAAAGATAGTAAAATAAATCCCATAACCCTTACCAATCTTCTTATCAGGACATTCATAGGCATCAACAACCTCAAAATTCTAGCAAAGCTCCCACATTGACCACCCCTTAAACAAGATTGCAAATTGAAGAAGCTCCTAAAGAGACAATGAGTTCTTTTCATATGACCACAGATCATGATGGACGAATTTGTAATGATTGGCTAAATTGTGTTTAATTAGTAAAGGATGCTCTTGCAACAGAACAATCACCTGAAAATGAAAAAGTAGAAAACGAAAGTGCAGGTGCCTATTTTCTTGAATATGAACCTGATTCGAAAAAGAGAGGTGATGCTTTCATGACACTCCAAGACGCTACTTGTATAGTAATGAACATGAGTCAAAGAAATCAAAGACCCTATGCAGGATCCAACCCGACCCTGTCAAATGCTAAAGGAAAACAACACATACAAGCTTATTCAATAAAAAATATAGAACCTAGAGTATTATCTAGAGCAGAATTAGTAGTTGGTACATCAGCCTATGATATTGTAGAATTCTACAAGTCTTCTTTTATATCCATTTCTCTAGCCACATATTTAAGACTGAATCCTAAGTAATTAGACAAGTTAGTCCAATATGTAAAGGGAGGTTCTGCCACGAATGCCTAGTTTACTAAAAATTCGAAGGCTTTTGGTGAACCTATTTTTACATATGAAAAATACACAGAATATAATCCTTATAGGGAACCAACTGTCTATGTTATTGATAGGGAAATAGAAGTGAGGAACCCAATCCTTTCTATGTATCCTTATTATTAAATGGATAGAAACTTAGTAACTGCATCATTGACTCTAGAGCATCTAATAATATTATGCCAAGTTCTGTTGCAAAATCCCTCGGCCTAGATCTTACTCAAAATTTTGGATGTTGTTATTCTATGGATAGGAAACAAGTACCCCTGCTTGGCTAAGTGAAAGATGTGCAAGCTATCCTCTATGCCTGCCCAGAGAAAAGACTAAAACCTACCATGCTAGTAGTTGACATACCAGCTAGTTATGGAATGTTACTCAGTAGGACTTTCTGTAAATATATGGGAGGAGAAATTAAGATGGACTGGTTTGGAGCTTACATCCTAGTAGATAAGAAAAAAGATAAAACTGGAGCTAGAGCTAAAGAATAAATACACAGTTGTGCCTTCGGACAACCCTAAAGCTCAGATACTATATGAGGAGTGTTAGTTTGGAAATGATGTTATATTGCCTAAAAGATAATGCGAAGGAAATGAAAAAGTAAGTTGTGAAGAAGCCCTATGGACTCTAGAGTTTGATGGAAGTTGCTCAAATTCAGGGTCAAGTGCAGGTGTTGTTCTGATTTCACCTTTAGGAGATATATTTCCTTTTTCCTTTAAATTAGATTTTCATAATTCAAACAACACCATAGAATATGAAGCATTACTCCTAGGTTTGTAGAAAGCCAAAGCAAAGAGGGTGAAGCAACTAAAGGTGAGAGGTGATGTTGAACTCATTGTAAAATAGGTAAGGAAACAATTTTCTATAAAAAATGATAGGCTAAAACACTATAGAAATTTGGTTTGGGATGAGATTGAATCTTTTGAAGCTTTTTCTATTGAATTTGTGCCTTGCTCTCAAAACACTAAAGCTGATTATTTAGTTGTTTCAGCATCTTTTTTGTTACCACACCTAGAGTTCAAAAATGATACCTATAGGATTGAAATGATTTATAGGCCTAGAGTCCTAGATAATGTGAATCACTGGCAGGTTTTTGATAGTGATGCACAGTTGAAAGATTTCATTGAATGTGTTGGCAATTTTGCTAAAACTTTCTTTGAAGGATCAAATCATGATGGTAAAACTGTTAAAGAAGAATCAACCAAATCAGGAGAAATTGTTCAATTGAAAGGTAATCAGATCCCAAAGGGGTTAGTAGCTTTAGAACATCTTTTTGGAAGAAAGGATGACAACGCCATGAAAAGGAGAATTGATTTCGATAAAAGTGAAGAGGAACATGACAAAATAAATATTGGGAATGAGGAAAAACCCATATGGATTTCTATTGGTCAGACCTACTCCAAAGAAGAGAAGGATAAGTGTTTGAACTTCTCGATTAGTATCATGATGTCTTTGCTTGGGGATATGAAGACTTAAAGAACTTCAAAAATGGAGAGTTTGTGCATCATATACCCTTAAAGTTGGAAGCTACTACCTTTAGGCAAAAGTTCAGAAATTATAATCCTAAGGTATCTAAAGCTATTTTTAAAGAAGTTGAAAAGATGTTGAAAGCTCGCATAATATATCCAATCCATCACTCAACTTGGGTAGCGAATATTGTTCCTGTGAGAAAGAAAAATGGTGAAATAAGAATCTGTATGGATTTTAGAAATCTGAATCAAGCAAGCCTCAAGGACAATTATGCACTTCCCACTATGGATCACATTTTGCAAATAGTTATTGGGTCTGAAATTATGTCAATGCTCGATGGGTGCTTGAGATACAATCAAATTAGTGTTGCACTAGAGGATCAACATAAGACAACCTTCATCACTCCATGGGGCACTTTTGCTTGCAATCAGATGCCATTTGGTCTAATCATTACAAGAGCAACCTTTCAAAGAGAATGAATTCTTCTTTTAAGGATTTGAGGGATAGAATAATTGTAATATATCTTGATGACTTGACTGTATACTCCAAAAAGAGGGAACATCACTTGAGAGATTTGGAAGTGGTGCTAAGCCGATGCAAACAACACGATATATCCCTCAATCCTAAAAAGTTTGTATTCTTTGTAGAGGAAGGCAAATTGCTCAAACATATTGTCTCTAAGGATGGTATACGGATTGGCCCAAAAAGAGTAAAAGCAATACAGAGACTGGTTTTACCTACCAACAGAAGTCATTTGAAGTCCTTCTTTGGTCAAATCAACTTTTTAAGAAGTTTCATTCCTGAATTTTCTGAAAAGGTGAAACATATGTTGAATGTGATGAGCAAAAAACATCCCTTAAGATGGTAGGAAGAGGGAAAGAAAGCTTTTGAAGATATTAAAATAGCTATTTCAAATGCTCCTATGCTAGTGAGTCCAAATTTTGAAAAAGAATTCATCATTTACTGCTATGCTTCGAAACATACCCTGTCTAGTATTTTAACTCAAAAGGATGATCAAGACAATGAAGCTCCAATTGCTTTCATGAGCATTCCCTTGAAGAAGCATGAATTAAACTATACCCAAATGGAGAAACATGCATTTGCTATGGTGAAAGCATTGAAGCAATTCAGGTTTTACATTCTGCATTCCCATTCAATTGTCTATGTGCTAGAAACAACAGTAAAGAGTGTATTAACTCAACAAGAAGTTGGGGTGAATAAAAGAGTTTTATAGGTAACTAAGGTTTAGGAAGATGATTTAACCATTAAGCCTACTTCTTTTGTAATAGGACAAGGTTTATGCAAATTGATGGCTAAAAATAAAGATCCACCTCCTAACAATACTAAAGAAACACCGATTGTTTTATTAGTGAGTTCAACAGACCCCTGGTTCTCTAATGTAGCATACTTTTTGACATATGGTGAATGCCCTCCAAACATGAGCTATAAAGAAAGATAAAATATTATATTGAAGGCTACAAAATATGTGATTTCAAATGGTATTTCGTATAAGAGAGGGATGGATGGAACATTTTTGAGATGTGTAGATGCAGAAGAACAAGAAAAGTTGTTGAGAGCATATCATTCAGATGTATGTGGAGGACATTTCTCATCTACAGTGACTGCTTTTAAGATCCTCAGGAATTGCTTCTACTAGCTAGGTATGTTTAAAAATGCTTACAAGTTTGTAAATGAAAAATGTCAACTTTTCACTGGTCACCCTCAACTGGCAACCTTACCCCTTAGGCTAGTAGTGATTGACGAACCCTTTCACCAATGCGGTATCGATTTTATTAGACCTTTGAGTCCTCCATCAAGTATCAAGCATATATACATATTAAAAAAACCTAATTATTTCACCAAGTGGGTGGAAGCTATCCCAACCAAGAAGGCCAACTCTTAAGTGGTATGTGAGTTCTTATTTGAATATATATTTGTCAAGTTTGGAGTTCCTCAAAAGATAGTTTTTTAGATAATGCAACCTATTTTTCATCTAAAGAAATTTCCCTTTTTTGCTATGAACACGACATATCACTAGCTCATTCCTCAGACTATTTTCCTCAAGGGAATGGGCAAGTGGAGTCTAATAACAAGATCCTGGTTGCTATAATAAAAAAATTGGTATCTAATAATCCTCGAAATTGGCATAAAAATTTCTATGAAGCATTATGGGCTAACCGGATTACCCCTAAGAGAGCCATTGGAATGGCTCCATTTGAGTTGGTATATGGAATAGGTGCTCAAGTATCCATACCTCTAGAGTTATCTACTACCAAATTGCAATCTGTGATTGAGGATCATTTTTTCCAAGACTCTCTAGAGAAGAGGATACTATATTTGAACAAGTTGGAAGAAGAAAGGGATAAACTTGTTGATCATATTACTAAACACTAGATAAAGGTGAAGCAAATTTTTGATATGAGAGCTAGGCCTCATAGTTTTCTAAAAAATGATGAAGTTCTTTTGTGGGACAAGAGGAGAGAACCTAAAGGAGCACATGGTAAATTTGACTCCCTCTGGAAAGGTTCATTCATCATTTCAGAAGTCATCAGCCCAAATACTTTCTGTCTAAGTTACCCAGATGGTACAATTCTGCCCTTTACCTATAATGGGAAAAATTTGAAGTTAACAAAGATCTAAATGTCTTAAAGGTCCAAATCATGTACATACCTTTTTGTTTTAAGCTTTGTCTTCCTTTCTCTTTCCTTCCCCTATTGTTTTCTATTTTGTTTCTGGTGTTGTTCTTGTTTCTGGTTTTCTAAGTCCTTTGTGTAATCCATGTACCTAGTCCCCAGTCAAAGCCCCTGTTAGCCACATTATGAGTTGCTATATTTTAAAACTTTTCCTAAACTTTTCCCATCCATTTGTTGAAGCATTCTTTCATCATTTCGTGTTCCTGCAGTCATCGAAAGTATTGTACAAAGTTCCCCCAAAGCTTCCCATCATATTTTGTTTACTTGAACCTCTTTGAACCCCTTTGAACCTTGGTTCAAAGTAGTTCAAAGTAGTTCAACCGAATGGATTTTATATTGACACTTTTATTGCAGGTAATGTGCGCCAAAACAACGAAGTGTTCTTGTGAACCACTTTGAACCTCTTTGAATCTTGGTTCAAAGTAGTTCAAAGTCGTTCTACAATTAAGGCTTTTTGATAGAAGTGGATCGAGTTTTGTAAAAGGGTCACCATTTCACAAGGCATTAATTGCCACATTAGGAGATACTAATTAAAACAAAAGGTACCTTAATTCCAAGCATGAAAAATCGTCATCATGATCAAAGATGGGAGATCTTTCACCTGAAAAGAAGATTGAGTGTCAGATGAGGCTAATCATTGTTAGTACAACTGTAAAGGGAAGTTATTTAATAAAAAGGTCATGTAAGAAGGTTTCAAACATGTGAACCTAGCTGTAGCTCATTTGTCATGAATGCATCATTATGAGGTTGTACTTTCACACATATGTTCTATTTCCCTTTAAAAAGAGCTAAAAATTGGTGCCCATTTAACGAAAGATCTAGTTATTGGAAAAATAACAGCTAAAGTGGCCACGTATAAGCAGAAAATTGAATTTGGAGAAATTGATAGTGAAGGCTTCAAGGTTACTTCAAATGAACTAGGAACCATCAACAAAAGCATAGGCAATCATTTCTTTGAGTTTTTTGTTGATCATATGTTAACACAGTCAAAATAGGATAGCAGGGAGAAGAAAGAAATCAAAGCCTTAGTAGTAACCATGGTCACCTATATAGACTCGCTGATGAATCTTGGGGTCCTACCAATTGTTTAGACTTCTCAATCTTTTGATCCTAATTCTATAGATAGTCAACAATTAATCAAATAGATGCAAAAGGGGAAGTTGCTTTTAGATGCAATGCAGGATTGGGTGAATTCCATTGTTAAAGAAGGCACCAAATTCATCTTAGATTTCACCACTATGTATGTTGAAGGGGAAACACTCTTAGGTGAAATTCAAACCCTTACTCCAGGATGGGAAACTAAACAGAGTCAGTGTTAGACTATTGTGTTCCAGGTGACCGATGTTGAAAAATATGGAGTGCTCAAATTCCTAGGCAAGAACCCTATGAAGACTGTAGATTCTTGTATGTTATTCATTATGAAACATAATATGAGTTGGAAAGAGTCAATCTACAAGGAATCTATTAAAGAAATGCAAGCCATTGAAAGCAAGATTGTGGGATGCATGAAGAACTTCTTACAGATGTGAACATAGTGAATCCTATAGGAATTCTACAATTTGATGATGGTAACATGGATTCTGAAGCGTTAAAAAAAAGCTTCAATGATGCTATTGCAAAAAGACAATAAAACACCTATTGCTAGTGATTTCACCACACTAGCAAATATCAAATCCATGTTATATCAAAAGAGAAACCTCATTGCAAGGTAGATTTTGAAGATCAAAGACTTCAAATGGAAAAAAGATGCCTATCGAGCTAAGCTGTTGAGTTTGAAGAACCCTCATTCCTATGCAATGCAGGAATTTATGAACACCTTCAAGAGTTGGAAATTGGTGAGACAAATTGTAGGCAAGGAGGAAAAGGCTGACGATGAATTCTAATCGAGATAGTTACTTCTGATTGCGTCCTTTTGCAATTGTTTTAAAAACTCTTTTTTTTTACACTTTGTTTTATCGTAACTATTTCAGCCAAAATGGTTGGGCTTTAATGCAGGCCTTTCAGATTATGCAAAAAACTATAAATGTTGGGGCATTAAACTAATTAGGGTTTAGAATTAGAATGCACATAATGCTCTAATAAAATAGGATCTTTTTGAATAGCTATAGACAAATAGTATATATATTTGCTCTTTTGAATGACTGTGTGCAGAAAGAAGTTGATATATATATGTATGTATGTATGTATGTATATATGTATGTATGTATATGTATATGTATGTATATGTATATATATAGATATACATATATATGTATATATATGTATATCTATATATATACATGTATATGTATATATATGTATATCTATATATGTATATGTAGATATATATATATATATATATATATATATATATATATATATATATATGTATATATATATATGTATATGTATATGTATGTATATGTACATATATATGTATATGTATGTATATGTACATATATATGTATATGTATGTATATGTATCTATATGTATATATATGTATATCTATAGATATACATGTATATGTATATATATGTATATCTATATATATACATGTATATGTATATATATGTACATGTATATATATGTATATATATACATATATATACATACACACACACACACACACATATATATACATATATCTACATATACATATATAGATATACATATATATACATATACATATATACATACACACACACACACACACACACACACACACACACACACACATATGTACACACACACACACACACACACACATATGTATGTATATGTATGTATATATGTATGTATATATGTATGTATATGTGTATATATGTGTGTATATATATGTATGTATATGTATGTATATATGTATGTATATGTATGTATATGTGTGTATATATGTATGTATGTATATATATATATATATCATCTTTTAATCGTGCTTTTAAATTTGATGTTTGAAGTGCTTCAATCATTGTTACTTTGTGGGCGTATGATTTGGTGTATGGACATCTATTGCTATTTTTCCACAATTTATTCCAATTGATTTTCTTGAATGATAGTTTTGAAGTTACTGTAGTGTTTAATCTATTTCGAACAAGTGATCTTTAATGAAAAGACTACGAGCTTTTCATCTTTTGTTGTATCAATGAATATTCACCTCACTACCTAAGAGTATGTGAGAGCACCTTATGCACTTTCTGGTAAAAGTGCAAAATTGGTCTTTAGATTCATTGTTAAATCTCATAAAGGAAGTTGTACATATAAATATAGAGAGAAAACAAATAATATGAAGTTTTCTAAACTGTTGTGAACATTGTTGTATTTTCTAAATCTTGGGCATAGAGTGAATTTATTACTATATAATTAGAAACACAATCTATTCACCAACAGATAGTAAGAGACATGTTGTGTAGAGATGGTGTAGTTTGATGAACATAAGTTCAAATATTGGATTCTTGCATTTGAGTCAATTAATTTCAAGAAAATTATGAGTAATGCTAATTAACAAGTAAAGATGGGTTGCAAAAATATTGCAGGGTAGAACGGCAAAATCAAACAAGAAAAAATTATTCATTTAATGTTCAACCGAAAGATCAAATCCAACTGTGTATACGAAGATTTATTAACAACAACCTAAAGATGATCTTCTCTTCTACCAAGTATAACCAATTTCCCTCTTTTCTTTGCATAACAATACACAATTTTCTCTCATCAAACAAAGCACAAACTCACTATATAGAAGATTTTACTACATAATTGAACTTGCTTCTCTAATACTAGAAGATGAAATAGTCATAGTTGGCACACTAGCAAAGTAATCAACGAGTAGTAGGAAATCGCTGAGTTTTCTCGATTGGTGAGTAAATGGAAGAAAAACTCGTGATTTTTAAAACTCAGCTCCAGTAAAAAAATTATGAATTAATCGTTGAAAAATCGACGAGTTTTTACCAAAAACTTGCTAATTTTTAAGAAAAGCTCGGTCGCGCGTTTGGAAAAGTGATATAGGGCATAAAATCTCATTTTTTTCAACACCAATTTTTATTGTGCAATCAGAGGCTTGAGGAGGGGAGAGAAGTGTTAGTTTGTGGTGACTGATCAGGAAAGTACTATGATGCAAAATTGGTTCTTGTGGCAGTATTGAGATGTAAGGGATTATGGATTGTAATTAGGTTATAATCATTGGATCATAATAATATCAGACTTGTTGTTTGGTGGACGTAGCCTAGGGATTGGGTGAACCAAGTTAAATCATGGTGCCTTGTGTTCTTTTCTATGTGATCTATTATTTTCTGTCATTGGTTATATTTGTATGTAATTGTTATTTTCTATCTGTGGTTTAATCCTAACAAGTGGTATCAGAGCAAGGTTGTTTTTCAATTATCCTCTATAGGAAAGTCTCACAGTTAAGTGGGAGTCTCATAGTTGAGTGGGAGTGATGGCAGACAAGCGTAAGCTAAGGGTTGACAAGTTTAACGAGCAAAACTTCCAATTATGGAAGATGCAAATGGAAGACTATCTTTATCATAAGGATTTATGGAAGTTGTTGGAAGGAAAAACCAAGAATCAGGGATCTATGTCAAATGACAAATGGGATCTTTTTGATAGAAAGGCACTTGGAAGCATTTGGTTATGCTTGGCACCATTAGTGGCATTTAATATTACAAAAGAAAATATGACAAAAGAATTGATGCACACCCTAGTGAAACTATATGAAAAGCCCTCCACTTCAAACAAGGTATTTCTCATGAAGCATTCATTTAATATGAAAATGACAAAAGGTGGATCTATTGCAGATCATTCAAATGAGTTTAATACTATTCCTAGTCAGTTATCTTCTGTGGGTATCAATTTTGATGAAGAAATTAGGGCTCTCTTGATTTTGTGTTCTTTGCCTAAAAGTTGGAATGGCTTGGTAATGGCTATGAGTAATTATGTTCCTGGATCTAGTACCCTAAAATATGATGATGTGATCGATGTTGTTTTGAGTGAGGAAACTTGTAGGAAAACCTCAGGTGGATCGACATCAAGAAGTACTTTGAATGCACAAAGTAGGGGCAAAACAACTGAGAGAGGGAGTAACTCTAGAAATCATGGGAAATCAAGAGGAAAGTCAAAGGGGATGAGGTCTCAATTGAGAGGATCGAATGACTGCTAGTACTATGGGAAACCAGGGCACAAAAATAAAGATTGTTGGAATTGAAAGAATAATGAAGGAGATAAACTAGATGGAGACAAGGAGGCAAATGTGGTAAGTGACAAATTCAAAGAGGATGCTTTGCTTCTGTCTTTAGAAAGTGTTGATGATTCATGGGTTTTAGATTATGGTGCTTCATTTTATGCTACACCTCATAGAGGTTATTTCATTGATTATGTCCAAGGGCATTTTGGACTTGTTTATTTGGGGGATAATGAACCCTGTCAGATTGTTGGAAAGGGAAAAGTTAAGATTAAGTTGCAGAATGGGAATCATTGGCTACTACATGAGGTAAGACATGTTCCAAGGCTAAGTAGGAATTTAATTTCAACAGGGCAACTCGATGATGAGGGTTGTGTAGTTACTTTTAATGATAAAAATTGGAAGGTTTCAAAAGGTTCCCTTGTAGTAACAAAAGGTTTGAAAGAAGGCACCTTCTATCTTTGTACAGGTCATATTGTTCCTTCTACTTTAATTTTTTCAAATAAAAATGAATGTTCAGGAACAGTTGCTGCAATTGAGCAAGGAGAACAAATAGCTATTATAAATTCTGATACAAAGCTATGGCATAACAGACTTGGGTAAATGACTGAGAAAGGTATGAAAGTACTTCATTCAAAGAAATTTTTATCAGGTCTAAAATGTGTTAATATGGATTTTTGTGAAAGTTGTGTGTATGGAAAGCAAAAGAAAGTGAGTTTTGTGAAGACTGGGAAGGAAAACAAAAAGGAGAAATTAGAGCTTGTGCATACTAATGTATGGGGACTAGCCTAGGTATCTTCCCTTAGTGGCTCTCATTATTATGTTACATTTATTGATGACACAACTAGAAAAGTATGGGTTTATTTCCTTAGACAAAAATCTGATGTATTTCAAAATTTTATGAAATGGAAATGCTTGGTTGAAAATGAGATTGGTAAGAAATTAAAATGTCTCAAATCTAATAATGGTGGTGAGTATTATAGTCAAGAATTTGAAGATTATTGCTCCAGTAATGGTATTCGTAGACAGAAAACTATTTCAAGGACTCTACAGGAAAATGGAGTGGTTGAATGCATGAACAAGACTATAATGGAATGTGCAAAGAGCATGAGGTTGCATGCTGGGTTGCCCTTACACATGTGGGTGAAGGCTATCTGTACTATTATATATTAGATTAATAGAGGTCCCTCTACTCCTTTGGGTTGTGGTATTGTCGAGAAAGCATGGACTGGTAAGAAGGTGAGTTATTATTTTCTCAAAACTTTCGATTGTGAAGAATTTGCTTACATAGATTCTGAAAATAGAACCAAGCTAGAAATTAAGTCAAAGAAATGTGTATTTTTTGGATATGGCATTAATAAATTTGGTTATAGGCTTTGGGATTTTGAAAATTACAAAATTGTAAGAAGCAGTGATGTCATATTCAATGAGAAAGTGTTGTACAAATATCTGTTGCAACAACATGAGAATAAAGAAGATGATTATGTATTGCTGGATGTTACTCCACAAGATGGTGTTCCATCCATTCCTCATGATGTGCAATAGACGCAACCAAAAATACCACACACATCAATGCATGTTAGACAATCAAAAAGGAAAATTAGACCTCTAGAAAGATTTTCTCCCTCTTTGTATTCTATTTTATTAACAGATGTTGGTGAACCTAAATATTATGATGAAGTTGTGTAGGTGGATACTAAGATTCAGTGGGAGTCTGCAATGAAAGACGAAATGGACTCTTTGCTAAAGAATAAGACATGGGATTTATGCAAGTTGCCTGCAAGTAAAAAGGTTTTACAGAATAAGTGGGTTTATAGGTTGAAAGAAGAGGAAGGAGGTAAGAAAATATTTAAAGCCAGGTTAGTTGTATAAGGATTTGCAAAGAAAAAAGGAATCGATTTTGATTATATATTTTCTTTTGTTGTTAAAATGACTTCTATCCGTAGTATTTTAAGTATTGTGGCTATTGAAGATTTGCATTTAGAGTAGCTTGATATTAAAATAGCCTTTCTTCATGGTGATTTGGATGAAGAGATATATATGGCTCAGCTATAGGGATTTGAGGTCAAAGGTAAGGAGAACTTAGTGTGCAAATTGAAGAAAAGTTTATATGGCTTGAAGCAAGCACCTTGGCAATGGTATATAAAATTTTTAATCTATGATTACATTAAGAGGTTGGATGATGATAGTTACATTATTTTATGTTTATATGTTGATATGCTTGTAGCTGGGTCTAACATGGATCACATTAAGGGGTTGAAATGCCAGTTAGCATATGCATTTGTTATGAAGGATTTGGGGGCAGAAAAACAAATCCTTGGTATGAAGATTTGCAGAGATAGGAAGAACATGAAATTGACACTATCTCAAGTTGATTATGTTGAGAAGTATTGCAACATTTCTCTATGGAGAATGCTAAAGTTGTCAGGACACCTTTACCTGGTCATTTGAAGTTGACTAAGGAGATGTGTCCCAAGACATAAGAAGAGGAGGATAAGATGTCCAAGGTAACCTATGCTTTCATTGTAGGAAGCTTGATGTATGCTATGGTATGTACTAGGCCATATTTTGCACATGTAGTGGGAGTCATTAGTAGGTATATGAGCCATCCAGGAATTGAGCATTGGAATGTAGTCAAATGGATTCTCAGATATTTGAGAGGAACATCCAAGATGTGTTTACACTTTGGGGGCTCTACTGCTAATTGACAGGGCTATGTTGACTCAGATTTGATAGGGGATATTGATTCCAGGTGGAGTACTACAGGTTATGTCTTTATCGTTGGTGGGGCAGTCGTGAGTTGGGTTTCTAGGTTACAAAAGGTTAAGGTTTTATCCACTATAGAGGCAGAGTATGTTGCTACTACAGAGGTAGCCAAGGAGATGATATGGCTTCAGTTCTTCTTGTAAGAATTAGGACACCCTTAAAAGGATAATTTTTTTTTTATAGATAGTTAGAGTGCCATTCATCTTGTGAAGAATTTAGCTCTGCATTTAAAGACCAAATACATACAATTATGGTACCATTTCATTCAATCAGTTTTGGAGGATGGACAATTAAAGTTGGACAAGATACATACAGATGACAATCTCATAGATATGTTTACAAAGGTAGTAACAAGGGAGAAGTTAAACTCCTCTTCAGCTTCGGTTGGTCTTCTAGGCTAATCCTGAATAAAAGAATAACAGAGTCCAAGGTGGTTTGATCCAGTGGGAGCCCCATGTGGTAATTTCTATAAGATCAGTCTCCAAGTGGGAGATTGTTGTCTAGTGTGGAGTCTGATCAGTCCCTAAGTGGGAGATTGTTAGTTTGTGGTGACTGATCAGGAAAGTACTATACATACGTCATAAATTCTTTGGGCCATGGCCGACGTTGTGGCTGACATATGGCTGACATGTTGTAACCCTAAAGTGACATAAAATTACTTATATAAAAGGGCTTAGGGTTAGGTATTTTTGTTAAGTTGTGATGTGAAATTGGTTCTTGAAGTGGTATTAAGCTGTAAGGGATTAAGGATTGTAATCAGGTTATAATCACTAGATCATAATAATATTGGACTTGCTATTTGGTAGACGTAGCCTAGGGATTGGGTGAACCACATTAAATCTTGGTGCCTTGTGTTCTTTTATGTGTGATCTATTATTTTATGTTATTGGTTATATTTGCATGTAATTGTTATTTTTTGTCTATGGTTTAATCCTAACAAGAAGAAGGGTGTCAACATATTTTTAATAAAATTTCGGTGGTTTTTTTTGGTTCCCAAGTTTTCTTGAGTTTTTTTTTAAATCGCTGAGTTTTTCCCAATTAAATTTTTGGGAGGGGCTTGGTGAGTTTTTGGCTTTGCCAAGTTTTCCAACTATGGAACCAGTGACTAGAACAACTTTCCCCTACATATTCTTAAAAAACATGAAACGGTGGAACCATCCACATATCTTTATCAACGCAAAAGAGGCAACGCCATTGCCAAGATGAGCATCGTCAATGGTGAAAATGTAAGCTAGAAAATATTTGTAACAAATCCATCTTACTGATCATTTTCAAAAATCACCCAAATATTACTAAGAATAGTTTTTGTCTCCTTATAACCAAATGGAATATTGAGTTGGAAGACACATGTAAGTGTATTGATAGGTAGTCATGGAGCATAAACTATCTACTTAGTGTGTTTATTTACATGGGGAGATTTTTGAGTGCCACGTTAATTGCAAAATGTTTAGTGTATGTTATTTATAAGCAAACAAATGTAGGGTAAATCATAATACTATTATCAATAGATTGTCACAGATTGTCATTTCAGTTTATAGAGGCTTTTATTTACAATGAAAAAATTCAAAGTAAGTAAACTAGCACTTTGTACCCCATAGGTCCAAGAGTCACATTGATTTCTAATGCCACAATCTTAATTTGATTGACTCTTAATCTACAACTTCATGGAACTCAACTAATATTTGCACCATCTTGGTTCTTTCGTTTTTTTGCTTTCATGTTCTTTCTGCGCACACTATTTGGTACTCCCCCTGTTGGTGTTTGCCCTTTGTATTGTTTCCAATCTCTTAGACCCTCATTGGTCTCTTGTTAGACATTAATAAATTTATCTTATCTTATATACTATAGGTATCAATTCTTCAACCATGTTTTCATTAAGAATTCAAATAAAAAAACCTCCAAACAGACTAGTGCTAATTTTCTTTCCAACTCCAATAATGATTACTTTAAATTAATTTCAATATATTATTGTATAGCAGCTTCCTCCAACAAGATCTTAACTATCTTATATTTCTCTTTTCTATTTATTGTTGCACATTTGGTAGATATTATCACTTGGATTGTCCAATTACGTTGCTTGGGCAATACAAATGATCATGAAAGGTACTATAAATGACAACAAATCTAACATTCAAAAGTACAATATTATGGTCATAAGTACAATATTATGTTTACAATATGAATTTAATGATTACAGACTACCTTGGAAGACACCTAAGCCAAGGAAAAGATTTGAAAGATTTCACATAAGCATTGGTAGAAGGAATTAATTCCATTTCCACATTTGTAAATCTATGTCTGAATGTGAGTTTATAACTAGTGACTGATTGCCACAACTACAAGAATCAACTTTGGATGCCAAAGGTATACAGTTTAAGTGGTGCATTTGATTTTAGCTACTTCCTCCTATTGAATCTTTTATTTCAACATAAGACTGTGATGTACAAGTTTCTACCCATGACATTTATGACAAGTGATTGAAGAAGCATACGAGTTGTAGTAAGTTCTAGTGGTCTAAAAAGCTTTTGTACTTGATGAATGTAGTGAAACTCCAACTACAGAATTAAAAGCTTGTTCATCATACATCCTCAATGGAAGCCTCCCCTAATAGCATTGAAAGCGCCAAGCTCATAAACTCATTACTTGAGTGCAAAAAAGGGCAATTCTTGAATAATTCTCCGAACATCTTCTAAATAATAATCATCTCCCAATTTTGGATCCACAAGATCCAAAAGTTTTCAATTCACTAAGAAATTCAAATATCTGCATTGCATAAATTTCATGTCAGTAATTTATCATTATAATCTGTCACAACTTCATAGAGATGTACAAAGAACCAAATTCATGATGTAGCAAAGATCCTCAATACTAACAAATTAGAAGTAGAAAAATACCATACCCAATCCAAGATATATAATGTACAAATTTGTACTTTGGGATCTGCATTGGACCTACCACTCACAATTTCCAATGCAACTATCCTAAAGTTAAACATAATGTACTGATGGGTAGTTTAGGATCCACATTGGACTTGTCACTCAAAATTTTCAATGCAACTATCGCGAAGTTAAATGTCTGCCTTTTGCATAACATATTCAGGAGCTACATAACTGCTCTTTTTTTTGATAAGAATGGTGGAGCCTAATTTTGCACAAATCAAAGTTAAAATTTTATGTTGTCCTTAAATACAACAAATTCACATTAGATGCACCTAATATTTAACAAATTATTCATATAGTGTTACTATAAAACTTCTTTACAATAATGCATTATGTTGATGGATAAAGAATTGTGGGACTTTCTAATGAATGGTTCATAAGGCACAACACTTGGTGAAGGTTTTGCAAATGGGGTTGCAAGCTTTGGGTTTAACCATGGAGGAAACTATAGACACCTAAAATTGTCCAAATCCCATTTTCATGACCCATTAAATAGATATTTATTATTTATTTAATTACCTACCTTTAATTAAATGAATTTGTAGTTGTTTAATTATATTCACCTTTCCTTGATTTAAATAAACTAAGGTTTATTTAAATCCTAGCCCTTCATCTTGCATTTAATCTCAGCCGTCCATTGCATCTCATTTCTTATAAAAGGAGAGCTCTCTCCTCATTTCCACTTCTACTATCTACCTCATTGTTATGCTGCTGGATTTGTGAGCAACCACATCCCATAATATGAAATCATCAATCACTTGGTGATTTCATGAGGTTTGCATTAGTAGTTTGAGTTATTGTGATTTCATGTTATCTTTATTTTACTAGTTCTCTTGCATATTTGAGGTTTGCATGATCATGTAGGAATATGTATTAGTTGCTTAGTGTTATTTCCTTGATTACATTTTTATGCAATACATTTTGGCACGCTCGGTGGGACCCACTTCACGAGTTCGAACTAACCATCTAATGTGTTTTTGAGTGTTTTGTGAGTCTAAACTTGTAGGTCAAAGGCTTGCATTTGGGGATCAAGTTTCATGAGGAGCGTCTAATCGAGCCATAAAGCCCATCATTGCGTTTGGAGGACATAAGGGAAGTTTTTTTGACATAAAAGACTATATGTTTTCTTATTACTTTATTTCCAAGTGGTAGAGGTACATATGCATTAAATATACTCTTCATTATTAGGAAAATTTAGGAAAAAAAAAATACTCCTTTGTTGTCAAATAAGTAGATTTTTTTTTTAAAAAAAAGGGTGGGTTTCCTTTATTTTTGTTTTATCCTATTTATGTTTAAAATTTTAAAATTATTATTATTATTTAAAAAAAAGGTGTGGGGGGGTTTACATGTCTTTTTTAGTTTATATATGTTAGTGTAAATTTAATTTATATATATATATATATATATTTATATAAGCAAAAAAAATATTAAAAAGATTTTTTTAGCCACGAGCGGCGCAACCACCACCCACAAGTGGCGCAACCGCCGTCGCAGCCCCCTGCAATTCTCGCTTGCGGCCAAGGCACTTCCCCTGACCAACACCTCCGCTCCCCTATGCTATTTCCTTGCTTTTGCCGCACCCTGCGCCCCGCACGGTGCCTAAAACCCTCGCCCGTGCTCCTCTCGACCTTCGCTCGTGGGGGCCCCTCTGCCTAAACCCCTATACAAACGCAGCCCCGCCTCTCGCCATCGCTTCACGCCAGCTAACCCACCGCTTCATCTCACTCTCCCCGCAGCCTCCCCTCTACGTCGCTTACCTGTACCCCATTGCCGCCTCGACCCCACTTTCCCACAGCTCCTCCCCACTGCGCCACCACAAGCCACAACCTGGCTCCTCCACCTCCCTGCCACACTCTGTTCATCCCACCAACACTCCTCCACATGGCCGCCGGTCACCTGAACATCTCTCCTCCACCCACCTCCTCCCTGCTTCGCTGCAACCTCCCCCGCTCTACCAAAACCCTCACTTCGGCTCTCTTGCCCTTTTCTTTTCTTTTTTAAAATTTTGTTTGATATTTAGATTAAAACATTGTTGTATGTTCATCTTATATATATCTTTTAATAAACCACCCTAAATTTCTTTTTTTGCAAAAACATCAAAAAACAAAAATAAAAAATTGCTTGATGTGCTCCTAACTGTCAAATTTAATGTCACAAGTTGCTAATGTCAACACTGCATCAGCAGTCTACATGCCCTTTTAGACCATAAGAGCATCCTTTGGTTTTTTGCTCATAACTTGAGCATACGAACTCCATTTTTGCAAAACAAAATATTACCAGAAAGTTGATTATGAGCCTGTCGTCATGGTGCTAGTTTCTTAAGATTTTGATGCTATTTAGATCTCTATTTTTCCTATCAAAGTGTGAACTTTGTGCTAACACTTTCATTGCAGGATTGTTTCATGTTGGTCATGAGTTTTTGATGCATTAACTTGTGTTTTTTGCAAGGATATTTTGTCACTAACCATATTGCTTGTAGGTTTAGCTTTAAGTTTGTTTTAGGAATGAACTTGTATGCCTAACCACTTGTCTTTGCATGCATGGTTAAACACTAAATACTCAATCTTGAATGCATGGTTAATCGAATGTTTTTGCTTTGGAATGAATGATCGCACAATCTTGCATGTCTAAGGATCAATGAACATTGTCATACACATTTCAATTTGGTGTTTAAAATGAACCATCACTCGATCTTGAATGCATAAATAGAATTGATCTTTCCTTATCAAATTTTCTTATATTGATGACGCTTGATTTACTTACGTTGGCGAACTCTCAATTTTTATGACGTTGTCAAATTGGAAAGAACATTGTATGTTTTAATCACGTGTGTCTTCAAGTAGATTACAAAACTTAAAGTTTCATTGGGAAAGAACGTGTGTCTTTTAAACCTTGAGGCCACTTACATATTCTCTCCCCTCGCGCCTTCGGGTGATCTTGGGTGCACAAGAAATAAGTGGTCTTGTTTTTCTTTTTTAGGAGGCCTACTTGGGGATTTCATCACCCCTTGGGACAACCTCAACTCCAGTGTTCTGGCAGAGTATAAATATCGAGAGGTGAATCAAAAGACACCTCTCTTGGAAGCAAAATATTGTCACTCTTGGCTAAGTTCCAAAGAATTTTATACCTTTGGGAAGTGAAGGAGGAGATTTGGGTTACCGTCTCCCCCCGACTATGTGGCAGTATTTTCTTTCATCTAAAAATTTGGGCCTCACGTACCTTGCATATATTGAGGATGCCCTCTAGTTTATCCTTGTATACCCTAGTCAAAACCTTATAGGTTTGTTGGTGTGTTTGACGTTCTTAAGTGTTTGAAACACACTTTCCTTGTACATATTTCCTTGTTTGATTTTGCATATTAAACCTAAAAACCCAAAAACATCATAAAACCTAAAAACCCAAAAACATCATAAAACATAAAAATCCAAAAAAATCGTAAAACTTCAAAAATCCAAAAAAATCAAAAAAATTCAAAAACAACAAAAAAAAATTCTTAGTTTAGATCCCCTTAGTCAAGCTGTCCTCATCATTCTACGTCACTTCTTCTTTCCATCAAAGTCATCACCCTCATACATCTCTTGTCTTCATCATTCAAACCTTTCCTTGAAGTCTTAATCACCTCTATTTGTCCAAATCATTTCCTCGTCTTCCTAATCATTCAATCTAATCCATAATCTTCATCCTATTCATGAGCCATAATCCAAATCCTGATCCAATTTCCTCCGCCAATCTCATAATTCATCCTTAAGTCAATCCTCCACATCATCATCCTTCTAATCTAATTCCTTGTCAAAATTAGTCATTTCTAATCAATTCTTAATTTGATCCATCTACATATTCCTCCATAATCAATCTTTCTAATTTCATCCACGTCTTCTTCTAATTCAACTTTTCATCAAATCTTCTACTTTGGACATAGGAGCATAGTCATACACATTGGACTTTCATTCAAATTCCACATTCACTTGTTTGCAATATAATAGGGTTTTTATCAAATCAAATCAAACCCTTATCAAATCATATCATTTCGAATCAAATCAAATTCAATCAAATCAATATCAAGTCAAAACCAATTCGAATCAAGTCAAAGACCATAATCACTCCTAGTCCCAAGTTCATATTCCATCCATCATCAAATCTTTTATCACTCTTCCTCTAACATCTATGGATCCGAGTTGGCCTAATCAAATGGTTGACAATCTTCAAAGACAATATGGAGTTCTACCGCCCATTCAACCAGCATATCAAATCCATCCTCAACACTTCATATCCAAATCTTATCCATCTCATGTTCATTATTCTTCTACCTTTGACAAGGGAAGCCCACCTCATTATCCTTCATCTACATACGCTTCTATTCATAGCCCACACAATTCCTCCAACACAAATACCCTTGCCATGCAAATGGAGCAACTAAAGAATTATCTCTTAGCAAGTCAACAGAAACAGTTTACCTTCCATGCCATGTGTCCTCTTCCCCCATGTTTCGAAGACCATAGTCCTCATGTCCCATCCAACCCCAACCCTCCATGCAATCCCCTACCCATCGTTCCCCCTTCACACAATCCTAATCCTCCAAAAACATCATCCCCACCTCATAAGGGGTTTTTCTCATCATTCTTGGCTAAGTGTAAAATACAAAATGAAGAAAGCCAATCACTCAAGGTCATACCCCCAATTCCATCTCAAGACCTTCCTCCAAAGCAAGACATTATAGATTCCTCTCTAGATCCGAGCATTTCTCCATATCATTGTTCCCCTATCCCTCAAGATCCATTTATCCCTCTTAGTCCATCTCATGATTACCTTCCTAATCAAGATCAAGGCATTTCATGTATCACACATCTTACCAATTCCACTCCCTCTCAAGAGTTAGCATCCGTAGATCCTCCACTTCATGAAGAGGTTTCTTCCACTCCATCCACTAATACTCCATGTCAAGATCAAATCACTCTATCTCATGATCCACTCATTCCGCTACATGATCCTCTTTCAAGTCAAGATCAAAGCACCCCTTCATTTTCTTTTCATGATCCCACTCCATCTCACGATCCTATTATCCCTCATGATCCCCTTCATGATCCTAATCCTCCACATGACCCTATCACACCTATCCAATCCATTCATGAATGCCATATACATGGACTCGCATCTTGTGTTGAAAATAATAAGTATCCCATTCAAGAAATAATGTCTCAAGATGTTGGTACGCCTTCCGCTTCTCCCAACTCCAAACTTCCTCTATCCAAGCCTAAAGCTTCCCATCCTCCATATTCTAAGTCCATTTTGGGACCTTATATCCATCTTCCCATTCCTTCCTCACTTTCATCCATTCTAGGTCTTTATGTTCCACTGTCAAATCCTTCATCCTTTCCTTCCATTATGGGCTCTTACATACATTCATCCACCATATCCATGTCTCCCACTTCATCCGCTCATGCTCCTACTAAAGATCAACAAAGGAACAAGTCCTTGAATTCCTTCCAATGTCCACCATCCATTTTCTCTTCTTCATGCACCCCTACCATGGCCAATGGAAGCAAATTGGATGCCAAAGAAAAAGTAAATAAAGCCAAAAGTCCACAAAAATCCAAGGATCAACATGTCCCCTCTAAATGACATGTTCAAGAAAAGGAAAATATGATCCAAAGCAAAATCAAAAAGCCACAAAAGCTAAAAATAAAAAAGGCAAAAAGTTTGTGGATCCCAAAGCTACTTAATGTAGTAATGAATCTCAAAGAAAGATTCCAAATGACATCCAATTCTGCTAATCCAAAGGCTTCACTTATGCATAAATCATCCCAACTTCCATTTTCTAAATCCATTTTGGGTACTTATGCCCCAAAATCTATCATCCTAAATCCATCGTCTCGTTCATCCATTTTGGGTCCCTATATCTCAAAATCCCAACTTTCTCCTACATATCCTCCATAATTTCCTCCTTTCCATCACCCTTCAAGGTGTGTGCCAATGATGATCTTTCCACCTCCTTCCTCTACTTATTCACAATTCTTCCAACCTAGCATCCATCAACCATTTCTTCCTCCCAACCATCCCACCCCCTTAATCCAAACCTTTTCCTAAGTCCTTGACCTCCATTTCCCAACCCATTTCACTCTTTTTTCACTATCCTACCAACATCTATGAGAAACTAGTAAAAATTCCTTGAAAATAACAAAGAAAAAATTAAAAAATATCAAGGGATACCATCCATGAAAATAGATGCTCGAGTCCTCCCTTCATTTTTCCTATCATGTATCCAATGTCTTCCACTTCCACTTATCCTTCCATCTATTCACTTTTCCTCTTCTACTTGCACTCTATATTGGGGGCAAGCTCCATCTGTACCACTCTTCCTTATAGACCTTCCATGCTTCCATCTACCATTCATTATTCATTTCCATCTTTGATCTTGACTTTCACTTTCCTTTCATTTATCCATATGCCCTTTCCATATCCCTTGTGCATTGTCCATCCATTTTCCTACATACTTCCATCATCCTTTCACGTATTTGATCTTGGCATGCTATCCATAACTTGTATCTCATAGTCCTTTTCATGTTCATTTCATCCATTTTCCATCCATACTCCTATATACTTCCATCCTTCTTCCATATGTCCTTGATCTTGGTTATTCCTTCCATTTTCATCCACTTACATATCCTACATTTTATCCATATCATTACCCCTTTTCCATACCCTCCCTCCCATATCCCTTATTCATTCCATTTTCATACCCATGCTCGTGATCACTATTAGAGGCACAATAACAAAATGTTCATACATGCTTCGGAAGAGCACATGCCTTCTCTTCTTCCACATGCTAGCCTTTGTTCCATCTTTCCCTTTTCATGCATCCTTTCCCACCATATTTCCTTCCATTTTCCTATCCTTGGTATGGGGCATTTGGACTCCTTCAAAACATGGTCCTTGGCTCCACATTTTTTGCTATGATATCAGTTGGCCCCTCGTATCCTTCCACCATTCCTTGCATCCACCAACTCACGTTGCTATTCCTCCATTTACCATGCCTTGGCTCTCCCTTGTCATTGGTCCCAATCCATTCTATTCCACATTCATTCAATCAATTCATTTCTATTCATTATATGCATTTGTTCATATCATATTCAATCTAATTCTTCCAACTCACTTCAATCAACTTCATTCATCCTCTATTTCAATCAATTTTCCCTTCTTCTAATTCTTTCACATCAAATCAATTCTACTTTTGTCATTCTTCATCCTATCAATATCTATTCTTCCAATCTCATCCATGATCATTCTTCTATCCGCCATAAAATCAAAAAATCAAAAAATCTCAATCACTATGGAATTAATACTAATCCAATCAATCTAATCTTGCAATCTTGTACATCAATCCTTAATCAATTCATCAATTTGACCCAATTAGCTGATAATCCATTACCCATATTCAATCATTATCATGGGATGAATCATTCCCAATCCTTGGATGTGCATTACACTTATCATTAGCTTTGCCATCCTTAATCAATCATTATCAATCAGTCCATTCATGGGTTTTCAACTTGACTAGGGGCAAAATGTTGGTTTTCTTTTGGTTTTTTGTGCATGATTGCTTGTTACTTGTCTGCATTAGTATTTTCTGCATTTATCATGGTCTTTGCATCCTATTGTCCCCAGGAATCATGGTCTTCCATATCATGGTTTCCTAAGGCATACGATTGTATTAGACCCCTTTTTTTCACGTACTTGACACATTGTCATCTTGGTTCCTCATACCTTGGTGCATCATGTTGAATACAATATCAAACTTAGGTTGTTCACACCATTGCAACATAACTTTATCACTCTTTTCATTTTGAGAGAACATCTGTGTTCTCTTAACCCGCATGTCCTCTCGAGGAGGCATACCCTTTCCCCCTTGTCATCCTTCCTCATCCTTCCATGACTGGGGTATCATGCTACCAATCTTATCCTCCCATCCACTATATTTTATTCTTCTTTGATATAACATTACTAATGCTATATCAAAGAGGGGCAAAATGTAGACATCTAAAATTGTCCAAATCCCCTTTTCATGACCAATTAAATAGATATTTATTATTTATTTAATTACCCTACCTTTAATTAAATAAATTTGTATTTGTTTAATTATATTCACCTTTCCTTGATTTAAATAAACTAAGGTTTATTTAAATCCTAGCCCTTCAGCTTGCATTTAATCTCAGCCGTCCATTGCATCTCATTCCTATAAAAGGAGAGCTCTCTCCTCATTTCCACATCTACTATCTACCTCATTGTTAGGCTACTAGATTTGTGAGCAACCACATCCCATATATATATATATCAATCACTTAGTGATTTCATGAGGTTTGCATTAGTAGTTTGAGTTATTGTGATTTCATGTTATCTTTATTTTACTTGTTCTCTTGCATATTTGAGGTTTGCATGATCATGTAGGAATATGCATTAGTTGCTTAGTGATATTCCCTTGATTGCATTTTTATGCAATACAGAAACTTCGTAGTTAAGTGCGCTCAGGCTGGAGTAGTACTAGGATGGGTGACCTCCTGGGAAGTCCCGGTGCTTCACCCCTGTGAGCATCACCTAGATCCAATGAGTGCCAAGTGTTCCATTTATTCTCATGAGAGATGGATTCATGTTGAATCACTACTCATGAAATATAGGTCAATGAGTTTGAATCAAAATTACACAGTTAAATCCTGATAGCAATATCACAATTTGACTTGCTGTGGAAATTATCTCCTACTTATCAATTGACGAGCTTAAGGGGTTTTCTAATGAATGGTTCATAAGGCACAACACTTTGTGAAGGTTTTGCAAATGAGGTTGCAAGCTTTGGGTTTAACCATGGAGGAAACTTTGTAGTTAAGCGTGCTTAGACTAGAGTAGTACTGGGATGGGTGACCTCTTGAGAAGTCCCAGTGCTTCACCCCTGTGAGCATCACCTAGATCCAATGAGTGCCAAGTGTTCCATTTATTCTCATGAGAGATGGATTCATGTTGAATCACTACTCATGAAATATGTGTCAATGAGTTTGAATCAAAATTACACAGTTAAATCCTAATAACAATATCACAATTTGACTTACTGTGGAAATTATCTCCTACTTATCAATTGATGAGCTTAAGGGGCTTTCTAATGAATGGTTCATAAGGCACAACACTTGGTGAAGGTTTTACAAATGGGGTTGCAAGCTTTGGGTTTAACCATGGAGGAAACTCTGTAGTTAAGCACGCTTAGGCTGGAGTAGTACTGGGATGGGTGACCTTTCGAGAAGTCCCGGTGCTTCACCCCTGTGAGCATAACCTAGATCCAATGAGTGCCAAGTGTTCTATTTATTCTCATGAGAGATGGATTCATGTTGAATCACTACTCATGAAATATGGGTCAATGAGTTTGAATCAAAATTACACAGTTAAATCTTGATAGCAATATCACAATTTGACTTGCTATGGAAATTATCTCCTACTTATCAATTGATGAGCTTAAGGGGCTTTCTAATGAATGGTTCATAAGGAACAACACTTGGTGAAGGTTTTTAAAATGGGGTTGCAAGCTTTGGGTTTAACCATGGAGGAAACTCTGTAGTTAAGCGCGCTTAGGATGGAGTAGTACTAGGATGGGTGACCTCCTGGGAAGTCCCAGTGCTTCACCCTTGTGAGCATCACCTAGATCCAATGAGTGCAAAGTGTTCCATTTGTTCTCATGAGAGATGGATTCATGTTAAATAACTACTCATGAAACAAGGTTCAATGATTTTGAATCAAAATTACACAGTTAAATACTGATAGCAATATCACAATTGTGGGACAGTTCTCTAGTAAACTAAGATGCATGTCTATTAAGAAAAAACAATATTGCACAATATGCATGAATATTTACACTTAGTTTTCTTCTCACAGTCAGTATCAATCTATAAATTAGCATCAAAATATCAAAAGAACCTTAACTTGGTATACACCTAGAAAGATTCATGAAGTTAAAGATGTTATCCATGATCCCAGGTTTCGACAACAACAAGATCATGCTTTTGACAAACATTCAACCAATCTTTGATAATTGGTCTTTGCTCAACTCACCTTGAATATAAAATGAGGATAAGCATTAAGAACTCTTAATGTGCAAATGATATAAGGCTAGTTTTTATATGCAAAAACAAGACCTATAGTTTAGAAATGTACTCTGTGTTGCACCAAAAGATCATTATATTTATTAATATGGATTGTGAAGGCTTAATGCTTCTAAAGCAAACAAAAATCCAAGTAGAGACAATAAAAATCATGGAAAATGCTTCTAAAGTGGAAAGAGAAATACAGAGAACTAAAGAAAAAGGATTTCATTGCATAGCCATTAAAATTTAAAAGAAGAATGGCCTTAATCCCCCATCTTGCAAACTTGTCCCCCTTTCCCCAAGGTGGTATAACTACAACTCATAACTATGAAATATTTGACTCACACACACACACACACACTCTCTCTCTCTCTCTCTCTCTCTCTCTCTCTCTCTCTCTCTCTCTCTCTCTCTCTCTCTCTCTCTCTCTCTCTCTCTCTCTATAAGTTGACTGATTCCCATGAGTAGTTATTTTATGTTAATGACCTTTCTTATATATTTACCCACTACTACTTATTTGTAAATTTATTAGTTATGTATTTACCAAAGCAATGTATTGTGCCCATTGCATATTAGGGTAGTTTGGCCATAATAGAAGGTGTTGTTGAGTGCATTGTTTTGTATTTGATTTATATTCATTTACATGATCTTCATAGAGCTCATGTTATTCTCTTTTAAGCCGTCTTTCTATTTTGGCTGTACCATATGACATCTCTTGTTGTCTTCTATTAAGTCACTTCGTGTATTTTGGGAAGTTTTACAAGCATGTCTTTTCTTTATCTCTTGTCTATACCTACAATGCCCCAACAAGGTTACCTTTTGCAGAGATTTTAGTCAGTGCAACAATGATAGAATGGTATGGCTTGATCTTCTTTTTCAACTTTTCCTTTGTCCTTTCTATGTATGGCTTATGTTCATATCGTTCATAACTTTCTAGATCTGGAGGCTCTCATTTATGAGGATCTTTATGGAGTCCTAAAAATTGTTTATAAGTCGAATATCTTCTAATGATTGGCTTCATATTTCTCCTACTATACTCTTTACAAATTTTTTACATGAATTGCTTTTGTCTGATAGAATTGTGTTCATATTTTTGGGTCCAATGTCCATGTGGGCCTACTTCAGACATCTACGAGAAATCAAAAGGTAGAATCAAGAGAGAATGGTGGAATTAAGAGGAAAATCGGAGAAAGATTAGGAAGGCAGTTACTCCTATGAGATGCTGTAAATGGTGAGGGTGCTTGAGCAGGTCAAGAAAATGTGGGTATAGTGCAAGTGATCAAAATAAATGGGCAAAATGCAGTAGCTGCTAATTTGTATATGCAAGCAACACATTTTGACACAAACATTGAGAAAATATTTGATGGTGGAGATGCAAATGGTGTTGAGGATGTGCCTTTTGATGAACTTGTGGGAACACAAGTGCCTATAGTTCACTTGGTTGAAAATGCATTAACAATGAGGCCATTATCCACTCATCCTTAAAATCATTTTAATTTTTTTTAGTACAACTTATTATAGCTATCATGCTTGCTTGCAGAGAAGTGGGATTAGTTCATACATGCTATTCAAATCATATAGAGGCTTTACATAGTGGAATGAAAAAAGGTTAGTGATTCCTCAACCCACACACTTCTTCTTACCAATTATCCTCCAATTATGCAATCTAATGAAGGCATCTTATGTAAATAGCTATGAACTATGCATCCATGAAATGAAAGAGGGATGTTTACCAACCTTTAAAAGTATTTCCTCCATTCTCGTGTGAACTCACAATACTATTAGGGAAAAAACTCATTCAAATTTATCTCAGGGCACTCTATTTTGTTAATTTTAGAAGTTTTCTAGCAAAGTAATTAAGGTTGCAAGATAATAATTGTGTTTGCGTGTCATACATGGAGACATTCAAGAGAAAGGGGGTCTTCATTTGTCTTGAATGTAAAATCATTATAAAATATTATCTATTCTTCATTGAAGATATTAATTAATACAAAACAATGGTTGAGGTTCAAATGCAACTAGAATGGATTGTTATTAAATTCATGAGAGAAAAAATAGAAATTTGTCAAAGCAATATATTGTAGTAATCTAAGCAAACAAGATTGTGGTTGATCCACATCAACACTTGTAATAATTAAATTTGAAATATAAAGCTGGTGCAAACCATAGCATATCCATATTTATTCCTTGATGGTAGGTTTCAATTTCAAAGTCTAGATTAAAAGCATTGCTATCAAAGTTCTTCAATATCTTCTTCTGAACTAGAAGATGAAAACGAGAATGAGGAACCAGCAATAGGATGCCAAACCCGATCAAGGTTTTTTCCTAAATTAAAATCAAGAATCAATAGAAGAGAAATTTTGGACTTACTTTATTGCAATTCAAAATCTGTCAGGTTCTAGTTGATGGAATGAAACTCCCAATAACACCCAAACAACAACACACATAGTTGCTGCTTTGTTTACAAATCAACTAAGGATACCCAAAAATATTAAATGCAAACAAAGAGAATAGTTAGAGATGGATGATATTTATTCTAACATATTATAATCATAAGCTTAGTCCCTTTCCATATCAGCAAGGCTGCTCATATTCTCCATTCAGATGCATCCTAAGGTCACTAAGTTCAATGTCCATACATTTTTAGTTTTGCTCTTGGATGACTTTGATTTCCTTGGAACCAATTATCTTGCTTATGTTTTTTTGTTTTATTAAAGGTCTCTAGTTGCAAAGAAACAAAGACACAAAGCTCCTTAGTGGTAAATTGTTTTGGTTCTGTGGCATATTGTTGTTAATTCCAATAGTGGTTGGGTAAAGAGATAGTAGGAGATTCTACACATATATGATACTATAGCACCAAAGTGGCCTATGAGACCTGCATCAAAAGCAGCAAGGTCTATGTCACTACCAATACCGGTGTAGATTATCAAAATATTGTCTGTTAGTAGAACCCAGACATTGCTAGGAGCGTTCATTGCAATCTGACAAAGTGGCCATAGGAGATTGGAGAAGGGGATTAGAGTCAAATGTTTGACTATGCCACAGATGAAACCTTGAAGCTTATGTTTTAGCCACCAGTTGTGGACAAAATTTACAAAGGCCTATGGTAAAACCTTAACTCAAAAGTGGGTGGAATTAGTAGAGGTGGAGTGTAGTTGAAGGGTTTTCAAAGTGCTTGTTGTAGTGATAAAAATGGTGTATTTCTCTTCACATGTCAGGCCTTTTAAGCAAGCACATATTTGATTTGATGTTCATCATGTCTCCTATAAATACTTTTAACTCTCTTTGGCTCTAAGAGTTGGTCTTGTGATCCAGATATATTGCAAAGGTGTCAGAGTTGGTATTATGTGAGAGTTCTGTTCAAGCTTGTGTGGTGTTTTTAATATTGAATGATGTTTCAAGTGTAAGGATGCACATTATTTAGTATGCTTGTCTTGAATTGAACTTGCATACTAGAAGCCTTCATTCCCAATAAAATATAAAGTCCAACCTAACCACTTTGTAAGCTTTCTTTTTTAAGAAAAATATGTGTAATCTTAGATGCAGTCTTGATCCTAATTTGTATTTCTTTGAAAATACAATAACCTTAGACATAATTTAATATAAAAATGGTTAATCATCTAGGAAAGATACTAGCTTCGAAGACTAACAGGCCCCAGTTCTTCTTTTGTGGGTTTAGATAGGCTTCCAATTTCTAAGTGTGTTAACTATCAGGTCCTAGCCATATTAGGAAGAATTGCAGATCCAAAACCGTATCAAGAGACATCTAACAATTTGACAAATTCTTAGAATAGTAGCAACAATATCATTAACAACTCAATTACAAGCTCAAATATGACAGATAAGGGAAAATTTGATGGTAATATTGGTAAGGAGAAGGATACCTGTGACATAATGACAAATGGTGTAACGATTCTTTGTGGTATTTTAAAATTGAATTGTTAGTGTGAAAAGAATTGAATAAATCCCTTCACCTAAATTTCTTTTTCCCTTGCCAATAGAGTGGCAGGGCCTAATATGCCAAATCATGTGCCAAATGTCTTCCAATGCCTTCTCTAGCCTGTATTATACTTGCATTGTCACATTAGAATAAGTAATATCAAAATGGCATAAGATTAAAGTTGTGCATAGTTTCTAAACACTTACTACAGAGACAAGAGCATCATAAGCTTATTTTATAAAGTATGTGTATGAGCTGGCCAGTATCAAATAATATGCCTCCTAGCCTTCTTTCATCTCCATCTTTTTCAAGACGTTTGCTACCAAAGGTCATCTCTACAGGTCCACATGGTAGTATTTTCTAAGAAGTAAAAGAAGTATTTATTGCTAAAAGACTTTCTTAGAATAGAAAGGATTCAAGAATTTCCATTTACATTAGATTAAGATATTACTATTAGGGGTGGCCTAACTAGAATCCAAGTAGTCAAGTTTGACCCTTCACCACTGCTCTAAAAATATTAATGACAATAAAATATCTAATGACAAAATATCTTAGTTACCAATTCAAGATACCATGAATCTAGACGAATCCAATATGTAAAACAAGGATCCTACCCAAATCTACACGAATCTAGGCATGAATCTGAATCCTGATTGAACCCGAATCTGGATTCAGCCTCTAGGGCATGAATCTAGTAACTGCAAGTCATACTTCAAATTTAACAATCAAAGCTTTTATCTCTCATGTTTGAGTTTGATGAGTTTTTCTTGTCTCTATTCAAATTTCCAAAGAATACCAAAGCCTGTAATTTAAATCTTATAGAACCTAAAACAAGAAACATTTTGTCTTCATCAATTAGATGTACCAAAAGGATAGGCATGCACTTAGGCCTATCTGTTAGCTTCTTTATGAGCATAGATGTTTTATGTGAACATCTTTACTAATAAGTTGAAAGCTAAACTTTGTGTTGTGATATACTACCTGTGAGTTGTACTAATATGGAAATAAATACATGTATGTCATGACCTAGAAAAAAACATTGTATGTTGAATTATTTATTGCATAGTAAAGATGGTTGTCAAATTATTTACAATGGGACCAAAAATAGTTAAATTTGTTTAAAAAGTGAAATGCTTATTTTTTGCCAAAACTCTTATTCATTTTAGTAGTTCCAAAGCCTAAAAAATGAAGACCATCAATGCAAGAATGCACAAAGAAAATTAGTAATTTATAGATTAGGATGCACTTCACAAGAATTGTATTACCAAACTAAAATCAAATCAATAATACTTGCTCTTCCAACCTTTTGGATTAGAAAAAAAGAAATTGTAAATGACTAGAAGAAAAATAAGAAGAAGGTACAAACAAAAATGTCATGCAACTCTGCGAAGAAATGCAAACATTTCGTAGCTGGGCAATCCACATATAGTAGGATGTCATAAAGGTAATTCATAATGGGGAGCCTAACACTCATTGGTGCATGTTAATCAAATAAAAAATATTTTCTACTATATCCTTCCAAATCTTCTCCAACCCAATGGACCCTTATTTTGCAAAAAATACCAAATCACTTCAAATTATAGTTAACTTTTCAATTTCTACATATTCTTTCTATAGTGAATTGTCTAAGCTAGTCCATGCTTCTCTATTTGATAACCATGCATTCAAATAATTGTGAATCTTTCTGATAATAATCAAATTTTTAACTCTGTTGCTTCAAGTATCACAAAAATCCAAGCTTGATGATCATATTTGTTGTTATCTATGGTAAGAATCTTTAGTCAAATTATAATTATCATAGTTATAAATGGACAATATAAAAAATATGAAGTTGTGAACTATGGCTTTCTCTTGGAGCTCATGTATGGAGTAGGTAGAAAGTAGGAGAAGAGATGATAGATTTGGATAAGTGATTGGTTAAAACAAGGGAAATTTTCAAAAAATGAAGAGTAACATCTCATGATAGGTGCAAAGCAGAAAAATAAACATACAACGATGGGAATGTTTCCTTTGATGCCTAATACCGGTCAGACTAGAACCAGATATTGTAAAGAATTTGAAAGGTCTAAAGAAGCCAAAACTAATGGTCAATATCATAGAGATTAAGATCTAAATGACTAAGAAATCTAAGATGAAAACTTCAACTTTTCCCACATAAAATATTGTAGATGTCATTTCACCATTCACCAATGAGAAAATAATGAAATTGAGATTACAAACACTTTGATAAATTATCTAAAATGTCATCTAAGACCAAGTAAACTTAAGCCATGTGAATGTGTTCTCACAAATAAGTGGTTACGAATAAAACAACATTCAAACCAATAGTGAATAGCCCAATTCAACTCCTATTTACTAACAACCAAGATCTCTCAAACGTAAAGCCAAAGGAATTAAAGCCAAAAAAATTTAACAAACTATAGTGTCAAAGAAAACTCATAGAGTCAGAAATGGTTATACATAGGTGTTTATTGAAATAATATTCTACTTGCAATGGATGATGAACTTTACAAATATAGAGGTTCATTACCAATATTTTGATGAAGCTTTTGTATTTTGAGGATCATATTCAACTAAAGAATATCCAAACAGACTTATTTTGATCTTTCAATTCAAGAAAATGAGAGAGAAAGAGCAAGGTTTCTTATTCCAAGTTACATGGATGGCATGCCAACCATAGGAACCTAAATCATGGACAAGTTGGGCACATGATCATCACCAAAGAACATGTATCCCTCATTTTTCACTCCTCCAATAATACAAATGCCAATGAAATTCTTGAGGAGACATTGTTTTTCACATTAAGATGTAAGACTTGTTGTATCCCTGCTCAAAACCAAAACACCATCTATAGTTTATGGCTATCTTAAAGACCCAGCTTGGTCATATCCACATCTATACCACAAGAAAAATTGAAGTCATTGATACCCTAAATAGTGAAGAAGGTCATATCACCTCAAATGCATTTTCTAGTTAGACTGATCATAAATTATGACAAAAGACAAGTTTGGTGTTATATTCTAGATAATAGGTATGCTAAATTTCTAGCCATGTGTAAAATTTGTGTCAAGATTCAGATGAAGTTGTACATTGCCATTATCCCATATATTTAATTTGTCTTTTTCTCATGGTATTTGAGGTTATTAGCTCCTCTAATTTATGATTTGTCTCAATTTGTTTGCACTCTTTTTAAAAAGGGTGAAAAAGAAAGGAAAATACAGAAGTAGGCCTAAGGACACTAGAATTGGTGAGCTTTACAATGAAATTGTCCCTAGTAAGAAATCACATGGAATATTAATATTGCTTATTAGAACCCTAACAGTCATAATTCCATGGTTCACCACCCGCACAGCTATACAAGGAGGTCATTGCATGGTACCAATAAGTGCTGATTTGGTTTGTGTAACTGCTGGAATGTCTACAGAAAACCAATGTAACCATTTGAATTGGAGATTGAAAACCATAAATTATATTTATGCCCACTATGGACTGCTACAAGATATCTAAGCATCCAAAGCCCCCAAAAGTGCTAAACTAGCCATAGAATACTTCAACATTTTTGTAGTTGGGTACAAAAATAACATATGGGTTTCAATTGTCAATTACCTTGGCACAAATTCAGCAAGCGGTGTCACTTTGAAGCCATGTTAAATCACTGCTAGTGTCTACATCCAAAAAATATTCCTTTAGGGGGTTACCAATACACGCAACCACATAGTAAATCCTGCAATTCAATTTGTATATTCATTAGATTCCAATTTAAATTCTAGAATGAAAATTAAAATTTGTGGGCTCATTCTTTTTTTAACTGTCTGGAAAAATGTTGCCTTACACATTGAATATGGTAGTCTTCATTGCTTCCTACAATCTTCTAATTCTCTGGGTGTCCTATTCAACTAATGAGGAGACCTCAGATTGGTCATTCTTGGGATAAACTAGAAATATATTTGTTGCTACTAATGACACGAAGATGCTTACGCTCAAGATTATCAACACAAAGGCACTCAAGAAGGGTTTCAGACACACCTATAGAGGAGAGCGGTCATTTTTCTCTTACCATTGTTGGTAGTAAATATTTGGGAGACCCCAATTCTAATCTCATTTTCCAACTAATGCACATTTTGCACATGAAAACATTAAAAAACTTCAATTTTTCTCTAGATTGAAGCTCTTTGGACCTCCCAGTCAGAGATTGAGGCTTGATCTAAACTCCTAGGGGGAGTCCAAAAATGAGACAAAAATTTACTAGGGGTCCCCATTTCTAAGAGATATGGGGTGAGCATTGTGAAACCATAGTAATAATCAACTACTATCCTAGACCCATGCATATCAAATGTGTCTTCATCTTCCCCTTCCAATTGTCATAGTTAGTTCCATCAAACTTCATGCTATTCTTTCTAAAATTATTTACCATGGATATCCTTAAGATGTTAAGCTTTTCCTTCAAGGACCAAATGCTCTGATACCAATTGTTAGAAAGTAAAGTCCACCAAGATAATTGAGAAGTGGGGGGGGTTGAATCAGTTATCCAATTAAATAAACTCTTATTAATCTTATTAAATCTAAAACATGTAATTAAAAAATGCAATAACCAAAAGATGATTGTACCATACACAGTAACACAAAATTTTGTTAACTAGGAAAACCCTTAATTAGAGGGAAAACCTTAGTGGAGATGGTACCCACAAAATGATGTACAAATATATGAGCTCCTTGCAAGAGGATGGACCCTGTTAGGAGTCAATGAAATACATTCAGTACACATCAGTCCCTGTTAGGAGTTGTGCCAACCTCATTAGGAGTTGTGGAAGGCAGAAGGACCCATTGTCCAAACAACTTCAAGGGAAAGACCACATAACTAACTATCCAACTAGCCTTAGGTGTATTCCTTTCAGAATAATACCAAATGATCAACTATTCACTAGTACTTTTTGCCAAATATATTCACTTTGCTTTCTCACTATGCCTCTATTGCACCAAACACTTATTTGTTCTCAATATCAAGTTCAACGGATCTCACATCCAAGTTCACATACTCACATTAGATAGAATCCCTTAGATCACTTACTCACATATACTAACTTCACTTATCACTTACAAATCTACCTTTATGTCATCATTACATCCAAGGAAACATATTTCCTTTATTTCAAATCTTTAAACTAATTATTATGTCGACCTTAAGGTTTTCTCAATTTAAATTACATGTTACATTATACCTTTTCATATTTACATAACTCTGTCGGCCCATAGTCTATACAAATCTTCACACATGCAAACTCAAACTTTGCATGATCAATCAAACCATTATTGTCATGTCTTCCTCCTTTGTCAAACTATGCTTCACTAGATTCTATCTTTGGAAGAAAATATAATCCAATTACCAAAAACTGCTTCTTAGGAACTCTGTCTATATACTATCTTTAGTAAATTTCAAGTACGTGTCACCAATCATTGACTTTCTGCATATACACTTAACCTCATCATCAGGTAACTCTTTAGAATATGTCTTCAACTATGCTTGACCTCATCTTCAATCCTTGATCCTAATGATATCGATCTTTGTCTACTACTCTATCAATCTTCACAGGATAACCAATATGTTGACATCAATGACAAACACAAGCATGAATGCAACACACAATCATACAAGAAATCTCCCAAATGCTCTTTCAATTCTAGGATACTCCCCTACAGGAATATCATTATTATTCATGCTAACAAATATTATACTATCAATATTGTAATGGATTAGAATTGTATTTGGTAAAGTGACATGCTCGATGTATTTGTTATATTAATTTGATGCACTTTCTTTGTAATCAAATGAATGGTGCCTTGATATTTAAGTATTTGATAATCCCCAATGTAGAATTTTATTTTATTTTATATTGTATGTTGGTGTTGGCATGTCCCTTTCTTTTGTTGTTCAGATCATCATTTGTTGCATGTTCTGGCAACCGTGGTCACCTATTTAGACTATGTTGGATTCCTTTTGTATGGTGTTAAAAATGGTTATGGCCTAAGACAATTTTATCTTTCATGTCATAGAGCCCATTTTGATATTTCCAACACATTTTGAATGGAGTTTTTTTGTGGTTTTTTGATGTGTTACTTTCTAAAGCATGTGGGAATTTTAATAAAGCTTCATGTTTAGCTAATGCATATATTATTATCCTAATTATAGCTTTGAAGAGATGGACTCTACGACAAGTAAACATCTCCCAAGAAGTCCACTTCCTATAAAACAAATAGAGGAAAATAGAAAAAGAAATAGAGAGTATTATGCCCGTAACAAAGATGTGATAGCTGCCCAAAGACATGCTAAATGATTACAAATAGTTTCACGCACCTCTAAACAAATATAATCAGAGAGTACCATAGAAGCAGCGACTAAGCAAGACCTTCAATAGTTGGATTTTCATTGAATACCACCTTCTACACTACAAATACATAAATGTAGAAAAAGAAAAAGAGAATATTATGTATGTAAAAAAGATGTGATCGCTACTCGTAGACAAGCTAAAAGGTTGCAGAGAGTTTCGACCACCTCTGAAAAAATATAGGTAGGCAGTACTGTAGAAGAAGCCACAGAGCAAGACCTTCAATAGTTAGAGTTCCATCAATTACAGAGACAACAAGCTCAACTACAAGAATAATGCACCTACCACATGGAAAATGCACCTCATGAACTCCAATGACAACAAAGTAAAAAGAGAAATCGAGAATACTATGACCAACATACAGATCAAATAGCTACTTAGAGATGTGTTAACAGACTATAGAAAACCTTAAATCCCTTGTAGCAAATAGGAGCATAGAGTGTTGAGCACAGAACAAATAATTCTAACGTTACAAGAGAAACCACTTGAAGTTCGAAAAACTCCATTGCAAGAAGAAAGGACTAAAAAGGTAAGGATTATGCAAAGAACTAATTATACGATGGCACAAAAAAAATTCACCAAAGGATTGATGCATTGTCCAAATTACAAATTTGTATGATATGCAAAGAATGTTACCCAGGGATACACTTGCAAGCATCAAACACAAGTCCCACATGAAAGAGATGCTTCCATGAGAAAGGAATACACCGATTCTCTTCCTCAAACAACATGGATCCAGGAGAACAACCTACTATACTCAAGAGATTGACCTGAGTTGAAGAGATGTTGCTTGCTAGAGTCAACCCAGTATTAGAAGTCACTCAAAATTTTGGAGGCCAATATAAATATCATGGTCACATGATAAGCTTCCCATAGGATATAAAAAACATAGAAAATATTCTTCGACATAGAATACAATTGATGTAAATCTGATATAAATCATTTGATATAAATCATTTGATATAAATCATTTGATATAAATCTGATCATTTTACAATATTTCATGAGGAAGTGATAGAAAAACTCTTGGGTGTAGAAAACTATTGGTATAGATCTAAGTGGCAAAGTAGAGGAAGTGAACATGTACATGAAGTTATCTAGATTCAAAATGCACCAAATATGGATAAACTTGATTGGAATAATCTTGCAGAGGTTGAAAGAGCATGACTCTTTTTTGACAAGTATGTTACTACTTGGAACCCTCCCGAGGCTTCAAAAAGAAATAATACACTCTTCCACAACTCCTTGGATGATCCATGCTTTCTCAACACAAATGAGATATTCTCTGAAGAGCCTACTCATGACTATGAAAAATTGATTAATTGGGTTCAATGACACACAAAATGCAAACAAGGTACATGCTTAAGAAAAAAGGGTACAAGACTAGAGTGTCACTACAAAGCTCCATGGAAAGAACAAAGTATATCTACTTTATCATGTGATGAGGATGGAAAAAAACATGAACTTGCAAGAAATGATGATAGAATTAACATTCACAATTAAGAAATGTCAACAACTTGGAGAGCAAACATTGACTGCCAAGTAGTTATCTCATGGGAGCTTGTTCTCAAATACATTGCTAAATATGCATCTAAAGCAGAAAAAGTGTCTAAGACATTTATTGACATGTTAAAAAGAATATCTTCATTCCAACAACCTAACAACTTAGCTCTTATAGCATACAAGAAATTTATGACAGAAATTATGGCTCAATGTGACATAGACACAAGAAACATGTCACATGCTTCAAAAATTGCCTCTTGTTGTGTGTAGTTGCCTTTTCACATCCTTGAATGTTGGTCAAAAAATGTTCCAATGGATAATAGACATGTCAAATAGAAACCAAATAAAATCTACATACTTACAGGCATACAGTCAACGACCTCGAGATCTTGATATGTGAACACTTCTTTTATCTACACATCATAGAAATGATAGATGGAAAGAACAAAAGGTACAAGCCATTGTCAATGTTTACCCAAAGTTCAATAGTATTCCACATGTTGAGTCAGACCAATTTGAAATATTATATTGGAGTGAGCTACTCTTATACAAACCTTTTCGTATCATAGAAAATGACATTGGCTTGACAAAAGAAAGAATTATTACAAATTGGACCAACATGAGTGCAAATAGACATAATGTTTGGCATGTCAATCACATGTCAGAATCTGAGCCAAAGTTAGAAGATGAAGAACATGATGAGAAAGAAATGATGCAAATGAGTGAGTGGCAGATGTTGTCACAAATGGGAACCTCACATAATATTACCCTCAATGAACTTGATGTGCTTGGTAGGTGTGATTTTGATAAGAACAACAAATGGGATCAAATTTGTGTTCCCCAAGATTTGCATGAAATTACAACACAGTTCATAAATACAAATTAAAAAATTGCACAAGGTGAGAATGTTCTATCAGAATACCATATATTGAGTTATCCATTGTCAACAAGCCAATAGGAAACACTTGCAATAATTATGGAATACAACAAATTTTGACCTACACACCTCTTGACATGATTATTCAAGGAACTGTTGGTACAGGAAAATCATACTTGATTCAGTGCATAAAAAATGCATTGAACAATAATGGTCAACCACAGAAAGGAAAACTACTATTATTGGCTCCTACAGGTGTTGCTGCATTCAACATACATGCATCTACTATACATACAGTGCTTAAGATACTTATTAAACAAATGCAACCACTACAAGGGTAGGTGTTAACTACATTGCAAGAGGAATTAAAAGAAATAAGATATATTCTTATTGATGAACTAAGCTTCATTGGCCCAAAGCTACTATTGAAAATAGATAGTAGACTACGACAAGCATTTTATGAAAATCAACATCTCTTCTTTGGTGGCCTTTCCATCATCCTAGTGTGACCTCGCCCAACTACCCCCTATGATGGACGAGCCTCTATACACATCACATTCTATTGCAAGAACATTATGGGAAAAATTCAAAACAACCATCACATTAGATACAATATTTTGCCAACAAGGTGATGACACAGAGCAGACACAATTTCACCAACTTCTACAAAACATACAAAATTCAAAACCAACATAAGAGGATTGGGAGCTCCTGCTCACATGCACAAACCAACAAATTTTATCAGATAAAAATGATGAATTTGACAAATCAATACACCTATTTGCAACAAATGATCTTGTCAAAATATACAATTAAAAGATGTTGAAACTATTGAATTGTCTAATTGAAATAAGTATAGCAATAAGCACTACATGCAACATGGCATATGCAGTTGTTGAAGAGTGAATTGAAAAGGAGATCCTATTGTGCAAAGGGCAACATATAATGCTCACGACAAATATATGGACACAAATATTTTGATTTGTGGTAGGAACTATCCATTTATTATAATATTGATTTTAATAAGGGTAAGGAAATCAAATTCAAAATATAGTTTTATTTTTCTTTGGATTGTTACTCCTTTAGATAGCGAGCACAGTTCAAATTTCTATCCCTTTATCATATTTCTCTGGGTTTTCTCAGTAGAATAGTATACGTATTCTAATTCTACCTATTTAAGTGGAATTGTAAATGAATAAAGAATTCAAAATCTTAAGAATTTACATATGCCTATTCCATTGATACACCTATTCCACTCGTATTCTCGTTGCCAAATTGATATTGCAAATAGACATTCCAAATACCAACATAAGAGAGCACATGAAAACCATTATTCTCTCAACACAACGTTTTACATTGTAGGGATATTATGAACATGATCAATGTAGTATGAGAATAATGTATCAGAAGATGGCATTCCTTCCATTGTCCACATGCCTTCAACGGGTTCCACATTTTGCATGCTCATCTACACTTTGCAAGATATTGAGGAAATAGAGAGGTATGTGGCTAACCCATACATTGTTGATCACAATATCCCACCTTAGTATCACCATGTGGCCAAGAGATGCTCTCACACGCTCCAGGTAAAGTGCTACTATTTCTTTTGGTCAAGGATACATACACAAACTGTTAGAATCTTCATTGAAAATCCCTTGCAAGTTGCATAGTAATATATAATCCATTATAAACACTCACTGGTAATGATGAATTATAAACATGGTAGGGTATGTAGGGTCTCCTTGGGACTACATCCCACCATATCTTATACTATTTATCTTCAATGAAAATAACCAACTCTCACTCTAGGATTAGGTATCATCAGTTAAGTTTTAATTCTAGAAGCTCAAAATCTTAGTATGAAGTATAAAAAATGTATGTATTGAATCCCTTTCATTACTGCTATGAATTGCCCAAAAATTATGGCCAATGGTATTTACATGAAATTTCATGAATTTCTGCAAGCTATGGATCCACTATTTTTTGTTCTTTTCGTTATTAGATGGGAAACACATACATAAAGCTAGATTGTGGTGGTGGATCATATTTCTGGTCGAGTAACTAGGTGGTTTTAGTGGGAGTGCCACATTCTGACGTAGCCTTCTCCACAAGTCCACTAAACTTTCTAAATGAGAAAATGCTAGAAGGGACCATTTTTGCGAACTATAAGCCCAGGTTAGATCTATCAGATCTAGTGTAAAAGTACATGAAAAAGGTAAGCATTTCAGGTTTTGTTTTCCCTTGCCATTTTTCATGTAAAGAAACTCTAAAGATTTCGTTGCTATTATTGTGCAAGCTTTTCGGTAAAACCCCATGATTTTTTATTTTTGTATTTTCTTCTTTTGATGTTTAGGATTGTATATATATTCTAAACACTTTATCTGGGTGATCTAGTTCAAGTGCCTCTTTTTGTTGTAGGAGATTGAACTAGAAAAGTCTACCACCTACGAAATAGACTTTGTAGACATGAACAAAGCATTTGAGATGATGATGCATGGAGATTGGTCTCAGATGCATAATGAAATTGTGAATGCTTAGACAACGAGAATGATGAAGGATTGAATGTTTTTGGTTCTACTTTGCACAGATATTCTTGGACAGATGAAATTTAGATTTTGATTGTGTTTAAGGTTCTAGTTTGGAGAGACATTGTTGAATTGTTTGAAATATGGTTTTGATTTTCAAGCTTTTGGGTATAGACTATCATGAGGCTAAAAGTTGTGTTGTCTGTCAAGCCATTTTTAATAGTGTATTGTGTTTTTAAATCTAGAAAATATATTTGGATTGAAATGAAAATATTGTGTCAAGAGTTTTTTAAATTTTAAAAAATTTCATGTTTGAATAATCTTTTTAAAAATGTTCAAGAGTTTTGAAATTGGAATAAAATTTTAAAAATGTTTAGACTTTTGAAATTTGAGTAAAGATTTTAAAAAGTTCAAAGATCATGTATTTAAGATTTAGTTTTTTGAAATTCGAATAAAATTTTAAAAAGTAAAGAATTTTGAAATTGGAATAAAGATCATGTATTTAGGATTTAGTTTTTTTTAATTGGAATAAATGTGTATTTAAGATTTAGTTATATCAATTTATGTGATTGAGTGCCAGATATATGCGATTGAGTGCCGTTTGTAGTTTTGTATGCAATTATTTAAAATAAAATTGAATAATCTTTTTACAATGTATCTTGTTATATGAATTTGATTAGAAAGTTTATTTTCTTTGATTATAATTATTATGAATTTATAAAATATTAAATTGTAAATAAGGCATTACTCTCAAATCTCAAATGGCAGTTGAATAGGAAAAATTCAAACCTTCACTGTGTCCTCTAACTAAGTTATTTACTAATTACAAATTATATCATTCTATATTATTGGAAGTAAGGTTAATCCCTAGGTCCGTTTGGTTCGTGGAATTTAAAAAACTGGGATTTCAACAAACCTTGGGTTAGCCAAATCAAGGTTTTGCAAATCTTCATTTTGATTTTTGGGATTTTACTTGAACTGTTTGTTTCACTTAGAAGATGTGTGTGAAGACACATTTTTATGCATAAGCTTGGAGTTGAAGGCAAATTTCAAAAATTAACCAAGTTTTGATTTTCAATTCCTACTTGCTAGTAGGAAGTTGGAAAACCTGGTTTTGAGGCAAAATTGGAAGTCCGGTATGCTAATTCTATTTTTCCAATTTTGAAACAAATGCAAAAAATCTCAAATCTAGATTTTGAAAAAGCCAATTCCTATCATCTGCACACAGATAGAGGATGGACACCTACCAATTGCAATTTCTCTAAAGTTTTTGAAGTGATTTCAACAAATCTATTTTGTGCACATTCCTTAATCATGGAAATTTAAATTTCTTAGAGGCATTTTACCAAACATTTCACAAGAAAATCCTTTACGCTCATCCATCAAATTGCAGCAACACATAAAAAATGAGCTTTTGAGTTTGCTTTTCTAGACTCAAAAAGTGTAAAGTGGAAAACCAATAGTACTCAATACATCTAGACCTGGGTTTATAAATTAGTTGTTGATTTAATTGCAAATTTTTGCAAATTTTCTTCTCTTTTTGTTATTGATTACAAAAGGTTTATATTCATGGTCGACTCTTTGAAAGAGTCAAGATGACATAACATCTAGGATAAAATTCACCTATCTTATTTAGGTACTGTAGAAACTTATTGAATTGTTATGGAATTGTACGACATGAAGCATTTGTTTTGGAATAAATCACCATAAATGTTGTTGCATTTACATTATTGTCTTCTTTTATTTCTATATTTTCATGTGATCATTTGAACTTGCTACAAACAACCTAATTCCATAATGTCCTATTCATTTGTCTTTTAAGTTATGCTTTCAATTGTTCATATCACCTTTTAAACTTCCTTTTGACTTTGTAATAGTCATGGCTTCCATCCTTTCTTTCCTTAAGAGTTTTGATTTTGTTGAATTCATGCTTCTGAGATAAAGTTAAGTTATAGCAAGAGATTCATAGCTACATAAGTTTTTGGAAAAACCCCTTAACAATTATTGTCTAAAAGTTATTCTCATGTGTTTAAGATTCTTTACTTTGGATGACTTTTGGTTGTACTCGATGATATTTTGTACCTGTTGTTAGTTTTTTTGGATCTAAAATATGCCCTTTGCCATCTCCTATTAGGATTTATCTACAATGCAAGATAATCCATGTTCGGACCTTCAACATGAATTCTGAGGATGAGATTCAAAGCAATAAATTGGAGATGCTTGCTACCATAAGTCTAGATATGAAGTTTCTCATCTTGAATTGTGGGATGTATATTCTTTTTGGGTCATGTGATGTCATTTTAAAAGCATATCGAGGCAAAATTCCCCACCCTACCTCTTGTGCCTGATGGACCTTTGATTGATATTACATAAAAGCTAGTGGTTTAGTTCGAGACATTTGGTCTCCATTAATGACATAGATAATTAAATTGTTTATGATGGAAACATATGTGTGCAAAAGGAACTCCTACATAGGCTCGAAACAATATTTTCAACATAAAATGGGGTAATAATGGAATATAGTAATAGGGAATCTTATTTTCTTGGTAATCAGTTCAGTCTGGTGGATGCATATCTTACTCCATTTCTTTATCTCATTTTCTCATTGAAGCATTTTAGAGGTGTAGAAATCAAATCAGAGAATTCATATTTGCAAAAAATATAGCAGATAGATGTTGAGTCTCCCCTGTTATTCCCCATTCAAATAGACTTGGACTTGTTACATAAATCTATAGCCCAAACTTTGGGTAAAAAAAGGACACCTCTGCTCATGGCACTGACAATTCTTTGTGATTCTAGATTCATTGCTAGATAAAAGTTATTGTTGCCAATATATATTAAGTTATATTTAATGATAAGATTTATTAAAATAAATAATTAAGATTTAGTAGGGGTTACTGATCCACTATGTAGGTAGAATGGGTTGAAAAGGAGGGGGAAGAAGGAGAAGCAAGATACAGAAAATGATGACTAAGAAGAAAATGGGAAGAAGGAGAAGAAGAAAGGAAAGACATCAAAGAAGATGTAGGATCAAAAGGAGGAAAAAATGTAAGAGAAGTAGATGAAGTAGATGCCTAAGGAAAAATTTCTTAGATGCATTTTATCAAATAATTCACAAGAAAATCCTTTATAGGCATCCACCAAACTGCAACCACAAACAAAAATTGAGTTTTTGAGTTTTCTCTGACCCAATTCAAAAAGTGCTCAGTTCCATTAGGCCATAGACAAGGTGAGATGTGTTCTAACTTCCATTAAGAAAAGGATGTTGTAGGTCCTATAGGATAAAGCTCCATAAGCAAAGGCTACAATGGCTATTTGTTTTCCATAGACATTGCTTACCAACACTTTCTTGATTTCCAATTATTCTTCTATCTTGTGTTATGGCAAAGAAGAATAAACATCTTGTTGTTTAGATTTAAGCAACAGAGCAAGGCTTTTGGGGGAACTATGATCCTAATGGTGCCATGATAAAAAGACTATGAAAATGAAGTTGAAATGCTAATGGATGCTCTTGAATTGCTTGATATTTTTTTAAAAGATGCTAGAATGCTTATTGCTCAAAGTTCTTTATGATTGCTAATTATCTTGCAAATGGGGATTAAGGCTCCTTTTATAGATTTTTTGGAGACACTAGCCTAGGTGGCATATATCATTGGTTGAAAGTGAAAGTGGGACAAGTGTAGGGCTATGAATGACTTGGTTGAGAGAGTTGAGAAAAAGGAGGAATCGGTTGGGATGTAAGAGGAAGAATAGGGGACATGTTCCTCTCACCTTGAATAAATGTGTTTGAGATGGAAAGGGAAGACACACATCAGTAATCTCACAAAGACCATTGAGGGAAGGGTGTTGAGACCCTACTCTGATTGAGAACTCTTTGTACTAGTGTCCTATGAGTCACCCTTGACTAAGTGAGGTGTCTTGACCAACCACTAACATATAGGGGCATTATATATGTATATACATAGATGTATATATATGGATACATATATATATATATATATACATATATACATATATACATATGTATATATGTATATACATATGTATATATGTATATACATATGTATATATGTATATACATATGTATATACATATATACATATGTATATACATATATACATATGTATATACATATATACATATGTATATACATATATACATATGTATATACATATATACATATGTATATACATATATACATATGTATATACATATATACATATGTATATATGTATATATGTATATATATATACATATATGTATACATATATACATATATATACATATATACATATATATACATATATACATATATATGTATATATGTATATACATATGTATATATGTATACATGTATATATATATGTATATATGTATATATATACATATATGTATATATATGTATGTATACATATATGTATACATATATACATATATGTATATATATGTATGTACATATGTATATACATACATATATATACATATATGTATATATGTATATGTATATATATGTATATACATATATGTATATATATGTATATACATATATGTATATATATGTATATATATATATGTGTATGTATATATGTGTATATATATATGTGTATATATATATGTATATATGTGTGTGTATATATGTGTGTCATATGTGTGTGTGTGTGTGTGTGTGTGTGTGTATGAAATATATATATATATACACACTAATACAAAATTGTGTGTAAATACATAATAAACCATCAAATAAGTGAATCTAATCTAATTAAGCACACCCAATGAAGAAATGCAAATGAAATTGACTAAAAGTAAGACTTTTACCTCTACTTGCTAAATGCAACTAGCCTCCATTGTCGTCCTTACTTTGAGTGATTGAGTAATTGAGCTTCCAGATTATTGAAATCTTCCCCTTCTTCAAGATATGCTTCAAACTTATAGAGAATTACGAATTCAATGCAATTATATGAAGTAATCTTAGAATGCTATAAAAAATAAATGAAATGATGAGATATGGTATGGTAGAACTATGACCCTAATGATGCCATGATAACAAGACTATGAAAATGAAGCTGAAATGATAATGGATGCTCTTGAATTGCTTGATGGGTAAGTGCACCAAGTTGTTGTGCCAAAAAGATGACACCACTTTTTTTTTTCTAGTTCTATAAAGTGCGGACACACTATAGTGCGTACACAATTTTTAAAAGTTTTTTTAAAAATAAATGGGCTGCAAACCTGTAGCCCATTCATTTTTACTTCATTTTGTAAGTTCTTCTTCTCACAATGCATACACAAATTGAGGAAATTGAAGATTTTCACCACCCGCCTCCTCAAAATGCCTCCGCGTTGTCGAAGTTCAAGATCGTGATCATGTTGTATGTTGTCTACCCTTTGTTTTTGCATTGCTTTATATGTTTTTGTATTGTTTTGTAGGTTTTTTTCAATCTTGCTTTAAATTTGTTTATTTATTTATATTGCAATTGGTTTCTTATAAGGAAATGTGAATAATGAACTGGCAAATCCCCAACAAGATCAAAACCAAAACCCTCCACAAGATCCAAATGAAAACCCTCCATAAAATGAGAATCAAAACCCTCCACAACAAGAATAAGAAATTTCACAACCTACACAGATTGAAAGACCTCCTCCTGGCACACAAGACAACATAATAAATGAAATAGAAATAGGCAAAAATGAATTAGAAGCATTCATTGGTAGGTTGAAAGCTTGTGGACAAAACAATCCAATGAGAACTCAATTGGCATCCTCCCTTAAGTCCATTATGACCCATGTAGCTTTTGTTAGTGGTCAGTTGGATATTTGGTGGGTTAAGAGGGATGAACAAAAAAAATATTATGTAAACAAATTATCATATCAAGATGTAGAAAAAAAAGAAATATCAAAAGGTAGCATTTGTGCATTGTTTAGAAAGCCTGGTGAACAAAATACTGTTAGAGAGACAACTAAATGGTTCACCATCCATTAGTTCATACAAAATGGCATTAGAAATTATTTTTGGGATAGATGGTGGATGGTTTTTGATGCCCCTCCTTGCAATAATCATGAGGTCCCAATGTATTTCTTAAATAAATTGTATTGTGAGTTTGTCCTTGGGGAGATCCCCAATTATTTTGATATATTAGAATCTCAGGGTAGAGGTGGGGGGTCATCATTTGAGAGGTCAGGGGCATGTCGTGACCCTAATGTACTTAGGGCACCTGTTGTCAAGCCATAGGGTGAGCATGTGACTATTCCTTCAGTTGTGAAGGAACATGTAGAAGCTAGCACTCTAGGGATTATTAATGCTTTGACACAGACCCTCATTCATTACACAAGCCCATTATTTGAGGAGGAGCCTTCTATGTGACACGGTCACATGTGCACATCATGTGGATCCTTATGCACATTTGGCAGTCATGCTAGAGATAGTATGGATGATGGGCTAGTCACTAATCAGTTCCTGAGTTAGACATTTGGCATTGACACACAAGTAAATTACAATTATAATAAAATAATTTGATCACATTTTGTATGTATAGTGAATGACTAATTAATTAGCATGTATTGACATTGTTCAAAATTTAGGGTAAGAGTGTTGGTAGCCCTGGTAGAGATCCCCTGGCCCCATTTTTCATCTTCTTGATGAGTCCAGAGGTATGTATCAATTTAATAATTTAAATTAATACATATATTTATTAAGTAATCATATGAAGGATTGACGAAAAAAAATTATGCATGTGCATTAGTTCTCTACAGAACTGTCAATATTCACTAGGGACTCTGAGCCTAGATGTGATATGAGCTTCATAGAGGTACATTGATTTCATGTTAATTTAATTCATTTGATTATATTTATTTCATGTTTCATGTTACATGTAACTTGTATTGTATGACATGCAACTCTTGACATCTGAGACTCATCTTCGGCAGTCCATTGATTGTGGAGTTGTTACAGTGATGGCTAGTTCAGAGCCATTGTCTAAGGTATGAAAGAATTTTCTTGGCCTTAGTCATTGTTTATAATAGTTAGTATCAAAATTTCTACTGTTATTTATAAGTGATTATATTGATTGAATTACTGTAGGGCCTTGTTACACCCGATCATCTGCGAGCCTTTGAGGTGGATGTACATAGTGACTATTTGATGGCGGTAAGAAAATAATTAATTTTGTGTGTTCATATATTTGATTTCAATGTATAATAATTATTGATTCATATCTACTTTTTTTGTATCAGCTCGAGTTAGAGAAGATCCTAAACAAGAGGACGAGCGAGCATGTGAGGAAGACCCCATCATCCCCATCATCTCCCTCCACATGACAACTGAAGACCTCTAGGAATTTGTTTCCTTCCCCTTGTGGGAAGGAGAAGATATAGTTAATAGACACACATGTATAGTCATTAGTGGACATATATGTTGGATTTTATGTCAGTGGACATATTCGATATACATATGACATTTTATATTTGATGTATGACATTTATTTTATGCATGACATTATTAGACTTATGACATTATTGGTTAATATATGATATGTTTGTTCATGTACAACATTATTGGTTATCATAATATATTGTGTTTGTTAATGTATGACATTATTGGTTATCATTTTATATTATATGTTTGATCATGTATGACATTATTGGTTATCATAATATATTATATGTTCATTCATGTATGACATTATTGATTATCATAATATATTATATGTTCGTTCATGTATGACATTATTGGTTATCATAATATATTATATGTTTGTTCATGTATGATATTATTGGTTATAATAATATATTATGAGGTTGCATGGGTACTTGTACCCACACCTCTAGTACACATACCTGAGTACCAGGTACACGTAACCCAAGTACTGGGTACTCGGTGGAGAGCATCATAGCTAAGGACCTTGATTGAGATTTCAATTTTTTTTTTTTTTTGCTTTTTTGTTTGTGTATCAGCTCATTGTTAATCAAGCTTATTCAATACCTAATTAGTTTGAAACTTTGATAGAATATTGATTAACAATAAACTTTATCACTATTCAAGCATAAGTTTATCATTTCCAATATGTCATCGTCATATGATTTATGATCTTGTTCATGTTAAAGTTTTTCTTCTCTGTTATTTGTTTATCAAGCTTAATTCAATGCCTAATTAGTTTGAAACTTTGATACAACATTGATCAACAATAAACTTTATTAGTGTTAAAGCTAGAACTTTATCATTTGCAGTATGTCATTTTCATATGATTTATGATCTTCTTGTTCATGTTTAAAGGCTACCTTCTATGTTATGCATCTAAGCATTTATCATAAATTATTATTACAAACATATAACAAATCTAAAATTGAAAACAATACATTACATTTGTAAACTTTATCACTATTGTTGATTTGGAAAATCATTGTCATGACTCATAAATTCAAGTTTTCTATAAATATAAAAGTTTAATTAAAAATAAAGTTTGACATACCCAAGTACCCCCATCCCCTATTATAAAAAATAGTTGTACCCATACCCGTACTTGTCTCTGTACCCTAAGTACCCCAAGTACCCCCGTCCCCATGCAACCTTGTATATTATATGTTTGTTTATGTATAACATTATTGGTTATCACATGTTATTGAATAGATTATTGGTGCAGGAGCACTCTCACATGGAATGATGAAATTTTTGAATTCTCCCTGGCAAAGTTTGCCTCTTCATGGTAGAGGATGAGCATTAGGCTTCTTTCTTGTATTGAAATTTGAGACTCCTCCTTGTCGAGGCTTCATGTTAAGTCCAACTTCTCAACTTGGGATGCGCCAACTAAATGGTGAATATGAATTTTCAATTCTTCACACTCGTGTTTCTACTTGTGAGTGTTTCAAACATGGAGATAATGGCTTTGAATCTCACCTTTTAATGTTAAATTATAAACTGTGATTTTCATTTGGGTGTTAAAAACCACCAAACCAATTTGTGCCTCTTAGAGGGGATAGGAGGTCGCGATTAGTCATCATAGAATGGCTTTTCTTTCTATTATATCTTCCCATACTTGGCGGGGCAACTAACCTACATCTTTCATGTGAATGGCTTGGTGGAGATCGAGATGCTAATCACCCTAGAGTGATTCCATCCATGAGATAATGTACTCAAGTCTCTTTATTCATTCTATTGAATCTCCACCAATATCAAAACAAAAAAGTTATGATGAAGAAAGAGCATATTTGCATTATTGTATCTGGCCATGGGAATAAAAAATGGGGAATAATCAATACATCCTAGAATAATGAGTGTCTCTTTTTGCAACCTAGAATCATCATTCCTTGCATTTTTAGATTCATCTACTTTGTATTTAAAACTACACTACTTTTTGAGTGAATGTATAAATGCTTTTGGTGCCTCTCATGATATTAATGGTAGCCAATGCACTTTATTCTCTTATTCCAAACTGTGATAGTTCTGAATATTCTTTAAGTCAATTTTCCCAGCATACCTCATGAATTTGGTCTTCACAACTAATACCATGAATCTTAAGAAAAGATCTTGACTTTCTACTTTTAGTCTCTATAAGTTATCAATGTCCAATCATCTCATGATAGACAACTGTAATTGCCATTGCTTTGTGTATAAAGATTTAATTCTTTCTTCTTCTTAACACTTAGCTTGAATCTCCCTTAATGACATCACACATGGAATTGAGAAAAAATGTGTATTTGATCTTTTGAACATTGACTCTTGAGTCTTTTGAATTTAGATTGAAACTAGAGGGTGAACTTCAATCTTGACAACCACTAAATTCTAGTGTTAAATCAAACGTGGATTCTAAACTTTGCAACCTTAGATCGAAGCGGTTTGAATACATAAATTAATTTTTTAAAAAATTGTGTCTATATTGGGGACCAACATCATAATATATATATCTTATTTTTATTGTTTATGTTTTAAGTACCTAGAGCTAACGAAACAGATAGTTCGATCCCATGATGAAAGGTGAGAGAGATTTGGTAGTTGGAAACTTTGTACTAACCAACACTACAAGTTTCAACATCAACTGAGATGGCATCACAAAATCAAAACAGAGTGAGATCACCAAAAAGTGAGAGAGGTTATTGTAGGTCTCTACAACATGGTCCTATAGGACCTAGAATCACATTCATACCTCACACAAGCTCTGATATATGCCCTATCAAAGATTGCTACCCTATGGCATTTAGTGACCCTTAGGGATGTTTTGGTTCAGTGTGCCCGAGAATGTTTGAGCACTCAACGAGATGGGACGAGCTTGGGGCTAGGGTTTACCCAACAACCCAAAGCTAACATAATAGACAGTTTGATCCCACGATAAATAGTGAGAGAGATTTGGTAGTTGGCAACCTTGTACTAACCAACACTACAAGTTTTAGCATCACCTAAGATGGCATCACAAAATCAAAATGAAGTAAGATCTCCAAAAAGTGACAGAGGTTATAGTAGGTCTCCCCAACACGGTCTTATAGGACCTAGAAATGCATTGATACCTTGCATGAGCTCTAAGATATGCCCCATCAAAGATTATTGACCTACGACATTTAGGGACCATTAGGGACGTAATAGTTCGACGTGATTGAGAATGTTCAAGTGCTCAACAGGATGGGACAAGCTTGGGGATAGGGTTCACCCAATCATCCAGAGCTAACATAATAAATAGTTCAATCCCACGATGAATGGTGAGGGAGATTTGGCAGTTGGCAACTTTGTACTGGCCAACACTATGAGTTTTAGCATCACCTGAGATGACATTGCAAAATAAAAATAGAGTAAGATATCCAAAAAGTGAGAGAGGTTATTGTAGGTATCCACAACATGGTCCTATACAACCTAAAATTGTAGCTATACCTCACACAAGCTATGAGATATACCATGTCAAAGATCGATGTCCTATGGCATTTAGTGACCCTTAGGGATGTTTTAGTTCAGCGTGCCTTAGAACGTTTGAGTACTCAATGGGATTGGACAAGCTTGTGACTAGGGCTTACTCGACCACTCAGAGCTAACAAAATAGACAGTTCAATCCCACAATGAACGGTGAGGGAGATTTGGCAGTTAGCAACTTTGTACTGGCCAACACTATGAGTTTCAACATCACCCAAGATGGCATCACAAAATCAAAACTAAGTAAGATCTGCAAAAAGAGAGAGAGGTTATTGTAGGTCTCTACAACATGATCCTATAGGACCTAGAATTGCATCAATATCCTGCACGAGCTTCAAGATATGCCTTGTCAAAGTTCACTACCCTATGGCATTTAGTGAGCCTTAGGGACGTTTTGGTTCAGCGTGCTCGAGAATGTTCGAGCCCTCAACGGGACTGGACAAGCTTGGGACTAGGGTTTACCTAGCCACTTAGAGCTAACAAAATAAATAGTTTGATCCCACGATGAATGGTGAGGGAGATTTGGTACTTGGAAACTTTGTACTGGCCAATACTACGAGTTTTAGCATCATTCAAAATGGTGTCACAAAATTAAAATGGAGTAAGATCTCCAAAAAGTGAGAGAGGTTATTATAGGTCTTCACAATATGGTCCTATTAGACCTAGAATCACATTGATACCTTACACGAGCTTTGAGATATGCCTCGTCAAAGATCATTTCCCTATGGCATTTAGTGACCCTTAAGGAAATTTTAGTTCGACATCCCTGAGAACGTTCAAGTTTTAAATGGGACTAGATGAGCTTGGGACTAGGGTTTACTCAGCCACTCAAAGCTAATAAAATAGACAGTTCGATCCCATGACGAATGGTGGGGGAGATTTGGTAGTTGGCAACTTTGTACCAGCCAACACTATGAGTTTCAACATCACCCGAGATGGTATCACAAAATCAAAACAGAGTAAGATCTCCAAAAAGTGAGAGATATTATTGTAGGTCTCCACAACATGGTCCTATAGGACCTAGAATTATATCCATATCTCACACGATCTCTGAGATATGTCCCATCAAATATCATTGCCCTATGGCATTTAGTGACCCTTAGGGATATTTTGGTTTGGTGTACCCGAGAATGTTTGAGCGCTCAACAAGATGGGCCGAGCTTGGAAATAGGGTTTACCTAGCCATCTAGAGCTAACAAAATAGATAGTTTGATCACATGAAAAATGGTGAGGGAGATTTGGTAGTTGGCAACTTTGTACTAGCCAACACTACAAGTTTCAGCATCACTCGAGATGGCATCACAAAATCAAAATGGAGTAAGATCTCCAAAAAGAAAGAGAGGTTATTGTAGGTCTCCACAACACTATCCTATAAGACCTAGAATAACATCTATACCTTGCACGAGCTCTGAGATATGCCTTGTCAAAATTGCTGCCCTATGGAATTTAGTGGCCCTTAGGGATGTTTCAGTTCGGCATGCCTGCAAACTTTTGAGTGCTCAACAGGATGGGATGAGCTTGAGGCTAGGGTTTACCTGACCACCTAGAGCTAATAGAATAGACAGTTCGATCCCATGACAAACAGTGAGGGAGATTTGGCAATTAACAACTTTATATTGGCCAACACTACGAGTTTTAGCATCACCCGAGATGGCATTGTAAAATCAAAATGGAGTAAGATCTCTAAAAAGAGAGAGAGGTTATTGTAGGTCTCCACAAAATAGTCCTATAAGACCTAGAATCATATCCATACCTCACACGAGCTCCGAGATATGCCTTATCAAATATCACTACCTTGTGGCATTTAGTGACCGTTAGGGATGTTTTGATTTGGCATGCTCGAGAACATTTGAGTGCTTAATGGGATACAAAAATCTTGGGACTAGAGTTTACCCAGCTACTCGAAGCTAACAAAATAGATAGTTCGATCCCATGACGAATGATGAGAGAGATTTGATAGTTGGCAACTTTATATTGGCCAACACTACAAGTTTCAACATCACCTGAGATGGCATCACAAAACCAAAATGGAGTAAGATATCCAAAAAGTGAGAGAGGTTATTGTAGGTCTCTACAACACGGTCCTATAGGACATAGAATCACATCCATACCTCACACAAGCTTTGAGATATGCCCCATCAAAGATCATTGCCCTATGGCATTTAGTGACCCTTAGGGACATTTTGGTTCGGCATGCCCGAGAAAATTTGAGCGCTCAAGGAGATTGGAAAAACTTGGGACTAGGGTTTACTCAACCACTCGAAGCTTACAAAATAGACAGTTTGATCCCATGACCCTTTTCTCACTGTGTTGCAAATTTGAGCAACTTTTACAACTTTCAACAATGCAACTTTGCACAAAAAGTGCATTTTTTACATTTTCCACTTGATTCCACTTCTAGGACTTGGAAAAGGTTCCAACATATCTAAAACCAACTAAAAAACAACTCAGTCCTAGGAATTCTTGACCAAAAACATTAAAAATCCCAAATTTTCCTAATGAGCAATGTTTGCTTATAAATTACATAAAGTGCCTTAAGCATACAAAATGGTGTCTTTGTTTGAAAACCATGGAATTATCATCCAAGGATTGTTTATTCTAGCCTAAGTAGGTGAACAAAAACATGAAAACCAAAATATAAACCTATTTCCCAAATCTAGGCCTAGAAATCCTAGTAGGTATGTTTTTAGTTTTCCAAGGTTAACTCCCAAAATCCCCAAATAGTGTGAAAAAAAAAAACATTTCTGGATACCCTTTTCTAGACTCTTGAAGAATCCAAAGTCTCATGGGTTGATCCTACTCCAGCATACCCAAACACCAACTAGGTTCACAGTCCTAATAGGCCTAATTACGCTAGCTTTCCAGAGCAAGTGCCAAAAGATGGGATCATAGAATCAACAAAACCACTTGGGACACTTCCTCACTATGCCAAAAATCTATTCCACCCTTCACCTGGGTCATTACAACAAGTTTGGGAGTTTTACCCCAATTTTTCTTCAAAACTGGGTTGAACACATGATGATGTTTAGCCTAGGACCTACAAGAAAAAATAGCAAACCAACTTTTCTGCCCTTGAAACTCTTCCATATGTAAGAATACACCCCTAACTTGCTTCCCACCAAATGGCATTAAGGTTCCACTATTGGGTTGCAAGTTAGAGAGCCATAAGTGAAATCTAGTCAATTTACAGGCTTAACCATGCAACCCTTAGTAAAATGGCAATATCTTACACAAATGAATAGATAAAAACCTCAAACCAAATGAAAATGAAAGATAATTCAAATACCTATCCAACCCTATCAAATTTTAACATGTTCCAATCTGTACGCATCTATACAATAGTAAAACATAGGAAAAATGGCAGAAAATCAAGTTTTTATTGCTCCAAAAGACATCAAATCCATACAACCATCACCCGTCGAGGCTTGTATCATAATATCATAAATATATGCTTCCATTCCAATGGTTATAACCAAATTTAAAATTGTGGTTGTAATGTACACTTAGTTTTTCAACAAAATTGCAAAGTTGTCAGCATTTTTGCAGTTTTGCTTGACAACTTTTGCAATTTTTGACATTTTAACTCCGAGACACCTAAAACTTAACCCAATGATCCTAAGGACCTTTAGAACCTTCTAAGAAACATAAAAATCCTTTTTGCCTTGAAAAATCACCCATATTGCATATTTTTTACCCCTTGGTTCAATTTGACACTCTGGCTTATAATGGCACCAAGAGTCCAATTGACCTTACATCTTGGGTCTTATTACATCATTTTGCAACCTTGTTCCTAATTTACAACTAGGATCCCTATTTATTTTCCTTGGTGCCTTGCACCAAATACCAATACTACCACACCTAGGTCCAATTTGAAGTTTTCATTTATTTAGATAAAGTGTTGTAGATAGTCATTTTCACATTGTTTCTGATGCAGAGCTTACAACCTTCTTTCGCCATAAGCTTCCTAAGTGTCTAGTAGCACCCAACCCACTACAAGATGCCAATCAGGCTTACCAACCTTTACCCAATGTTGATCACTATCTCTTCAAGTGGACTCCACTTTTCTAAAGTCTTTCCCCTTTTCTAGGGCTCTTAGCAAACTTGGGTCAATTATAGGTTTTAGGGACAGTAGCCCTCAACTAGGCCAATTAAGGCAAAATGTGAAATCTAGTTTCCAAACTCCAAACTTAGGCTAGGATCAACATCACTAGGCTCATACCACAGAGATTCATGCACTTTTAGGGTTCTAACACCCCCAAAAGACCAAATTCCCAAAATTAGGCCTAGAAATCCTAGTCGGTCAATTTTCAATTTTCTATGGCTAACTTCCAAAATTTCCAAATGAGGTATCAAAAAATCACCTTTTCAAATACCCTTTACTAGGTTCTTGAAGACTTCAAAATATCTTGGGTTGAAACCTACTCTAGCATGTCCTAACTCCCACTTGGTTCACAGACCTAATGAGCCTTATTAGGCTGGCTTTCCAAAGCAAGCGTTAAGAAATGGGTTCATAGAACTAGTACAACAATATGCAACTCTTCCTCCCCATGCCACATCTCCATTTCACCCTTTTCCTAGGTTAGATTAGTTGGTTTGGAAGTCTAATCACCACTTCTATAAATCTAGACTGAACACATAGGGATCTTCAGCCTAGGGCGGGTTGGTAAAAATATGAAACCTTCTCCTCTAGGCCTGAAACTCTACCATATCAAATTACACTCCCCTAACTTGCATCCCTCCAAGCAGCATCAAATTCCAACCCTGGAATTGCAAGTTAGAGGCACATGTTTGCCAAAACCCTCAAATTCAGCCCCAAACAAGCAACTTGAACAGAAAATTGAAATAACTTGAACAAATGGAAAGATGAATCCTTCAAACAAAAATAAAATGAATCTTAGTTCATCAGGCTATCCAACCATGCCAACTGATCCCTTCTCCCAATCCATTCAGTTCTGTACAACACATGAAAATAGTAAAAATGGTAGAAAATCAGAGTTTTATTCATGCAAATGTTCACCAATCCATACCATCATGTTGTCCTCTCCAAGTACAACATATTTAAAAATTTACTCTATGTATTCAATATTCATAACCATATTTCAAATTGTTATGCCAATGTACAACCATTTTTGCAACCATATTGCAAAGTTGTCAACATTTTTGCAACCATATTGCAAAGTTGTCAACATTTTTGCAATTTTGCTTGACAATTTTTGAGAACTAACTTCCTATACACCTAGGACTTGACCAATGACTCTAAGGACCATTAAAACCTTCTAAGGATCAACTAATAGATCCTGGAAGTGATTTCTTGGTCATATTTGAAGAGACTCGAGTTTTTGGCCTTGTTTGGTGAGGATTTCATAAAAAGTACATATAGAGAGTTGATGGGTTCAATCCAATTGAGTAATCCTCACTTTAGGATCATATTAAGATACTTTACCAAGTTTTATTTTTGGGGGATAATTATTCCATATAGTTCCTTTGTAAATGTAGGGGTTTTTATGTCTAAAAAGTGGCGCATAGTGTAACATCAAAGACTTGGTCCAAAACAACCATACCTCATCTTTTTATATGTTATAGAGAAGCCAAATATATATCCTAATATTCAATTTTTTTTCTTGATGTTATGGAAAAATATCGATAAAAGTGTAAGAGGACAACATTTGAGGGCTAATTAGGGCTTGTAGGCCTAGTAGGCTGTAGAAGTACAATGCTATACAAAACAATGACTTCCAACCCTTGGTTCGGGTTCTTCTAACCTTAAATAGGCTATCCCATGGTGTATGGGTTGAGTTAGGGTGTTTTTAGCCACTTAAACAAGTTAACTTGCTTTCTAACAAAAATTGTGTTAGAATATTCAAATAGGAATAATGCTTCTAAGAGGGAGGCAGTGAATCAGAAGTGTTGCACTTTGACCATTAAAACCTTTTAACTAAAAGTAGATTTCATGCATATAAACATATCAAACAATTATGAGAAACACATAAGCATCACCACATAACACGTGAGATTTTGGTAACCCAGAAACCCTCTAGGAATAAGAAGGTAAAACTGGGGTGGGGATGATACCCACAAAATCACTGCAGTAATAATGTTTAACCACTTCTAATGGTCTGCCCTGTTAAAGGCCTGCCCTATTAAAGGCTTTACACTATATCAATAGTGACTTGGTTAAAGGATTTACAAACACTTTACATGAAGTGTTACCCTGTTAAAGGATTTAATCACCTATTTAAAGGATCTACAAAATAGCTGTTAAGCTAACCTATCACCATAGGGTTTCCTTTCTAATACATTTGCTAGAGAGTATTAGGTATGATAAACCTGATAAATTACAATCCTTCGATTGCTGAATATAGGCACTTGCTCTACTTTCTCTGATCTTGATCCTCTGAGATCTAATACTCTTTACTCTGAAAAATAGTTAACCTTACACACCCTCATCCATCCACATATACAATGAGATCTAGTCTTCCTTATAAAGACATTCAAAGACTTAGGGTTAGGTATGGATCTATGATCCATATTGAATCTCTATTTCTTGCTCATTCCTTGTACTTTTCTTATTGGTTGCATGCCTTCTCCATTTTTCTTATTGGCTGCATGTAGATTGCATAGGAAATACAAAAGATTTGATCTTATCATTTAATCCTTTGAGATTCATCATATGTCGGCCATGAAAATGGTTTACATCTGAATTTGTGAAGTTACAAACTCATATATGCATTCTGTGTTACTCGACACTTGTTGATTCATGATGCTCGACACTTATAACAAAACTGGCTTACTCAGCTCCTGTTGCATTTCTGTATTGCTCGACATCGTCTGTGACTCGGCACTCAAATATCACTCGGCACTTGTATCATGCTCGACATCTAAAGTCCTTTGGTACTTGATCTTCACTCGACACCTGATCTTCACTCAACACCTGAAGCCTGCTTGACACCTGAAGACTTTCCTGACTCGACTCCTATTGTGTGCTCGACTCCAATGTAGAAAATGGTTAAGTGTATTGGCACTCAAATGTCAAAACCATTTTGAGACTAACAATCTCCCCCTTTGACATGAGTAACAAAAACACTTAACTAACGTTATGAGTTCATTCACTAATCTGCTCGGTATATATATAGAGGTTTTAAAACCTTGATCAAAATTTTGTAACTTACAACATATACCTCAAAATTATTGTAACTCCCCCTGAGTTGACTGTGCCATTATCTGTGCTATCTTGGTAACCAAAATTTTATGCTGTATATCATACTCCCATTTTATCTTGTCTCCCCCCTATTAACTTGTCTCTCTGTCTCCCCATTCATCTTGTCTCCCCCTTTATCTATACTATCTCCCCCTTTTTGACACTTATGTCAAAGGATTTTAAGGGTTAAGACCATATTTCACCAAAAATGTGCTATTTACCTCCATAATAATCTCGAGAGCTGCATCCCAATTATGCAAAGCAATTTCCAATGATTTATGTTGGATGGTAGTCTCAGAAGCAAGGTCAATAAGTCCTTCTGAAGTAGAAAGATTAGGGTCTTTCTTGAGAATAGTTTCAGCATAGACTTGTTCTTTATGGAGTACTTGCAAATGTGGAGTTATGGAGGATTGGAGCTAAATTAGTTTTGCCTTGATTGTGGCCTCTTCTACTGTTAATACAACTATTTCTTTTTGAGTGCGAAGCATTTGAGCAAAATGCTTCTCACTTTGAGCTGGATCTTTTGGTAGTTGCATGCTTGAGATATTCAAATTCCTCTCCAGGCTCATTATCTTTTGACTTGTCTCTTGTGTGAAATACAAAAAATCACACAACTTTTTGTACAATGAGAATATATTCTCAAGTACCTTTTTCACTTTATCTATGACCTTTGCCAATTCAACTTGTGAAAGTGCAATTTCATTGGATATTTTTTCATTAACTTTCCCTTGAAATTTTCTTTCAGACCATTCCATAAGTTTTACATTTTTTTCTTGGTCTTTATTGGTCACCTGGTCAACAATATCTGATAATTGCTCCATGATATGCTTGGACTCATCTGGTGACTGAATACTGAAGGCATCCATAAAGATGTCTTTAATCTCATGCATTGTTTTCTTTTGTTTATACTCCTTCCCGAGTATTTCTTGCCTCTTTCTTCTATGCAATGCTTCCTGTACCTCATTGATTTGATCAATGTTTATTGTTTTTGAGTCATAACTTGGTATGACTATTTCCTCATCTAATTCAGGGTCTCCATAGTGAAGTACCCTTGCAACTTTGGTAGAACTTGATCCTGGTGCAGATATTTGCAGTGGTTGTTGTGAAGGAGTTCCCGAGGTAGGCAAATTTATCAATGTTTGTATTACCTCCTGCTCTTTAGGGGTTTCCTCTATTTTCTCCTCCTACTGTCTACCTTGATCAATTATTGTAATTTTAGGAAGTGCACCTTGTGTTTGTGCTATAGGATCAGATGTAATAGTCTGTCCTGTTTGTTCTGTTGCTTTTTCTCCTACTGCTCTCAGCTTCTGAACTATAGTGTCAACTATGCTTGATGAAACAATTGTTGGCATTTGAAGTTGACCACTAGTAGCTATAGAGATGTTGGAAGGTGGTTCTTATGGATTCACCTTATCTGTAACTGTGTTTTCTACTAGTTTTTGTAATTCATCCACACTGACCAATACTAGATGTATACATAATCTTGCTTGTTGCATGGATTGGTCAAGGATTCTCTTGAGATCCTCTTGAGTTAATGGATTGATGTTTTGAGCAAAAGTGTTAGGAACATCTTGTACTGTTACAGTTTCTACAGGTGTGATGGGTATATGAGAAGGGCTAGAAGGTGGCAATTGTGTGTCTTGCACACTCTGGTCTTGTTGCTGCTCTTGCTCAACTATTGTCATTTCATCTTGCTTTTGTGTCTCCTCCTCCTCTATTTCTTCTATGTTTCCTTCTTTCTTTTCTTCTCCCTTCTTCTCTTCTTCTTCTTTCTTTTCTTCTTCCTTCTTCTCTTCTTCTCCTTTCTCTACTTGTGTCTTCTCTTCTCTCTTCTGGTGGAGAAGTAGCTTCTTCCTTGTATTCTTCTTCAAGAAAATTTTCAATCTTTTTGTACAAATTCTTCCATGATTTTGTTGTTCTTTGTACAATTTCTTCCATTTTGTTTTGGAGAATGAAGAATGCCCTGTACTTGGGTGTAAACCTAGTATTGTGCCTTTTGACTACTTTCTCTATTTGCTCCTTGGTCAAATCAGACATTATGCTTGCTAGGGTTGATTCTCTCATCTACTTCTCCATTCTTAAACAAAAATGCCATCCATCTTCTACAATTTTAGACAGTTCATTTGGCAATTGTCCATCTAGTTCAAGAGGAGTATACTTGAACTGTGCCATCATTCCATAAACTGATTCTTCAATTCTATTCTGTTCTTCTTTAGTGAACTTATTGAAATCAACTTTATTTATGTTACTTAAGTCTCCATTACCAATATTTTTACATAATGTGTCAACTGAAAAATGGCTTACCTTTTTAGATTGATCTTCTTCATCAGTATCAGGTTGAGCCACATATTTTCTTCTTTTCATTGGCTCTTCCTATGTCTTCTTGATTGGTTTCTTCTTTGTGGCATCCTCTTTAGCTTTTTGTGTGGAGGCCCTTGTTGCAACTCTAGTTGTTGGCTTTTGAGGTGATGGCATGGCAGTTTTCTTTGGTTTGGGCTGAGCTGGGGGCTATACTGTTGCCTTTCTTTTCTTTGGCTTTGCCTGGGTTGGTGCTTCCTTGGCTTCTTCTTCCTCAGCACCTTCCTCCTTGTCTTCACCTAGGCCTTGAGTTAATTCCATTGGGATTTGTTCTTGTTCATCCTCATCATCATCATTGTCATCATCATCTTCAACTTCAGCTTCAGCCTCAATTCCTTCACCAAATTTCTTCTTAATTTTCTTCACCAATTTGTCTTTCCTCTTCATTATGGAAGCAGTCTTTAACTCCATACTTACCTTTGACCTTACCACATCATAAGTGCCAAAGTTTGGGGCACTTTTGTCTATCTCTTCTACCAATAATGCAGTTATTGCTGCAGATGCTTCATCTATGTTGATTTCATAACCAAATGGCCTTAACCATCTCACTCTTGGAGTTGTTGCTTGGATATAGGTGAAGTCAATATCAACTAAGAAGCATATATCATTAATATGTTTTTCCACTAAGGAAACTGGTATTCTCACCCTTTGCTTCATGGATTTCTTAAAATCCACAAAATAGCTTGTCATCAGGGTATCAAAATTGTCTCTCATTTGTTCTATATATTCATTAATTTGGGATATGATAGTTCTATCATTCCTCCATGTAACTTTGCCAAAAGAGGGAAATTCATTCTGAACATAAAAGAATATACAAACCAAATTTGCTCCAAATTTGCTTTGGACACCCTTTGACCTTCTTATAGCTGTTAGGTTTTCATTTATCTGCTGTATTTGCAATTCTACAAGATCATAAGTATCATCCTTTTTCACCAGTTTGTAACCTACATCTACTGCAATACATGGCACACTGTTGAGTCTACTAGATTGATAGAATTTGTGGGCAATAACTCTAACAACAAACTCAACTAGAAGATCTTGGATGGTGTGAATTGTCATTCCTCTTTTGTTCCACTGAGCACCTGTGTTCTTTTCAATGACCTCCTTGGATTCACTTCTTAAGGTTTTGAACCGATCTAGGGTAGGATATCCAGTTACCCTATGAATGATTCTTTTTATGATCTTGACAGGGACATCTTCTGACCACAAACTACCATCATGAATTTTGCTCAATACAAGTCTGATCCACTTTGTTTTAAATACGGTGGGAAAACTCAAAACTCGTGTCAAACCCTTCTTTTCAACAATTTTGTACTCATCTTTCAAGACTCCATTGACACACAGCTTCGCAAAGGCTTCTCTTATTTCCATGTCTCCTAGGGCTCCTATCTTGCAATTATAACATCTTCTTACATCCTAGACCATAACGACATTTGGGAGTATGCAAGAAAGGGCTCTGACGGAGTCGTTTTTGTATGCAACTTTAGGAATGGGACGAAAATCAGGCTGCCTAACCTTATTGGATACTAACTGGACTTCAAACGATTCTTTGTCCTGGGTTTTCTTAGAACTCGAAGCCATTTATGCAAACTAGGGTTTTCTTTACACAGAAATATGAAACTGCATAGCTCGACAAAAATGAAAATACCTCAAGATTGATGAAAACGCGTTGTAAGAGGTTGCAATCTGCTTTGGATGTTGGATTCGTTGCTATGAAGTCACTCCTCTCTCTTTATCTTATTTGCTTCTTTATCACAATGAGGAAAAATGATTGAAATCATGATAATATACCCTATTTCCATCGCATTAAATGTTCAACTGCCAACTCGGCTTCTAAAGGATTTTAACATTACTTGGCTTGCACTACATTTCCACTTTACTTGATTTCCATAGGAGTTACTCAACTCAGCATTACTCGATCACTGATAGGAACTCAACATGTATAGGAGTTTTACTCGGCATCCAAAGATAGCTCGACAACATCATTTATAATTTTTGTCTTGACATCTTGTTTCATGTAGATTTATACTTTGCATTGCTTCTTCATGGTTTAGGGCTGATGTATGATACTTCCTTATATGTATCAGCCCCATAGGCTCATCTTGAGATTAATTGAATGAGAAATGATCACTTGACCTTGTGGGTGAAGTGACCCTTTCATTTGATGTACTTGATTCATTCTTTTTTTTCCATGTCTTCTTTATGTCTGCTCTGATGTGTTCCACATCAATCTTTTCTTTGTCCTTGTTTACTTCAATCTTTGGTGCCTTTAACCTAGTAGGACAATTTTTGCTGATATGACCAATTTTCAGGCAACTAAAACATGTGGTTTGGCTTAGCCACCTGCTATAGTTCCCTCTGAAATGTGTTCTTATGCAATTCTGGGGTATATGTCCATATTCCTAGCAATAATGACAGCTATACCTGGTGTTGTAATCCCAATGGTATTGACTTTCATTTTCTTTTGTTTTTGCTGGTTGATTTGATGCCCACATAGGCTTTGATCTGCATTCAAATGCTTTATGTCCATGCTTCTTACAATTATGACAATGTCCATCAAATCTTTGTGTCCTTGTGACTTTGGATCTGCAATCTTGTGTCATATGTCCTTGCATGTTGCACTTGTGATAGTAACTCTTGCTTTTGGGTGTGTTTGGTTGATTGATTCTTCTCCTCTTGCAAACATTAGCAACATGCCCCTTTTTATTACAATAATGACAAATGGGTTTAGAATCCTTACCTTTGTCACTTCTTTGCTCAACACTCTTTGATGATTCTCCAATTTCAGTGCTGTTGTATCCAAGTCCTGATGTATCATGGGCTGATCTTGGGAATTTCATCAACTGTTCAAAGTACTTGATGGCTTCACTTGACTTGTTGAGATTCTCTGCTACCTCTTTTTCTCTGTTCAATTCATTCTGCAGTTGTTCATTTTGCATCTTCAAAGTAGAGATCTCAATATCTTTCATATTGAGTTCATGATGAAGGTTCATCATTTGGGCAAGTGTATCCATCTGCATGTTTGAGATCTTTGTTAATTCAGTACATTTTTCTTCCAATTTTTCTACAAGACCAATTTTGGGTCTTCCCAAGGCATTCTTGGGCTTCAAACTTCCCCCAATACACCATTCCAACATTTTAGGAACACCCTATGCACCTAGAAAGCAAAAAGTTACAACATGACAATACATTTCCAATCATCTAGACCAATTAGTGACTCTTCCAAATACATTGTGACTTCCTACACCCTAGCTATCACACCTATGATGATCTTTACTTATCCAAGTGGACTGCACTCTCCTAAGGTCCATCGCTTTTCCTAGGGCTCTTGGAAAACTTGGATCAAAATATGACTTTAGGGACACTTTCCCCCAACTAGGCCAATTAAGGAAAAACAAGTAAAAAGGTTTCAAGACTTCAAACTTAGAATTGATTAAACATTTCTAGGACTAAACCACTATAATTCATGCACCCCAGTAATGCACTAATTTCCTTCAAGCAAAAATGATGCAACCATCCCCTTTCTGTTCTAACTGTGACTTGGGGATGGATTATTAACATGTATCATATCTAATTATGTATACTAATGCAAGGAAAAGTTAGAGGATGCAAATGATCATCCAACTAGACAAGTTTGGAGTGCTTGGGTGCATGAAAATGCATTAAATTTGATGCCATAGGTATAGCAGCCGCAGATCTGCCTAAAGGAGTCCATGGTTTTATGTGAAATAGTCAAATTAATCATCATAAACATGGTGCAGGATCAAATAACAAGTCTTAGAAGTGGTCAGATTTGAAGAGGCCATAGTTTTTAGCCTTGTTTGGTGAGGGTTTCATAAAGGCACATATAGAGAGTTGATGGGTTCAATCCAATTGAAGAATCCTCACTTTAGGATCATATTAAGATATTTCACTAAGTTTTATGGTTGGGGGATAATTATTCCATATAGTTCCTTTGTAAATGGAGGGGTTTTTATGCCTAAAAAGTGGCCCATAGTGTAACAACAAAGACTTGGTCCAAAACAACCATACCTCATCTTTTGATATGTTATAGAGAATCCAATTGGGTATCTTAATCTTCAATTTATTCTCTTGATGTTATGCAAAAATGTGGACAAAAATCCAAGAGGACAACATTTGAGGGCTAATTGGGGCTTGTAGGCCTAGTAGGCTGGGATGATTGGTTTACCTTAGAGATAGACTTTTGGTATTTGGTAAACTAGTTATTTGGGGTGTATTAGGGTATTGAAAACCATTATATTACTACAAAGTCTTTGGATAAGTCATTTACCTGATTTGGGAAACTTAAGCCTTAAGGTTGCATTCGAAAACCTTTGGGAAAACACATTGTTTGGAGTATTTTCTCATAGAACTTGAAAGGGCCCATCTTGCTCTACATAAATTTACCTATAAGTGTCTATAAAGAAGATATGTAATCATACCCTAAAGACTTGATTGCAATTGTAGAAGAGATACAATATGTAATTGGGTCCTAGAGCTACATTGCAAGTTGTAAGTTCAATACATGTTGATATGTAGTCAAGTCTCAAATACTTAACTATGATTGTGTTAAGAGGGTGATATGCAATTAGGTCTTCAAGACTAGATTTTATGGATGCAAGACTTAATCTGATGACATATTAAGATGCTTAAAGAGCTTGCAATCAATTCCTAGAGACTTGATTACAATATGTGCCTATCAACATAGAAGGATGACTTATTCATTGGGTCTTAAGGCCTGCCAACCACTTAGGCAGGAGAAAACTTGCAATCAAGTTTGTGAGACCCAATTGCATTTTTTTTAATGCATGTAACTTATGACTTGTAATTGATGTCAAGGACCTTGACTACATATGAGAACTAAGACAAACTATTCACATGTTGAGATTCAAATATCAACCTATACACTAGTAACTATGAGGACAATGCAAGGGCATTTAAAGACATAAAAAAGGGCCTAAGAGGCATGAGCCACAATGAATATGGATATTTTTGTGTAGATTTATACTTAATTCTTACCAAGCAAAAATCAAGAGCAACATATTGAAGGTTATGTTAAACAAAAATAATGTTGATGATGACCTTCAATCTACCTTTGAACCCTTTTAAAGAAAGTCACATCTCAATATACTTTGTTATTTGAGATGAAACAATATGTGCGTTATTCAATTCACTTGCTTCATATGTTCTTTACTCTTTTCTATCCCCACCTATATAATTCAAACTTCTATTACATGCAAAATACTTTTTCACATTTCCAACTTGTTAAATGGGTCATCCCTTAGCAATTCCATGCTAGGGACCCTTCCCTAAGCTAGAGACTTATCCTTCAAGTTGCTCATTTCCATATGGTAAGGTATGCCTTGACTTTTAGGCCAATTAGTGAATCTTCCAAATACATTATGAATTCCTACACCCTGGCTATCACACCTAGGTCTAATGACCCTTATTGATGCAGAGCACACAACCTACTTTTGCCACTTGGTTCTTAAACCTCTAAGGGTACCCAAACCCACTTCAGGATGATGTCTTGGTTACTAGCCTTTGCCAAATGATGACCTTTACTTATCTAAGTAGACTCCACTCTCCTAAGGTCCTTCCCTTTTCCTAGGGCTCTTGGCAAACTTGGATCAAAATATGGCTTTAGGGGCACTTGCCCTCAACTAGGCCAATTAAGGCAAAACAAGTAAAAAGGTTTCAAGACTTCAAAATTAGACTTGATTCAGAATTTCTAGGACTAAACCACTAGGATTCATGCACTTTCAAGGCCCCAACACCTTCAAAGGATCAATATCCCTAACTTAGGCTTAGAAATCCTAGTAGGTCAAAATTTAATTTTCCTTGGAAAATTTTCAAAATTCCAAAGGATAAGGCCAACTTATCACATTTTCAAATACCCTTTACCTAGTTCTTGAAGACATCACAGGATCAAGGGATGACTCCATTCTAGCATACCCAAACACCACTTTAGTCTACAGACCTAATATGCCTAATTAAATTGGTTTTCCAAAGAGAGTGCTTGAAGATGGGTTCATAGAATCAACTCAACCCATGGAACTCTTACTCTCCTTCCTAAAGCTCCATTACATCATTCACTTGGGTTCAGACAATTAGTTTGGAAGCCTAAATGCCACTTCTTCTTCAATTCCTGGCTGAACACAAAGGGATGTTCAGCCTAGGGTTGTCTGGTAAAAATATCAAACTAATTCCTCCAGGTTTGAAACTCTATCATATCAAATTACACTCCCCTAACTTGCATCCCCCAAAGAGGAATTAAATTCCAACTATGGGTTTGCAAGTTAGAGGCACATGTTTGCCAAAACCCTTGAATTTAGGCCCAAATAAGCAACCTTCACAAAAACTACAATAACTTAAGCAAATGAAAATATATAACCTTCAAACCAAATGCAAATGAGACCTAGTTCATCAGGCTATCCAACCATGATAGCTGATCCCCTTCACCAATTTCTACACATCTGTACAACTCAAAAAAAATAGAGAAAAAGGAAAAAAATTAGAGTTTTATTCATGTAAATCTTCACCAGTATGTACAACATTTTTAAACATGTATTCCTTGCCTCCAATGGTCATAACCATCATTCAAATGGTTATGCCAATGATCAACTTCCTTTTCAATTATTTAGCAAGAAAAGTTGTCATTTTGCATTTTTTTTCCATGACAACATTGACATTTTTGCTTTAATAACCTCCTAGACACCTAAATCTTTGCCCAAAGACCCCAAGGCATTTAAATCTATCTAAAGACCTACAAAATCCTTATTGCATACAAAATAACTCAAATTCCTCAAATTTGACCTTTTGTTCAATTTGGTATCCTAGCTTATAATGACACCAAGGATCCAATTGACCACACTTTCTCTCTCTCCCTCTCTCCCTATTCAATCTAATGAACCAACTAGATCTACTCTACATTTTAATGTATCAAGTATTGCCTCATGGTTTGATTCGTGAACTTTCCAAAGAGTCTTATTATGTGGTTTTCCACCATATTTTATCAAGTGGACATTTGATGTGACAACAAGGTTCGAATAGTGAAGAATTTTCCTCTTTGTTTGCCAATCTTCGAATAACCACAAGTTAGGTTTCTTCATAGAATATAGTCTAAGCCATGTGTCGATTACAACCACTTCACTAATATGGTACTCTAAACCTTCACCATCTATAATCGAGTGATCCAATTTTTGTTTGGCTTTGACACAATGACACAAATAATAATATGCCCCTTCTTCATTGCCTTCAAGTGCAATAACAACAAAAACATGGCCTGCAGTGATAAATGTACAAAATGTTGTCATTAATTCATAAAATACTTAGGTAAAAGTTATAAAGTTACATATTGAAATTACAAAGATATATAAATAAATATATTACTGGGTTGCACTAGATCAGACAAGCGGTCAAAGTCAATATACGAATCCATCTCTACCATTTCCAATACTTGTGTAGGATGATACGTTTCAATTGGGTCCAAAACTCGTATATCTCATTGTCCACCCATTTAGTCGACTCATAGTCATCCCAATTTTCCTCTGCACATGATGGACAATAGCATGCCATTTTTCATTTGTGGATACTCCATGAACCTATGTCAGAGCTTCTAAAAGATTGCAACTCACTCGATCCTGTTAGTGTGCAACAATCCTCATATGGTGCAATGTTAGTATTATCTATCAACCAAAAAAATTTACAAACTGTAGACTCACCTTCCTTACCTGGACCCATTGTAGTGTTACACCACTAGATGATGGATTTTACATTTGTCAATATTGCTCCATCTTTGTACTTTAGTTCTTCATAAGCTAAGACTCTTTTGATGCATGCGCCTGCACCATTGTGCTCTCCCTTTCCATGACCAAACTCTATGAAATTCCATATATATTGAATTCTACACAACCTGTGCATCCTGCTCAACCAATAGAACATCCATGCATTCTTGAATTGAAATGCATAATTGTCTGACCAAATAATGTGCTGACGATATGGTATGCCCCTGTTAGCCAAATCTTCATAAAATAGTTGAAAACAACCATGTACAAACTTTGTAGAATATGATCGATCATTGTTGATATAAAAATGATTCTCCCACAAAATCTTCCTGTCATCCTCTATACTTGTAGGTGAATGCATGAATGTTATGTGAACAAATATGGAAACCTGTTGAGAAGTATAATACTTTGCTTGCACCTCATTTTGTGGTGTAGTGTGTAGTTCTTTATGAAGTCTACAACCAAAACAATGGTATCTAGTGAAAACATATCCTTGCACAACTTGAATTGCAAATCTAGCCATCAAGCTCTATATGTATGCCTTGCATACTTGTAAATAATCTTTTCACAAAAATATCTTCATGAACTCATACATTGGAATCTTTTCAATGACTAAATCATATCTTTTACTCTGTTTCCCATCTTTTAGAGCATATGTCACTATCTTAAATTTTTTGTAATCTACTATTTTGTTTCTAATTGCACGTGTACTATCCATATGTTCACGAGCTGATAAAAGTGGCAAAGAACCACCAAAAAAACATACACCATCCAAGCATGATGTCTTGTAAATTTTTTGGTCGTCCCCTATTCAGATAAAATGTTGGATATGAACTCCCTTGAAGATCTTGGTGGCTCATTCATGTCACAATCCTACAAAACAAACTTAGAATGAGCACAAATATATATGCCTAAAAACATCAAAATAGTTAGGAAAATCAATATGTATCCTACAACAACAAGTTGTGCATATGTGATTTATCTTCACATAAAAAGGTTTACCCATCTCAAAAAATCTTTAACTTATTCAAACTTGAGGATACATACCAATAAATTTTGCAAAAAATTGTGTCTGAGTTGAGTCCAAAAAATGTTTCGCATGTGGGTTGCGATGTTGGCTACCAATCCTTCTTTTTACAACATCTCTTTGATTAGGGGAAACACGTGTGTTATTTTTCCAAAAAACTTTGATCAATGATTTCAAAGCTTCACTAATTTCTTTATCTTTTTGCAAGAGTCTACTACTAAATGTCCATAACTCATTTTTTGTTGGATCTTCCAATCTCTCATGCCTTAGCATGGCTCTCCTTAGAGTACCTTTACCAATTTTCAATGTTTTTCTTGTCTTTCTCATGAGACGAGCTTTCTTCATTTGGGTACTTACTATTGTCGATGTAAGTACTCATTTTGTGATATTACTATTTTTGGTGCGTGATTTAGAACCCACTTTGTCATAAGCACTCATTAGATTCTTTACAATGTTTTTTTTATTTGAATTGTCCATTGTTCTTAGCCCAAGAATCTTCATGATAGGCTTGAATTTCAAATTCGTCATCATTTCAACAAATAATTGGTATTGACCCGTAATATTTAATTCTTCAAAGAATAATCTCCACATACAATTAACTTTTCTTTGACAAATACGCTTGCTAATCTTGTCAGGCATTGATTTCAAAATGTTAGTATCAATATCAATCAAATATTCTGGTCTTCTAAAACGAATTCTAGAAGGTGTTATAATCTCTTCCATTCCCTCAACATTTTGAACATCAACATAAGGTTGAGTGTTTTACGTACTTTGAACTGGAGATGATGTACCTTGGCAATAAGATGCAAACGATGGAATATCACCTACTTGATATGTTGATGTTGTGCCTTCAACATGACATGATGGAGTGTGTACATCGTCAGATCTACAAATTAGCATCTCTTCAACATTAGAGGATGATATGACTCCAATATTGGAAGATGGTGTAGCTTCACAATTCAGTTGTCTTCTTGAGCATAACAATCTCATTCCTTCTCTTTGTCTTTCCAATTCCTCCTCTTTATTTCTTTGTATCGATGGTTCTTGTTCCTCTTCAAAAGTCAATTCTTCATTATTGCTTTGCAATTTTCTTTATTCACGTAGTAGTTTCATTTTATCTCTTTTAATTGCCAAATCTATCTCCCTCTCTTCCTTTGTTTGAGTTTTTGATTTCTTCCTTGGCGTGATGATGATTTCTATATGTCAAATTATTCAAACATCTAAATTACTTACAATTTGTAAATTACAAATCATTCAAATACATATAAAAATTACAATTATTTCAATGAATGCATAATATATATTAAACAACTTGCCAAATTTCTAACCATTTCCAAATAACAATTCATTCAAACATACAAATTTCAATGAATTTACTATATATTAAACATGTCAAATTATAATCAAATTTGTCTCTATATATTAACAAACAATATTTAAAAAGGACTGCACTAACCTTTTTTTATAGAAAGAATACTCAAAAAGCCTTCAAATAGCGTATCTAATGATTGAATTTGGTGTTTGCTAGCTTCTAAAATTCTTCAAATAATGTTTGCTAACTTCCAATAGCTTGAAACCCATGTTTTTTGTTAGAACAATAGAATGTACAACATAAAAAAAGCAGAATATGGATCAAAAGGGACCCAAACTTGCTTTATGACCATTTAAATCTCTCCCTATCCCACCATCCCCCATCCCCTACTCTCTCTCTCCCTATACTCTCTCTCCTCTCCTATCCCCTACTCTCTCTCTCGCTCTCCCTCTCCTACTCCCTCTCCTATCGCCTACTCTCTCTCAATCTCTCTCTCTCCCATACCCTACTCTCTCTTTCGCTTTCTCTCCCCTCCCATCCCCTACTCTCTCCCATCTCCTACTCTCTCTCTTGCTCTCCCTCTCCCACCGCCTACTCTCTCACCCTCTCTCCTCTCCCATTCTCGACTCTCTCTGTCTCACACACTCCCATCCCCCCTCTCTCTCTCTCCCCTCTCCCATCCCCTATTCTCTCTCCCCTCCCCCATCCCCTACTCTCTCTCTCACTCTCCCTCTCCCACTACCTACTCTCTCTCTCCTATCCCTTACTCTCTCTCACCCTCTCTCCTCTCCCATCCCCTACTCTCTCTCACACACTCCCATCCCCCTCTCTCTCTCCCTCTCCCACTGCCTACTCTCTCTCTCCCATCCCCTACTCTCTCTTGCTCTCCCTCTCCTACTCCCTCTCCCATCGCTTACTCTCTCCCTCACTCTCTTTCTCACATCCCCTACTCTCTCTCACTCTCTCCCAAGTCTCCCATCCCCTACTCTCTCTCTCTCTCTCTCTCTCTCTCTCTCCTACTCCCTCTCCTAGGGCCTACTCTCTCTCCCATCCCCTACTCTCTCTCTCTCCCCCTCTCCCATCTCATAGTCTCTCTCTCTCTCTCACTCACACACTCTTATCCTCCTCTCTCTTTCTCACTCTCCCTCTCCCTCTCCCTCTCCCACCGCCTACTCTCTCTCTCTCCCATCCCCTACACTCACTCACTCTCTCTCTCTCTCCCCCATCCCATTCTCTCTCTCTACCACCCCCTACTCTCTCTCACACACTCTCACACTCTTACACTCTCTCACATCCCCTACTCTCTCTCTCTTACACATACTCCCATCCCCCCTCTCTTTCTCTCCCTCTCCCACTCGCTCTCTCACCCCCTACTCTCTCTCTATCTCTCTCTCCCCTCTCCCATCCCCTACTCTCTCTTTCACACATGCACACACCCATCCCCCCTCTCTCTCTCTCCTCTCCCATCCCCTACTATGTCTCTCACTCGCTCTCCCTTTCCCACTCCCTCTCCCACCGCCTACTCTCTCTCTCACTCTCTCTCACTCTCACTCTCTCCCTTTCTACTCTCTCTCTGCCACCCCCTACTCTCTCACATTTTCACGCTCTCTCCCATTCCCTACTCTCTCTCTTACACACTCCCATCCCCCCCCTCTCTCTCTCCCTCTCCCACTCCCTCTCCCACCACCTACTCTCTCTCTCTTTCTTAGGCTATTCTCTCTCTCCCCTCTCCCATCCCCTACTCTCTCTTTCACACACACACTCCCATCCCCCCTCTCTCTCCTCTCTCCCATACCCTACTCTCTCTCTCTCTCTCACACACACACACTCCCATCCTTCTCTCTCTCGCTCTCCCTCTCCCACTCTCTTCGATCGCCTACCCTCTCTCCCCCATCCCCTACTCTCAATCTCTCTCTCCCATCCTATACTCTCTCTCTACCACCCTACTCTCTCTCACACTTCCTCTCTCTTCCATCCTCTACTCTCTCTTTCCTCTCCCATCCCCTACTTTCTCTCTCTTCCATCCCTACTCTCTCTCACACTCTCACACTCTCTCCTATGCCCTACTCTCTCTCTCTCTCTCTCTCACACACACACACACACACACTCATCCTCCTCCTCTCTCTCTCTCTCTCGCTCCCTCTCTCACTACCTACTCTCTCTACCATCCCCTACTCTTAATCTCTCTCTCCCATTCTATACTCTCTCTATGCCACCGCTACTCTCTCTCACACTTCCTCTCTCTCCCATCCCCTACTCTCAATCTCTCTCTCCCATCTCGTACTCTCTCTTTGCCACCTCTACTCTCTCTCACATTTCCTCTCTCTCCCATCTTGTACTCTCTCTACCACCCCTACTCTCTCTCACTTCCTCTCTCTCCCATCCCCTACTCTCTCTCTCTCTCTCTCTCTCTCTCTCCACTCTCCTACTCTCTCTCTCTCTCTCTCTCTCTCCTTCCCTCTTTATGTACTATTTAGGTCTCAATAGTGTGTGCACACTAAAGCACACATGCACTATTAAGACTCAAATTTAAAAAGCTTTAAATAGCGTGTGCACGCTCTATTCAAACCTTTGAATTCTACCAAGCCTAAGGCTTGGTTTTGCCTTGGGGATCCAATCCAAAGGTTTGGAGTCTATAAACTGGTCTGATATGTGTTTTGTTGCAAACATACAAAAAATGATTGATTTTTCTTGTGTGCTCTCCTTCAAGATTCCTCATGGTTGAGCATTGATAAGATCATGTTACATGACATTGTAGGTCTCTATGCTAGCTATATAACCATATACTTTATTTTTTATCTGAACTATTTCAAGCTTTTCATCTATAATTTCTTTTGAATGTATGTCCATTTTTTGTCAAAAATCAACATGTACTAATTGGGCTGTAGATTTTAGCTCGTTCATCAAATTTTACAACAACTTAGTTTTTTAGAAACTAGACTCCATTCTACACAGTTTGAAAAAAGAAGTTTTTATTTTAGATTAGTTTTCAATCATTTCTAGGGGGAGCACACAGATATTTCACATTTTTGGTATGTGTCTAGTTAAAAAATTCATTAAAAAAAAATACACATTATAAAATTAGCCGAAAAATATAGGATAAACTAAATAGTGTTAAATAACTTTTGACCAAAGCAATTAAAGAATTTTAAAAAAAAAGTTAAAATTTTAGGGGGGCCACACTTTGTACTATGTTATGTTTTTTTAGAATAAATAGTACCACTTTCTGTGGCCCCTTTTTTTGAGGACCTAAAACTAAACCATTTTGAAAAAAAATTAGTAGTTTAGAAACTAGATTCAAAGAACTACTACTTTTTTTTTTTGTCATATCTTAAAATTTTGAGCGTAACTATCTTCAAATTCTTGTTGAAGTTTAGAAATTGCTAATTTTAGAAAAAAGTGTCCACTTATATCCCCCTTTGGGCACCACAACGTGGTGCACTTACACTTATAATTTTTTAAAAGATGCTAGAATGCTTATTGCTCAAAGTTCTTTATGATTGCTAATTATCTTGCAAATGGGGATTAAGGCTCCTTTTATAGATTTTTGGAAGACACTAGCCTAGGTGGCATAAATCAACGATTGAGACTGAGAGTGGGACAAGTGTAAGGCTATAAATGACTTGGTTGAGAGAGTTGAGAAAAAAGGAGGAATCAGTTGGAATGTAAGAGGAAGAATAGGGGACATGTTCATCTCACCTTACATAAATGTGTTTGAGATGGAAAGGGAAGACACACATCATTAATCTCACAAAGACCATTGAGGAAAGGGTGTTGAGACCCTACTGTCATTGAGAACTCTTTGTGCTAGTATCCTATGAGTCACCCTTGACTAAGTGAGGTGTCTTGACCAACAACTAACATATAGGGGAGGCGACAAAGACTTTAATACAAAGAGGCAAGTGCCCCCAAAATCAAGTCATGTGAGGGCAAGTGTCCCTATGACTCATTCTTTGGAGGATTCATAAACCTATTTAACCCTTTAGGAATAGGACACAAGGGTGATGACAAACAAACTTAGTGAATCGTTAATTAAAATTAATTATTTATGCAAATGAGAGGTGTCATGTGACATGGACTAGGAGACTTAGTCACATCAATTAGTGTAATTAAGTAATTAAATAAATCACTTAATAAGACTAATTAGTGGAATTAGGATGATGAGAGCCAACCTAAGTGAATTAACTTAATAAATTAATGAATATAATTAAACTAATAGAAGATATGCATTAATTAAATATTAAAATATTCAATTAATTGACTTGTCAATTTTTAAATGTACACATTTTACCCCATTTGTCAAACCTTTAACAAGTGTGTGTCTTACAAAACCCTTTAAACTCTTTAAAAGAAAAATCATTGAGCCCATTATTACATAATAATAAAAGATGGCACAAGATGAACTCCTCGCAAAAATGCACAAAAAAAAATGTTAATTTTTTTTCTCAAATATTTAATTGTTTTCCACTACAAAATATACAAATTATGAAAATTAAATTCTGAAAGTTTTGTGAAAATCTAATATATTATTTGATTTTTGAAATTTGATCAATATTATATTTGGAGGGAACTTTAAGACATTTATAAAAGATGACTGAATTAACATTGAATCTAAAACACTGAAAATAGATAATTGTATTTGGAGTGAGACCGTACGGCCATCAAATTTAACGAGTATATGACGCGTGGTCAATCCATATCTCTTTCCAAGTCCTCTATAAATAAACATGTACAAATGGAATTTAACCGTTGGGAGTAGCAATTCAAAATTTGAAAATCAGTGGGCCAGCCTCTCCAAGGGTTTCTGATTTTCCCCTCTTCAAACAAGAAGCAAGATATTTTGTTTTTCTCTGCCCTGGTCGGTGAATGCCGCGCACAAAGCACTAGATCTTCTTCAGGAAGAGACACCGAAGGAAGCTGCACAGGCCGAGCGCTGGCTTCAAATCCCTAAAGGATATTTGCCTTCTCGTAAGTTAATTTCAAGCTCTTAGTTTTGCTTTCGACAATTTCTGCTTTTGGTTTTGATTGAAGGAAATAAATCCGATCGATCTCCTGAGGTGTATCAGTCCAAATGTTTTGTGACAAGTGCTTATCATTCTCCACTTTCTATTTTTGGTGTGTGTAAGAGAGAGAGGGAGATAGAGAAAACCAACTGGACTCCCAACATGTACAGCTCTCCAATTGTTATGCCATGAAATTTATGAAAGACGATCCAGGCAGTTGGATCTCCATTTAACGTAATGTATTATCATGGATGAAAGACAATCCAGGTAGTTAAAATGACTTTAGGAAGTAACACTGGTCCTGCTTAAATGGTGGGAAGCTACCATTATTACTGAAATTAAAAGTGGATCCTTTAGAATTCCGGGGATGTACCCTTGGCAGGGCTCGCTTAACTTCTTAGTGGAAATCACTGAGCCTGTTGCACTAATTCGGTTCTAGGACTATTTTTCACTCTGCCTTTGCCAGTAAGGCGGGTAGGGGTTAAACCATAGTATTGAGACTATGTGAGCCTAACAGAGACTTGTAGCATTCCAAGCTACATGCAACCAGTTTTACTCGCTTGACTGGGCTAAGTCTCTACAGCTGTATTGGCTTTCACTTTTCACACCTTTATGTTTTCCCTAGAAGTTCTTTTTATCCAAAATTCAATTAAAAGAAGATATTATAATACAAAAGACTGAAGTGAATTATTGTCAACTTAGCTAGTATAACTTGCAATCCTGTGCATTTTTAGCCCCAGCTAAATATATATATGTCTTCATCAATGTCCAGATTGAGCCTTTTTTTTCAATACAACTGACATACAATATGTTCTATGCATCTCTTTGCGTCCATCTGTTAGACACAATAGCTTGTCCTTTCTATTATGGTAGCATTACTGACAGACCTATTATTATGTTTGGTGTGCGGGTGAGATTGGTTAACACTGATGCTAGACAAGTATGTTAGTTTCACCATGGATGCTTCCTTTACTGATTCTCTTGTTGCTACCTACAATAACTTTTTAAATTATTTTGGTGATTGCTTTTGCCATTTTAATGTTAAATTTGGAAAATATCAAGCTTCTTATCAAGGTCATAGCTTCATCCTCTTAGAGATCTAATTTTTAGTTCAAAGCTTTCGCCATCACTCTGTGATGTACTTGTAGTGCAAAATTCATTAGATTTAGTAAATACGTAGCTCTTGATCTGCTGATTAAACTTGGAAAGAAGTTTTATTCTTCATTAAATCTACACGAGTCTTCATTGAAGGTCCACCTACAGGTGCAGGAGATATACTATGTAAAACTTAAGCAATTTAGCTTGTTTTTGCACTGCAAAAGATAAGTAGGATTAACTTTTTTTTTACCCAATCATAAATTTAAAAAACTTTCGTCATTTGTTGAGTCATGATAGTTTTGTACCAATAAAGATTTTGCTGAGTCTGAATCCAAGTTAAAAGATTTGGTGAGTCTACACTGAATCCCAATAGTACAGAATTCACTCTTATCTTCCTAGTGACATTACTCTATCCTTGTCAGTTGTCATTAGGGCAATCTTATTTTTTGAAGGAGGGCGAGAAGCTCCAAAGTCCACTAGATTTAGTTCCAAAGTTGCGATGTCACTTTGAGACTCCCAGACTGTGTATGCTTGAGACTTGGACCCTAGCCAAGAATGGTAAACTTCCACTGATTTTCCATTCAATAGCAGCTCTCAGTTCAGTTAATTTTTATTGCTGTTTTAGAGATTAGATTGAAATATAAATGTCCCTAAGGAAATACTATGTTAATGGAGATCGATGAAGAGAATTGCTTTTAGTAATGTTATATGGAGGAAATAGCGATTTTTTGTTTTTGTTTTTGATGTTTGGTTGGCATGTTTTAATGGATCAAGCAAGTATTCATAGCTCTTTTAATGGGAGTTTCAGTTGATTTACTGCTCTTTGTTGCTCAAAGTTGTGAACATTTTTTGTTGATTTGGTCAACTAATTTTCTTATGTTTATGCTGGGTTTGGTTCACAGCTTTGGTGTTAAAAACTCAATCTTTGTTGGAATCCAAGGAAATCTCCAGCAGTAGCAGCACCTACAAAGCCATCCAGAAGGTACATTTAAGGTTGATATGCTTGGCAATTATATTTGTTTTCTGTGTAGCTGTTATGGTGTAAATTTTACCTGGAATGCCTTCTTCTTAATCAATATACACCCTAATACATGGATCCATTACATCTATAATTGTTGTCAATATTATCTTAGCCAGTATTCATCGGCCTAGTGATAAGGGGTTGTTTTCATTCTCGGGTCCAGTGGTAGGCTGCCTGTTAAGAATATGGGCCTCTTATTTGAGGCAGGGTTTATTTAGGTACGTGTCCCTTGCAAAATTCCTATTGTACCTGGTATGCATCCATTCCCAAGATGCTTTATTTCCAAATCAGGTAAATTGAGGTTGCATTCCTGATTTGGGTGCATTTGCCATGGGACATACTATTTTTAAGGTTCAGTTTTTGTCCGAGTAGCTGGATACAACTCTGCTCTTCTCTGGGTGTGTGTATCCCCGTATCTGTATCTGATACGACATGGATACATGTTGGATGTCATATCTCCATGTGCCCAAAAAACCTCGACTTTCCAACCATGCCAGATACTGTGTGATTTGATTTGATTTATTTATTTATTTTTATTTCACCAAATCTTCCTAAATTTAATTAAAAAAAATCTCAATCGTGCAATTTCTTTAGTTCTTTCTAGCATAAGAAAAACCTACACATAATGAGGAACACAAATTAAATGTTTTTCTATTTCAGCTTCTATATTATTATAATTTATATCCTATCAGTATGGGAAAGAAACAATTTAAGATTTCTTATTTTACCTGTTTGTACCAAAATAATTTATTTTGATAGTCTGAACCAGGTATATGTTTATAGAGTCTACAAAATTTAAAAATATGAGACCTTCGTATAGTTTTTTTCAAGCAAAATTACAGCTGCAACAGGCTGTAATTGACATAGTCTAGTCTTGGTATACTCTTTTTCGGTTTCTATGTAGTTCATGAATCTTGTACAAATGTCCCAACACAATCTACAAAATAAGGAGACAATATCAACTGTAAATCTGATGGATTGAGAATAGTCATGAGATTCGTTTCCATACAAACTTAGCTCTGAAATAGATTAGATATTTGGGATTCCTGGCCTCTCATGCTTTCTTCCATTATTTATCTTGGCTTTGTTAATCTGTTGATTAATTGTTGACATTAGAATCCCTTTTCTAGTTCTTTGATTAGTCAAAAGAGTTGACGAGTCATTTATTCATCTTGGTTTAATGTGAACTATTCAATTGAAATATTCCATTTCTAATAACTAAAGATGGTTTAATGTACATTCCTACATTATTTTATGTATTGTACTATTTTTTAGTCTGACCTTTGCAGTTCATGTTATATCATAGTAATCATAGAGATTCACACGATTCAATTCAAGCTAGGCAATTTTTTGTGAATCGGTGAATCAAATCAATTATTTCTTTGCATGAATTGCCATGAATCGACTGGAAAAATCAGGCAGCCCAATTGGACAACTTATAGACATTAAAAAATACAACTTTTTTAATGATTTTTTTTCACATTTCTCTTTCTTATAACTCTAAAAGGCCTTCTATTTGTTGAGTACAACAAAAGTAGAGGAAAAGTGAGAGATAGACTTGAGCTAGATTTGCTGTCACTGATTTTATGAATCTTCATCTTACATACATATATGATTTGACAACATTTATAATTCTATATATCTATGTCGTGACTCATTATGATCCTATGGTTTCTATTTACTTAAGCTAAAATTTATATTTTATATATGTGATGGATTTATCATTTATGTTCCTTGTTTATGTATGTTAGATTCTATTTGATGATGTTATAGTGTGTTTAAGATATATTCAATAAAGGATTCACAAAATAAGTTTTAAATTGTTCAAATCTTTAAATTTCAATTTTTTAAAAAAATTTGCTGATTCATAGCTGATTCAAATCTGATTCGTGATTCGATTTGGCCTTGCTGATCCCGATTTGATTTACTTTGTGCTATATGTATATAGCTTATGATATTTCTTTTCAATGAGATTTAAATACGTATAAAAAATTTAAGGAGATGCTTTTCTGTGTATGTGAAGAATTTCAATACACTATTTCAATAAAATAATCATTAGGTATCTTCTTTTTTAAAATACAATACATATCTTTGTTACACTTTTGCCAATGCAAATTTCATTAAGTTTTTGTCATTTTGATGCATTAAACTCTTGAATAAAATTGACTATAATTGTGTCAAATTTCAAATGTGTTTTGTAGCTAATAGCATGGATTTCTTTTGAACATGGAGAACCTAAAATATCATGTTCAGGCTCTACTGATACTCCTAGTGGAAATGATGCATCAGGAGATCAATCTAGACTCTGAATCCGGAGAGATTTTCACAGAAAATGATGTGAAACAGCTGACAATGGCGGGGATCTTTTACATCCTTGTAGGAAATGACGATGAGGTGACTTGATTGTGGGACAATCTGTGCAAGGGGATCACTATCTGCAAGGAAGGACCATGGTGGATGTAATATCCTCCCCTGATTTGAACTTTGACTTGCAGAAATTTAACTTAAGGAATATTGTCAAACACTTTGTATGCAAACTCATAAAGCTGATTTCCTCAATAAATTGCTTTCCAATGAGTAGATTTACAAACAACTATGAAGTGACATTAAAATGCATAATACACATCATAACATTTTCACAAACACTTGGTACACATTCAATAGTATATGAAAAATCTGGAAACTCTTTCAATCTGCTAATAAAGGGTAATTTTTAAATGTAGATGTGCACTTATAGTTGCCTTAAAGGCTGCAACAACTATTCAGACTTGTATTCAACAATTATTATGCAAAATATCAAAATTTGACAGAAGAAACCTGCAATTAGTGGCCGTAGTATTTTGTAGATGTAGTCGGCCAGCCCTCCAAACTTCTAATCAGCCGGAAAAACAAGTAAACTTGATACCAACACTGTTCACGCCGTACTGTAGCAAAATACTGTTCATGCCGACTGTAGCAAAAACTAACTTCAAATCTGCACTTCAAACCCTTGTAAATTTCTTTATGCAAACGCCCCAAATGAAACCCAGTGTGTTTCCTGAAGTGAAAACACCCTTGATCCTCCTGACTGTGTCTTCCAACAGCGAAGAGAATGCTAGCAAAGAGGGATTCCGTCCTCCAAGCCCGATAATCAAATATCCAGCAACATAACATTAATCTTCATCCAAGCATACATAAAAAAAAACTCTTCCATTTCTTTTATAGTGTTCTCACAAGAGCTCAATCCTTCGTTTTCTCAATGTGGGATAAAACATAACTTCCTTTATGTACCTTATGTCTCCAATGTGTTATAAAAATAAAGGGAACTCTTTTAATTTAAATATTTCCCACAAACTATAGTCTATGCATTAATAAAGTTAAATATTTAAATTTAACTTTATAAAATGGCTTTATCAATGCATAACAAATCTTATCAATGATAAATAAATCTTCTTGTCGATTTTAAACAATTACCATCGACATACCACTGTGACTGAATGTCCGGCCATATCCAAGATGACTTACTATAAATAGTAAGTATGCCCAAAGTTGCCTCAAAACCCCTCAGAAAGACCTGCAACTGAAACTGTCTAGGCCAAATGGCCTCTAAGCCCCTTTAATGTCCTAGTTAGCCTATGGGACTGTGGGGAAATAGGCTAACGACAACATCATGCTATGAATGCTAGAAAGGGGACATTACAGTGGAGATCTCCAAGAAATTCTGGATTCTGATGCAAAGGACTTGCGGGAAGCCTCACAGGTTTGTTGTCTTCAAGCATTGAAATTTCCTAAAGAAAAAATGCCTCTAAGAAAACCCAGCTTGAAGAAAATATCCAAGGCCTTGAAAAAAGCTTAGTCTCTTGCCACACATTTTAGAGCCGGAAAACCTCTTGATTCTGAGTTAAAAGGTAAGGATTCTTTTATTTTATTTTCAAAAACCAACTTGCTATTGGCAAGTTATTATTTCCATTAGTGGCAACACTTATCTACATCACTATCTATCGAGCATTCTAGTGTTAACCAAGCTTAGAAGTGTTCAACAATTTACACCGAGCTTCGCAGTTTACATCGAGCTTCATAGTTTACACTGAGCATCACAGTATCCACCAAGCATCTTAGTATCTATTGAGCATCTTAGTGTCTACTGAGTAGTCACACTGTGTCATTGGAATTTAGTGTAAATCGAGCATGGAAGTTACAATGTTGACTGAGTAGAGCAAGGTAAACTCAGCGTGTAGTATCTACCAAGTAACAGTACATCTACCAAGTCACTATTGGTCATCGAGTTCAAAACTATGTCAAGTGATTAGTATGGACCAAGCCTTCACTTCTACGAAGTGCATGACGATGCCAAGTAATGCAGTGGATGTCGAGTATCAGAAGGTCCCCGAGTCAGTTTAGTGAACTCGAGTTACTATTGGGCCAACTCAGTAATGTTTTGTTCACTTGTATTTTAGCCGACCTTGCAATTATAATTATTGGAACGATATATATGTAATGTATTATATCATTTACAATGAATGGATGAGAGTATCAAGAAATAGACATGTAATGTTTTGAGAAGAATGAATGTGAATCAGTAGCAAAGCAAAATACCCAGCAAGGTCATCAAGGAACAGTAAAGATTTGTCAATCACAAGAGGTGATCTGTACTTCAAGGATCTAATCAGCAATCAAGTTGTAAGTCAAATCTATTGTTTCATCCTAACAGGTGAACCAGTCTCTAAATCCTTTAACATGGTAGACTTAACAATCTTTTGTAAATCTCTTAACTGAGTGCATACTTCATTGTATGTTTGTAAATCCTCTAACAAGGTGGACCTAGCAGTCCTTTGTGCTCCTAACAGGGAAAATCACCAGAAGTGGTCAATGTAACCCTTAACAGGCCAACTTTATACTATAGTATTGAAGTTTTGTAGGTATCATCCCCACCACAGTTTTACTTTCTATTTGGAAGGTTTCTGGGTCACCAAATCACTGTGTACATGTTTTATGAATGTTTGATCTCTCATACATGCAGTAGATTTGATGAATGAATGGTGAATATTATATATGGTTAAAGTGTTGAATTGTTTTAAAGTTTTGAGGTTACTGATTCACCCCTCCCCTCTTAGTAACCTGTCATATCTTGAATATTTCCAACAATTGGTATCAAAGCTTTTGTGTTTCTCAGAATAAAAGTTTGACAGCTTGAGCAAAGATCAAGGACAATGGAGATATTCAGACTTGACAAAGCTATTGAAAATGAAAAGCTAGATCTGGAAATGGCCATGGCTCAACTCAAAGAAGCAAAGGAGCATCTTTCCCAATTCCTGAAAAGGAAGGAACTTGCAAGACAAATGAATGACCATCAGTATGTTGAAGAAAAGATTGAAGACCTTTTACCATCAAGCAGTTCAGATGAAGCTAATGAGGCAATCAAGGAACTCGTAGCAAAGAATGACTCTTTGCAAGAAGAAGTAAGAAAACTTAAAAGAGAACAAGAAATCCAATCAATCAGGCTATGTGAAGTTTTGGAACAGAGAAACAAGGCAAATGAAGACTTGGAGGCAAGAAATAATCAATCCCTTCAGCATGAAGACCTCATGGATCAACTATCTAATACAAATGAAGAAATTATGAATCTGAGACCTGAAAATGAAAGCCTGAGGAATGATTTAATCATTGAAAGATAAATCAATGAAAGCTTACAAAGTGACTTGAGATCTGAAAGACAAATCAATGAAAGTTTGGAAAATGACTTAATCACTGAAAAACAAGTTAATGAAAGGATAATGAAATCTCAAACATATATGAATCAATTAAATCAACAAAGTGAGCAGAATTTTCATAGACAAAAAGGTAAAGCTGGTCTTGGATATAAGGAAGAAGGTGAAACCTCCAAACAAGGTGCCCAAAGGAATCAAAGACTTACTTGCAATCACTGTGGTAAGTCAGGTCACACATCAAACAAATGTTGGAGCAATGGAAAAGATAAATTCAATGGTAAATGCTACAATTGTAGTCAACATGGTCATAAAGCTAATGAATGCAAGGAGAAACCAAAATTTGAAGGCAATTGTCACAAATGCAAGAAGCATGGTCACAAGGCATTCCAATGCAAATCCAAATCATTCAATCCAGCTAAACAACTTATTAAAGCAATATTTGGATGAGACTACAATACCTGGTGTAGATGTCATTATTGTGGAGAATATGGACACATTGGTATAAACTGTGCAAGACATCACCTAAAGAAGAAGGACACTACTGTAAGGTGCTATACATGCACAGAACTCGGTCATATAGCTAAAAACTACATGAATATAGGAAGAGTTGAAGATGAAAAGAAAGCTAAAGCTGATAACATTCGAAAGTAGATGAGACAACAATGGATTCCTAAATCTACCAAGCAGAACAATTCAAATGTTGGCCATGTCACTCAGGAAGTGGGTGACTCCACCATTCCAAGCTAGATTCATAAACAAGAATATGGAACAACATCTTCAAGTGATATCTCAAGCAGTTCCAAATGAAAGAAAGCAAATGATCAAATTAATATTCCATATACACAAGGATTTAAAAAATTAAAAAAAAAACATATCTTTCGTCGAGTTGCATCTACCGAGGAAAGTCAGTTGAAGACCTTACCAAGCTAGGTCGGGAGTAACATAAGTTTTATCACCGAGTTGCAAGCTTCTACCGAGCAACTGAATGAATGAGAACCTGTTAAGAACTATGTCATCTCAGCTACTTTCGTAGCGAGCATTAATGGCAAAATTTTCGTCAAAAAGGCAGAATTTGATTTCATTCTTCACCGCGATTTCAGAGGTAAGAGATTTCCAGGTGCACACAAGCAAATTCCAAGCAATTTTAAGCGATTCTCTAGCAAAGAATTTGTTCAAATTTTTCTTACACCTACCGAGTAGTGATGGCATCTAGGAGTAGCAGCAGCAACAAGGCAAAGAAGGGTTCGAAGATGCTAGTAAAGGGTGTAGAATGGAAAGCGCCTAACTTCAAAATTGTTCCAGCCATTGCAAAGTCACTTGACCCTAATGGAGCTCAATCCCAAATTCCACCAAAGGTGCTCCTCATAAATGATATTTGTACACATTTTAAATGTTCTGTTCAAGAGATTGGAAACCTAGAAATGGATAATGCCCTAGGAGAAATGAGTGTTGATGGCTCTTTGAAACCCGAGCATAAGCATCTAGAGACCAAAGGATTAACCCATATCTCGCATATGCCAAGAAGTTTCCAAATTAAGTGGATCAGGTACATACTCAGTCATGTTCACAATGGGCAACTATGGTTAGAGCAGCTAGTATTAATCACCAAGAAGATGATTCATAAGATTACTGGTCTTCCCATTCTCAGGAAAGCCAAAACTACCAAAACCCTGGGTCGAGAAAAACTTTAGAAGAAAACCCTAGTTGAATGGGACGGTAGAGTTTTGAAGGTTAGCACTGTATTTGATGTTGAATTAAGGTTTGGCATTCACATCATTGCTCACAAAATTTATAGCTCTAGTCATTTGAATAGTGTGCCTTGTGAGGCCGTGGATTTGGCATTCAAGATTGTGAAGAAAAATCTAGAATTTGACCTATCAGAATTATTTTTGAAACAATTGAACAAGAAAATGGATAGCATAAGGACCTCAAAGAATAATCCCTACAAATTTGGCTCCCTGTTCACTTGTTTATTTTTCTATGTTCAAAAATTCTTTCCATCAAAGGGCTCAATTGTATGGAGAAAAGACACCCCAATTCTATATCAGATTAATGAGTTTATTGCTGAAATGGGTGAAAACTTTAAGAAGGTTATGGATAATTATTTTGAAGATTTCAAGGAAAGAATGAATAACAGGTTTCGAATTCCACCAAAACTGGTTGAAGACTACAAAGATGATGTATGCTTCATGGTTGACTGTGACAGAGTATACATTCAGGTAGTCAGACCCCGAGTTGCCTGGGTGAAACCTCTTCCTTATGAGGTCAATATTGAAGAAGCCAAGGATATTATTGAAGCACTAGTGAATGAGCCTGTAGATCCTAAGCTTCCTACCTTTGGCACTTATGATGAAGCAAAGACTAGAATTGAGCTTGAAATCAAGCTACCCCAGGCTATAAGCAAAGGCAAGAGGAAGATAGCAAAATTGAAAACTGCAATCGGCCCTCTAATGCTTATTGAAGGAAAATGAGAGGACGAAGAAGAAGAAGAAGAAGAAGAAGGCGAAAAACATGAATCTGAAAAAGAAGAGGAACCACCAAAGAAGAAAGGAAAGGTGTTTATCACCAAACCTCAGAAACAACCAACTGCAATTTTCACTAGGAGAACCAAGAAAGGTAAGAAGGAAACTATACTTGTCAAGCCTCCACTCACATTTGAGGAAAGGCTAAAACAATTAAGGATTGGTGTAGGCATCAACAATTTTAAAGCTCTCAAATATGAAACTCGGAATCCTATAGAGCAAAAGGAGATTAAAGACTTGGTAATGGAAAAATTAGGAACTTGGAAATTCTCTCTTGAACAATTTGCATCTCAAATTCCTGCAATACTTCTTGACAAAATAAAAGTCAGATGGGAGAACACGGTACAAACTATCAAAGATATATTTGAGCAAAAATTGAAGGAATTAGTACCCACTCTGACAGATGTAGAAGTCAAAAAGGCAATGAAAGATCATGAAGGAAGAATGAATAAGAGATTCAATACTTGTCTCATATTATTAAAAGACATTGAATCAGTTGTCAAAAATGCTACAGATGTTTGGAGTGATGCATATCATCTCAGGAAGCCATCAGATGATCCTGTTGAAATCAAGGATGATGATAGCAGTGACAATGATGATTTTGATAACACTCCATCCATCACAGTTACTCTAGGAGAGCTGCATGCTGTAATGAAAGAAAAAGAGGAAGAAGACAAGGAGGAAGAAGCACTTGAGGAAGAAAAAGATGAAGATGACCCGAAAAGAATTGCAGTAGCAATTATTGCATCTCTTCCTCACTCTCCACCAAAAACTGTTAAAAATACTATGGAGACAACTTCTGCAAGTGAAATTGTGAGCACAACAGCCACTACAATTGCTCAATCTTCACCAGCCACATCCCAGCCCTAGGTATTTGAATCAAATGTGCCAAGCACTTTATCTACCGAGCTATCTGTCACTTCTTCAGCTACCGAGTTAGCCTCCTTAGCTCTTTCACCATCAGTGAGTGTACCGGTAAGTTCTACAATTTTGTTTTCATCAATTCCAGTAAGTTCTAGAGTTTTTTTTTTTGTCAGCATTATCTATATCCACTTCAACTCCAATCAGTTCAGATACTGCTATGGGTACTCTACCAAGTGTGTCACCATTTTTGGGAAGTGTTTCAATCTCTAATCTAGTTAGTACTTCTATTGGCATTCAATCCTTGAGTCCTATCCCATTTTTCACCGCTAGCCCTTCTATCTCCACTATTGTGTCTATTCCAAAGGTCAAACCAGTAATCACAGAAGTCAAATAAAAACATCCATTAAAACTTTTGATCACTGGAAAGGAAATTGGAGAAGACATTGACCTAGACACAGAGATAGTAATACCAAAGATTGACTATGACATTGCTACCATTGAAGAGATGAGGTTAGCTAGTCAACTCATAGAGATGAAAGCTATGTAGAAGTAGTTAAGATCTGAAAGGGATAAGGAATACAGAATAATTGAGAATGCCAAGGATATAATTACAGAAGCCATAGGTGTTGAAGTATATTCCACTCAACACATTTTGATTTAGTTAGAAGAGGCAGTACAGAAATTTAATGAAGATCCTTCCAGACAAGAGAAACTAATTTAAAAGGCTGAAAGAAAATTTGATAACAAGGTGTTAGAGCATATTGCTCAATAGATAGCAATCAAGCAAGTTGAATTGTCCACATTTTTGGGTAATTTTGAAAATTCTTTTAATAATGTAGCATTACTTTTTGCCAAACTTTGTGATGTTTCTGGTTTTACTAAAGAAATAAAGGATAAGCTAAATAAGATTGACATTGATATGCAATCAAGTGCATCCAAGCTAAAGGTGGACTCCTCCTCCACAATCTCCCATCACACCAAAATAAGATATCTGGCAGATGTACAGGTAGAACTATTGAGAGAAGAAGAAAGGATTTGGTCTACACTAATAGACATCCAGAACATGATCCCTCCTATCATGGATACAATGCAGAAACATATTGCTCATTGCAAAACATTGGTCCAAGATCAGAACTTCTCAGTGGCTGATCACATGATCCAACTATCAGCAGAAGTTCAAATTGCTCTCTCCACCTGTCAAATTTTGCAGCAGACTTGGGATAATACTTTTTCCACCATCCTTAAGGTACATCAAGATTTTCTATCACACTTTGGTGTAACCCTATAAACTATATATATATAGTCCTTTGACATTATTGTCAAAAGTGGGAGAGATTCAACATAAGTGAAAGGGGGAGTTAGCACTCAATAGAGTTAGCATGTATACATAAGTATCTTTGTATATATATTATAAGTCATCAAGAAGATATATGTAGAAATGAATACGCAACAATTCTACAAAGATCAATTTTGGAAAACCAAAGTTCAATAAGTCAGGTTATGTACATATGTTTTGGCTCATAAGTGTTTTGTCACTAATGCCAAAGGGGGAGATTGTTGGCATTAAGTTATTATTGCCATTAGTGACAACACTTATCTACATCACTATTTACCAAGCATTTTAGTGTTAACCAAGCTTAGAAGTGTTCAGTAGTTTACACTAAGCTTCACAGTTTACACTGAGCTTCACAGTTTACACCGAGCATCACAGTATCCACCGAGCATCTCTATATCTACCGAGCATCTCAGTGTCTATTGAACAGTCAGACTGTGTCATGGGAATTCAGTGTAAAGCGAGCATGGAAGTTACAATGCTTACCGAGTAAAGCAAGGTAAACTTAGCGCGTAGTATCTACCAAGTAACACTACATCTACCGCGTCACTAGTGGTCACCAAGGTCAAAACTACGTCAAGTGATTAGTATGGACCAAGCCTTCACTTCTACCAAGTGCATGATGATGCTGAGTAATGCAGTGGACGTCGAGTATCAGAAGGTCACCGAGTCAGTTCAGTGAACCCGTTACTTACTATCGGGCCGACTTAGTAATGTTTTGTTCACTTGTATTTTAACCGACCTTGCAATTATAATTATTGGAATGATATATATGTAATGTATTATATCATGTACAATGAATGGATGAGAGTATCAAGGAATAGACATGTAATGTTTTGAGAAGAATGAATGCAAATCAGGAGCAGAGCAAAATACCCAGCAAGGTCATCAAGGAACAGTAAAGATTCATCAATCACAAGAGGTAATCTGTACTTCAAGGATCTAATCAGCAATCAAGTTGTAAGTCAAATCTAGTATTTTATCCTAACAGGTGAACCAGTCTCTAAATCCTTTAACAAGGTAGACTTAACAGTCTTTTGTAAATCTCTTAACTGAGTGCATACTTCATTGTATGTTTGTAAATCCTCTAACAAGGTGGACCTAGCAGTCCTTTGTGCTCCTAACAAGGTAGATCACCAGAAGTGGTCAATGTAAGCCTTAACAGGCCAACTTTATTATGTAGTATTGAAGTTTTGTGGGTGTCATCGCCACCCTAGTTTTACTTTCTATTTGGAAGGTTTTTGGGTCACCAAATCACTGTGTACATGTTTTATGAATGTTTGATCTCTCATACATGCAATAGATTAGATGAATGAATGGTGAATAGTATATATGGTTAAAGTGCTGAATTGTTTTAAAGTTTTGAGGTTACTGATTCACCCCTCCCCTCTTAGTAACCTGTCATATCTTGAATACTTCCAACACTTGCATGAAAATTGTGAAGTGAATTTGGATTCAGCTCACATAACATATACGATTCTTTGAAAATCTAATGTGAGTTTGTGTAGCATCCTCTTTTGATCTATATTTCTATTAATGTAAACTTCTCTTGGAGAAATATTGCGAAATCGAAGAAGTTGCCTGCAAAGTTACCTTTGGTTTGGGTAGAGTGTACAATAGTCAGGGACTTCTTTGAGACCTCATACTTTTGCATCATGACTTATAGTGTGGGGATGTAGCTTAGTTGAGTCCTTTTAATTAGTTTTGTAAATACAAAGCTATAAACATTAGGAGTTCAATTGAGTTCTTTCAATCAATTACCTCATTCAAGTTGCAAACTATGTATGTATAAGATTATCAAATCAAACTATTATAAGATTAGAATTGAGATTGTGACATCATGAGGGAAATGGCGTGGTGGATGGGCTGGCTAAATTTGGCCATGCTGTCATGCGTTTTGTGGAAAGGGATGACGTCAGATTGTTTCCATCATCAACTCAAGTTGTGATAAGGGAGTGTACCTTGATGAATACGATATGAATAATCAGAATAGGTGGCACGCCTTGTCTCCCCATGAGTGTTTTAACATGATGTTTCATAAAGGGATTTTTTGGCATGATTGTTTACTGATTTGCATTGTGATTTTGGTTTCCATGAACAGTGATTATTGCCGTAAAAGGACGTAGAGGATGGATTTGGCAAGATCTAGCGAATGATCTAGTAATGATCAAAATGGTAGGTTAATGAATTTGCGCACAAGATATAATTGACAACAGTCATTTATGGACGTAAGAGAATGTTCACAGGTGCCGTGAAGAGTAATTTTTTGTTTTTTGGGAAATTTTGCGGTCTTATTGATGAGAGCAGTTTATGAATCATTTTATACCATCTTTTTATTCATTTTATGTGCCATCATATTTACTTCCATATTCTATTTTCCATTCCATCTTGTCCCATTTTACTACTTTATGTTACATATGGTTAAATATATATAAGTTATATTTGATATAGTTTTGAGATTAAAATACAGGAATTAATTATTGATTATTGTTACTAACAAGCATTGTTATTTTATGTCTTGGAAAATATATTTTCTAATATAGAGATTTCAGGTTGTTCATCTTCCTGTCATTTTTCATGCAGAAAATCTTCCTGTCACTTTTGGTCACAAACTTCTACCTGTCATATGATGGCAATGGATATAACTATTCATGATCTCTTATCCATAAATAATATCATATCAAGTGAAATCTACATGAAATAATTAGAGGAAAATCTCGTGATTTATGTGCCAGCTATTTAGAGGGAACAAAATTTGCAAGGCAAAAATATGACAGTCAGTTTTGCGTTTCAATTTGTGAGCAAATGAGGACGAATCTGAAAAATCTAAGACATGGGTTTTGTCCAGAATGGGCCCAATTAAGTTTCCGTGCGATGGAATCTTCAAAAACTCAACCATTTAGAAGTTACCGATGGTTTTATAAACATAAGAATTTTGAGTTTGCTGTTGCGGCCAGCCCAAACTCCACATTTTTCTGCAACAACTAATGGTTATATCCACGTGGATAATAATTCACTTTGATAGGGGAGTTGATATAACCATTTCCATCTCTATTTTTGCTTGATGTCACACAAATTTGTTAATAATTTGTAGTCATTCTCAAACAAGGAATTACGTGAGAATGTTTATTAGATACAACAAAATAAGCTCTCTATTTTTATATGCATTTGTTGTAAGACTGCAATTATATATGATGCATAATGTAAGCTATAAGGAGAACAGATTTATAGCAGATTTATATATCAGAAAAACACTTCTACACACAGATCTCCCTGTAGCAGAATTCTATGTAAATTCTTTGTTATATATGGATGAATAAAATATCATTGTTTTGATTGGAGGAGCGTAGAGGATCATTTATTTCCATCACCAGGAGTATTGAGAAGGCAAGATCCACTTCTCAGAATGACTGGTGATTTGTTTTAGATTAGAGTGTATTTTATTTTATATATGTTTTGATTTGATTTCTTATATAAAATTCTTATATTAGCTTACTTTTTTTAATTCATGTTATTGTAATTGATTATTGATTCATGTATTGTTTAAGATATAAGTGTGAATTCAGATTTCTGTGGTTTCTTATTTATTTTATGCAATGTTAAATTCTAGATTAAATTTATGTTATCATGCTTTCTAGTTTTTAGGATTGTTTTATTTTAGATTTAAATGTTTAATTCCTGTCGTAGGAAGTGACAATTCCTGTCATCAGTTATGTTTTGATTTATTGCAGGTTTCAGCTTAGCTCCTATCACCAGTTTTGTTTTGGTTTGTTGTAGGTTTCCTTCCACATGTTCTTAGTTGCATCCATCCCCACTTGGCATGCTATCTTCATCCCTTGAGCATATAGCCACTATACCTTTCACGAGTTTACGACCCTGGATTGATATTTAAATGTGAGATGAACTGGCTCTTAATCTTATCGTTTATCCTTAATATTTGTACCACAATTCCACCCAACACTTATGATGGTCATAAGAACTTGCAACATCAGAACTTGCAACAAGGCTTTGTTGTCTAAAGAATTAGTGGTTGATCTGGGTGATGAAATAAAACATAGTGATCGAATTTAACCGATGGGTGTGTAAGATAGCATTCATAGTAGTGAGGTGGTGATAGTGTACTTGCAGGAGGGTGGCCTTTTACAGTATATGGAGGGCATGGTGAAGTAGGATGAGGTAGTATAAATGCATTTCTTTTAGACTTGGAAGGATGGGAAGGTGACTGTCAATTGCATGAGCTTCAATATTTTAGAGGAAACCATTGCGAGGGTTGGTAATTTTTTAAAGGAAGTAAATAAATGGTGGAGGTAGGCCAAGGTCAATGAGCAAGCTAGCTTGCAAAAATTCTTCAAAGGCAAGGAGGAACCAGAGAGAATGCAGGGAGGGTTTTGTCGGGCTGCCCTTCCTAAGCCCTAAGACATCATTAGCTATGTTATCATGCGGTATATCACCTTGGAGGACCATTTCCAGGTACTATACCACTACCATTTCCATATCTTAAGTCATTTGAGGAATCTAGACCAAATCTCCTTCCCATTCCTGTTATTGCATTCATTAAAGGATTGCATTTTTAAGGCAAGGAAGAAACACGAGGAGGGGAAAATCTTCTACTTCATCCGCTAGGGGCTGATGAACAAACTATATATCCATCATCTTGCCCTAAATCTGTTTCTTTTGGTTAACTCTCTTGCCTATGTCACCCCCCCCAAGCCCCCCTTGGCCTTGGCCCTAGCCCTAGTCACAGGAAGTTCAAGAAAACTCCTGCCCCAGATGTCAAAATTAAGTCTAAGGTTAAAATAAGCCTGATTGAGTCAGATTTAGACACTAAGAAGGGTAAGAAAAGTGCTAGGAGGTCCAACAAATATCTCCAGATGGAAAAATTTAAATCCCCCATGCATGATTCTAGCTCCCACTCCTTTGAAAGTGAAGCCAAACCTGGTAAAAAGAAGAGAATGGCTCAGCACAAAAAAATTACCCCAAGACTTTTAAGCTACTCCCATGTCTCTGACACCCCTGAGGCTAGGTACCTCCTTGAGAAAAGACACCCCAAAGGTGGTGGGAAGAAGGGTAAGCATAGCCATAGCAAGGTGAGATTGGAAAGGCTAGAGAATTCCATGAGAGACCTAGCTGACAACCAACTTGCTCTCTATCAGAGGTTTGAAAACCTAGTGGAGTTTTCCATCAAGTTCATGTAAATCTCTGTGTCTTTAGTAGCAGCAAATGTATTCGTAGTTTATCCCAAGAATGAGCAATCTGAGGTCTCCTCATTAGTCAAATAGGACACCTAGAGTATTGTGAGATTGCAGTTAGCAACCAAGACTATCATATTCAATGTGCAAGGCAACATTTTTCAAAATGGGTAACAAAATAGAACAAGCTTACAAATTTTAATTTTAATTCTACAATTTAAATTGGAAGCTAATGAATATGCAAATTGAATTTTGTAGGATTTACTATGTGGCTGCGTGTATTGGTAACCCGTCAAAGCAATATTTTTTGGATGTAGACACTAGCAGTGACTCAACATGGCTTCAATGTGATGCCCCTTGAGGAAATTGTGCCAAGGTAATTGACAATCAAAAACCATATGATATTTTTGTACAAATTACAAAAATGTTCCATATATTCTATGGCTAGTTTAGCGCTTTTAGGGGCTTTGGATGCTTAGATGTCTTGTAGTAGTCCATAGTGGGCATAAATATGATTTATGATTTTCAATCTCTAATTCAAATGGTTACTTTGAATTTCTATAGACATTCCATCAATTCTCCAAACCAAATCAACGCTTATTGGTATCATGCAATGACCCCCCTTGTACAGCTGTGTGTGTAGACCATGGAATATATGACTGTCAGAGTTCTAATTAGCAATATGATTACGAGATTAAATATGCTGATGAGGGGTCTTCCATGCGATTTCTTACTAGTGACAGTTTCATTGTAAAATTCACCAATTCCAGTGTCCTCGGGTCTACTTCTGTATTTTCCTTTCCTTTTCACCCTTTTCAAAAAGAATGGAAACAAATTGAGACAAATCATAAATTAGAGGAGCTAATAACCTCAAAAACCATGAGAAACAAACACATTAAAGGTATAAGACATTGGTAATGTATATCTTCATCTAAATCTTGAAATAAATTTTGCACATGGCTACAAATTTAGCATACCTATTATCTAGAATATAACACCAAATTCATCTAACTAGAAAACACATTTGAGGTGATATGACCTTCTTCACTCACTTGATTGCAAGAAAATAAAGGTTATGTAAAAGACATTTAGGGTATCGATGACTTCAATTTTTCTTGTGGTACAGATGTGGATATGACCAAGTCGGGTCTTTAAAATAGCCACAAACTTCAGATGGTAACTGGGGTCTAAGCAGGGGTACAACAAGTGTTCCATTTTGAATGGAAAAACAAGGTATCATTAGGAATTTCATTGGTATCTATATTGCTGGAAGAGCAAAAAAAGAGGAATACATGTTCTTTGGTGATGATCACATGCCCACCTCGTCCATGATCCAGGTTCCTATGGTTGGCATGCCATCTATGTAAGTTGGAATAAGGAACCTTACTCTTTCTCTCTCATTTTCTTGAATTGAAAGATCAAAATAAGTCTATTTGGATAGTCTTTAGTTGAATATGATCCTCAAAATACAAAAACTTCATCAAAATATTGGTTTTGAACATTTGTATTTGTAAAGTTCATCATCCATTACAAATAGAGTATTATTTCAATAAACACCTATGTATAACCATTTCTAACTTTGTGAGTTTTCATTGACATTATAGTTTGTTAGATTTTTTTGGCTTTGATTCTTTTGGCTTTACAATTTGAGACATCTTGGTTGTTAGTAAATAGGAGTTGAATCAAGCTATTCACTATTGGTGTGAATGTGGTTTTATTTGTAACTACTTATTTGTGGGAACATATTCACATGGCTTAAGTTTACATGGTCCTAGATAGCATTTTAGATAATTTATCAAACTGTTTGCAATCTTAATTTCATAATTTGCTCATTGATGAATGGTGAATTGGGATCTACAATCTTTTATGTGGGCAGAGCTGAGCTTTTCATCTTAGATTTCTTAGTCATTTAGACCTTAATGTCTATGATCTTGAACATTACTTTTGGCTTGTCTGACTGGTATTAGGCATGAGAGGAAACATTCCCACCGTCGTATGTTTATTTTTCTCTTCTGCACCTATCATGAGATGTTACTCTTCATTTTTTGAAAATTTCCCTTGTTTTAACAGATCACTTATCCAAATCTATCACTTATCCATGAGGTAATACTATCATCAGGCAACCTCCTAAACCAATCCCTTGCATCCTCTATTAGTGAATGCACAAACAATTTCATTACCATATCTTCATGTTCAACTTCATAATCATTCAACATATCAATGAAAATTCTCAAATGTTCTTCACCAGTAACAACATTATTCCCATAGAACTTAACCACTTTATCTCTTAAATCAAACGATATGGGATGTGGAGCACCGGGAATACCAGCAAATGATATTTGTCTATACTTTTTCAGATACACAGGTTTCTTCTGGAAACCAGGAACATTTGAGGTACTAGCTATATTAGCTTGACTCAGAGGAGCAGCTTGGGATTGTTGAGGTGGGACAAATGGGACTTGGGTGCCAATAGTGGAAGATGAGGTAGGAGCAGATTGGGGTACTCCCTGAATTGAGATTATTGGACCACTAGTTGGTGCAGGAATTGCAGGTGGGATAGACAAATTGGGCCATGAAGCCAATGCAGAATTAGACTTTATGAATTGGATTTTTCTCCTAGTTTCTGCAGCTTGAGCTTCATTCTCAACCTTCTCAAGTTCTTTTGCAAGATCTTCCCTCTCTTTTCGAGCCTTCTCCAAATCTAGATCTAATTTTGACATGGAGGTTTGTATAGGTTTGCTTGGTATAGCTTGAGGCTCATTTATTTGGATTCCTATAGCCTTGCCTTTCCCTTTATCTGGAGCTTTTGCAGTGGGCTCTACAGGATCCACAGGTTTATAGGCTTGGATTTGAGCAATAACTGGTTCTTGCCTTTGATTTAGGTGTTTCTCTTGTTCTTGAACTTTAGCTCTCAGATTATCAACATCTCCAAAAACATCCTTATGGAGAGTTGTGGTATTTTCTTCTAACTTTTTATTTTGCTCCTTCAAAGCAGCCATCCTTCTTAGCAGAGCATCCCTTTCTATTATGGCATCCAAGGTGGTTTGCTCCTTTTCTTTTTCAAGACGAATATGTTTAGCTTCTTCCTCAGCAATCCATTTCTTCAAAAATCCTATTTCAGAGTGCACTTCTTTAGGATCTGCAGAAGTTGCCTCTGAATCGGCAGGGTCATCCATATCTATAAGATTTGGCTCTACATATGGGGCTGCTCTGGGATTAAAAGGATTATCAAATGAACTCCTAAATCCTAGCCTATAGTTCATATCTGCTATAGGATCTGGCCTTGATGAAGCAACTCCTATTGTAGACACATCTTTGTCTTGAAAGACTCTCTCATCTGGTAATGGGATACAGAAAATGCCTCCTAAGAGTCTTGTAGTTTCAGATTCAAAACTAAGCGAAGAAGACTCTCTTCCTACTACTGGTTGATAATGGGAATTGGCGGATGCTCTGGGTTTCCAAGTGGGATTTGGATCTGTCTTCTTCTTATTTTGGTTCTTCCTACCACCTTGGGGTAGATCAGTATACATTGATACATCAGGATTGGCTCTTATATAAGCTCTTGTGTTCTTTCTCTTGTCAACCATATTCACCTTTTGTTACAATAAGCACTAGCTTCAAAACCTTGACTGAGTCGCCACCCTATTTCGGGAAAGTATGTAATGACACTTATTGCTGACTCAAGGAAAACAATACACAAGTAGAAACAAAAATATCTGGCACAGATAGACCAATCACTGATGTCGTAAGATTGCAACTCTTGCTTGTTAGATAAGACACTTGGATAGGCGGGATACGTCAGTGTGTAGCAATGGTACTTGGGCTTTATCTTCTTTAAATTCTCAAGGTTTGTCACTAAAAGATTCCCTTATAACCACAGGAAAAAATTAGATAACATGACACACACGTACATAGCAGGACCAAAGAAACTGCAGTACTTTCTCACAAATGTGTTGGACAACTCCTCAACAGAGTTGCCATTTTGTTGGTGTTTTAAAATGCACTAAAACTACTAAGCAACAAAATGCTTAATACCAGGATGACAGTACACACACAATCTAAAAACTAGCCAATTCTTATTAACAATTGCATATGCAAAGTATTTTGGACCCAACTTCAACAAAACCACAGTTGGTTTTCTACTCTTTTGGCTCTGCAAAACCAGGGTGGGTATACCCAGGGATGATTCAAAACTGGAACAAGTGTATGAGGATTATTCTTAGTTCCATTCTGATTCTCATTTCAAAAATCCTCAAACATATACATAATTCTTTACTAACCTGATAAACACATCCCATAAAATAGATATGGCCAAGAATTCTTCTATAGATCTGCAAATGTTCTTAACAATAGTGGCTAACTGAAGCTAAAACATTCTATGCAGACAAGTGCTGGCCAGCTTTGAAGATCTACAAGAAATAAAAGTAAAATTTGACTTGATGCTACATTTTGATAATCATTTATGATATTCTTCTCCTTCAGCTGAATCAATTTGATCAATGCCTAATCCATTGGGGTTCAGAGTCTATAGCAAGTTCTCAGATCTAGATTGTTGACTTAGAACAAATTCTATCAGCAATTCTTATCAGAATCCATCATTCAAAATCCTTTCCACTACTAAAGAAACCTTATCACATTCATCAAAGCTTTTATTTAATCCATTGAATTAATAGCAGTGATAAATAGATATACAACCTAACTAGATTGCATTCAATTGCACAAGCCTTTACTTATACAATATCAAGACAACCAAGTAATTGGAAGGAGACAAGATTCAGAAAGAACTGATATGGGGACAGTTCACAATTTGTATTCATTTTCTTTGAAAATGGTATATCATTTACAATAGACTCAGAATGACCTTCAGAAAGAAACACAACTCATTCTATATTCATGTATTCTCAGAAAATTGACAGAGAAAATACATCATAAACTTGCTTTTAAAATTTGGACCAAAAAACAGACTAAGCATATTACTTAGAAAAATAGAATTTGGACCCTTTTTTAGCCTTGGAATCTCACTTAAATAGTGTGAGATGCAACAAGCTTCAGGCTAAAACAATGACAGGTGTCCTTTAAAAGACACTTACATATACTTGTAACAAGATGACAAAAATGCGAGTAATAGCAAAAGTTTTACATTAGACATTCCTTTTGTGGGCCCTCTTATTACACGCTCGTGTGTTGCTAAATTGGTTGCTATTCTGATCCTTCCTCGTATACAATAGCCAAATTAACCAACGATGAAGTTTGTTCTGACGATGGCACGTCAACCTCCACCTGTGGGCTTTCACCATCTTTATCCTGTATGGGGAAAATAACTTCTACCTTTTCCCTTTCCTTAGTTGTATCGGCATCCTATGGTCCCGGGTCTGTAACTGAAGGTAACAGATCATCCTTGTCTTCTTCTTCCGGTTGGGTCTGAGTAGTGACTGGGTCAATGATTTGGATCTCCTCGCCTTGCATTTCATCACTATCATTTTCATCTTCATCAAACTGTTCAACGGGAGCCATATCTGCCATCCATTTATCAAATAATGTATCATCTGGCCAATTGAACTGTAAAATATCCCTCTATCTTTTCAACACATATTCAGCATCCTTATTAATGGGTAACGAATTCTTGCTTTAAAGAATCAAAGAATATTTGGGCCTTCACCATTTCTTCTGTTGTGGCGGCCCACCATGCATGCCCTGATTCATTAATGACTTGATTCATTCTTAAACAGAATAAATCATCAAGTGTTGCCCATTCATCTTTGCTTTTCAAATTATTCTTTTTATCTAAGGCATGAGGAAATAAACTGAATTTCTGGCTCTTGTACTTTTCAAAGTAGCCTACTACTAATTTTTGTAAATGAACCCTTTTATTATTAAAGTCAGTAAGATCAAAAGCAATATCAAATGTTTTTTCAATTTGATCAAAAGAATCATCTATGACAGAGAAACACAAAAGTGTTATTTCTTTCTCCCTTCTTACTCATTTATTCAAAATAGGCATTAGAGCCTCATCATTAGATTTCAAATCCTCCCAGATACTGATCACCCTGGCCAACTAATCATAAATTAGCGGCCATTCAATCTTGTCCCCCAAATATGTGAGAGCTTTTCTCAATTTATCTTCATATTTGGATTCCAATTCTACATGTAAGGCCCACAGTTTGCCTTTTTCTTCTTCAAAATCCTCAGCAGTGTAGTATTGTGGCCTTTGGGGTGTATTTGGTATATCTATGAGAGGGGTGGATTTAAAAGGTTCAACTGGGGGGCGAGGGTATGTTATTTTTGGCCTAGTGGTTCTTCCCAATAGCTTGTTCTCAAGCTCAATTCTCTTTTTACTTCTTTATTGTAGGCATCCACCACTGTTTCATACTTGCTCTGTAGGTCAATCATTTCCTTTTCTTCCTTTTCTGCAGTGGCCAAGGCAAATTTAGAATAGTCCACATTCATGTGGGTTGCCTGTACATGTGAAGTATCAGCGACTCTCCTCACAATGATACTTCCTGTTAGTCCTGAATCATCAGGCTGTGATGGAGTAGTCCTGGATCCTCTTCTTAATGACCACATAACAAGAGCAGCTTGGTCATATTACTGAATGCTGTTCCCAAGAATTCCTTTTTATTTGGATCCTGTAATCTCAAATTATTTGACACAGAATTAAAAATTAAGGCATCAACAATGTCCCAATTGGGCAATAATAAAATATTTGCATCTTTCACCATCTGTCTACCCTCTTCAGGGGTTATATTCTGGAACTCTTGTTTCACTTGTTCCTTTATTTGATTCTGAATAGAGGCTTCATCCATTTCTGGATTCTCTATTTTCATATTCCTACATCTTTTCTCAAAAATGTGCATGTTTGCCCTCCATGCAAATTGATGGAAAGCCCTAGATTTTACAAAACTATTATCAGACAAAAATTGCTGACTGGCTTGTTCTAAAACAGGGTCTAATTCCCTTCCCCTGAAATCTGCTATAGTTAGTTCAAAACTCGGCATAGGAGGCTCCTTGGGGTTCCTTTCATCAATTTCTGCCTGGGTAACAAAAACTCCTCCTTGTGATCCCATTTGTTCAATTTGCTCATTGGTGAGCTGCTCCTCCTCAATTCTCATAGGAGTTTGGGAAGGTGAGTAACCTTCATCATGTGATTCCTCTTCCCTTATTATTTTTCTTCTTTTGGGAGAGGGTTCAGGGGGTCTTTCTTCAAAAAAAACACTAGTAGATTCAATTATCTGCTTTCCTTTGTTTATAGTAAGTGTCTGATCCCGAATGACAGTATATCCTGTCCTCTTTCGCACAACCAATGGACCTGCCCCTATGTTGGGGGTGAAACCCAATTTCCTCATTACTTCCCTAGCTTTATCTGGAGAAAAATCAATAAAATGTTGTTTCTTCTCATTCATTACATCCATTATTTCGGGGAATGTACTCATGAGCTTATTTATTCTATCTGCATTAGTTGCAGCATTACTAAGAGGACTGTAATCCTTGTCAAAACAATTAATAAACTCCAAAACTTTTGAATAGACTCTCCATTTCTCTTTCTTTGTTTCTTGCTCCTGGAGAGAGTACTCATTCCTTATTACATCTTCAGCAAAATAAAATTCATGCTATCTTATACTGATCCAAAAATTTGTAGAGGAAGATCCACCCCTCTTTAGTTATTACAAACTGGTGAGCTACAATGCAAGTAGGAAAAATTGATCCTGTTCTCCTTTTGTGCAAAAAGGTCTCGTCCACTCCTCCCAACTGCCATAAAAATTCAGCTACTCCTACCTTTAAAGGCACCTAATAAGGTAGTACATGGGGTGTCCCTTTGAATCCATAAACTCTAATGACAGTTGAGACCGGATATGGGATGATATCTCCCCAATTATGTGAAACTTTTAGACTATGGGGTCTGTCCATAGGCCTAACAAGGTGCATTAGTGCCTTAGGAATTTTGGGATTGTCACTAAATATGAGGCACCTTAGTTTGGAAGCAAAGTGCCTATCAAATCTAACAAAACTAGCATTTTCTGGTTCCCCAGTCATGTCTGCACTCCATAATTGAACTGGTAGTGCTTCCCCCTCTTGTTCCCTGTTTAGTACCATTTCTTTACTAAAATATGTAACCCCTTTAAATAGAAACATATGCATTAATAGGGAGTACTGACCCCAAACCTTCTCCATCTTGCCCTTTGCAATCCCCACCAATCCACTGTGAATCTAATTAGCCAGGTAAGATGCAAAATCAAAAATTATTTCTACACCAAAAGAGGAGATTTGAATGATCATATACATGAAGCTCACATGAATAAAATCTTCTTCACCCTCTCCAAAGACTCTGCACAGGGTCCTATATATCTCTACTGTCCTGGCATTGAAGCATGATTTCTTGAAAGGTTCTTTAGAAGATGATGTTATTGCTGATAGGTTTCCAGTTCTGCCTATGTGGGCCTTTAGTGCACCTTGTCTAACTACATCCCTTTTTGACATATATTCTTTTTCTAATTTTGTCAAATCAATGGGCACATGATACCTAGTGAGAGGTCCCAAACTGAAAACTTCCCTAATCTCTTCTGGACTGATGGTGATTAAAACTTCACCATCTACTCTTCTCACTACCCTAGTGGCTTGATCATAACTCTTTGCCACGGCCTCAAGAAGGTCATAATCCATAAACACATTGGGAACAACTAGCTTTCCCAGATCAAAATTCCATATATTGGCATGTGGGGCATACAATTTCCTTTCTGCAAACCATTTTTTGAACAAACTCAAACCCATTTGTGAAGTTTGAGCATCCTGGACCCAATTACCCTTATCATACAATCCATCAGCTATCCTCGGCATAGGGTTTAATGAGGTTAACCTTTTAACTTGCACTCTCTCTACAATAGACTTTGGGAGCAACTCAAGCAAGTCATCATGCACATTTCTATCCAAATAGTTTATTTGACCTAAAAATCCGTTCTTCGGAGGCATCTTGGATTATTTTTTACAAAATTGAAAAGCCTACAGAGATTATGGCAGTACTACTTACTTGAATTCTGTTTTTGTTTTCCTCTGTATTTCTGCAAACTTTCTGCGAACGGACAATTTCACAAATTCTGCTAAACTTCAGCACGCTTTCCTTCAGTAATTACTTCTGCTCAGGAATGGCTCAGAATCTTTGCTCGCGTAAGATGAAATTGATGAAATGTTTTTGTGTTATACTCTATTTTTTTCACGCGTGATGCTTTCATGTCTAATTAAAACAGAGAGTGACACCACATTCTGTGTTTTAAAGCTGTGCCGTCGAACTTCAAAAATCCTACGATCATGTGATACGGAGAAAACAACTAGGCGTTGCACTTGACATGTTGATCAATTGATCCAATGAAAATTTACCACGTACATAACTCTTTCCTTGATGGCGCTTATGTTTGGACCCACTAGCAACTGAGGATGCGTGTCAGCAGGTCGCTACTTCGCTATGCATAAAGAATGAGCACCTTGCCATAGCGAAGCAATGACAACCATCAATCTGATCTTAATTCAACAGATGATATGTTACTGTGCTTACTCAAAAAGACGACAGAGGGCCCTTATTCGCTATGTCGCTATACGTATCCCCCTAGCAACTCTTCATAGTGAGAAGACGACGACCGTTGATAAGAGACCGAATCAAAGGTGGGGAAGCTGCACGAAGTTTCTTGATAAATGGTGGGCCTTATACTCGCTGCATCACATAGTTTAAACAACATGCAACTTTCCAATGCGAGATAGTGAGGACTATTGATTTTGTTCTAATCTGACGCTCAGGATCTCTTGCACATTTGATCAATGGGGCGTGGGTCGAGAGCATTGATGAAGTATGAAATTCTGCACAGTTGGCACCCCGTAAGACTTTACTTTAGTCCTAGTCATCATCCCACGTTACTAAAGGTCCCATTGGCTGTTGATTTTATGGTGCCTCGCTACTTCATTAACGACGAGATGCTAGAATTTACTGATAGCGAAGTAGCGAGCTCTGACAAATTTAATAAATCTTGGCACCGTAAAATGCAAGGATCCATCAAATCACTATTGCTGCTATTAACTACTTCTGACATCGGTAGTTATTACTGATCATGCCACTTGGACTAATCATGGTACCGATAAATTTCAAGGTCACCAACTCTTCAATTTTACGGCGCCTCGCTACTTCGCTAATGGTGAGATGCTCAAGATTTCTGATAGCGAGGTAGCGAAGGGTCGGAAAGATACTCATTTCGGCGCCGACCTCTATCCCTTTTTTAATTAGGTCCTTCTTTCGGCTCTGACAACAATGGCCAGGTGTCCGTGACTGAATGACCAGTTTTTTTTTTAAAAATCTGATTGCCGTGTCTTCATTTTGCGGTCCTGTCTCAACATTATCTGACACTCGCTACCTCGCTGTACATAAAGAGTGCCCATGTTTTCATAGCGAGGAAACGACAACGATGGATTTACTTAGATCGGATGGCTGGGAAACTGAGAGGGAAAAAATCTCGGGGCATAGAAGACAAAAAAGGAAAAGAATATTCGCCCGATTTAAAATTTAAACACTTCGCGCCTAACAGTTTAGAAATGGAGAGAAACATAAGGTTTTCATAAAAATTTTCAAAAAGGGAGAAAACCAATGACTCACCTAAACCCTATTCACCACTAAAATGAAAAATCTGACTTTTCTACAACTGGACAAGGATTTCTATCAAACGAAAAGTCAGACCAACACTGGAAATGGTGTGGAATTTGGCTTTGCACTTGATAATTGCATTTGCTTGAATGTTTCTGAAGCCTTTTTAAAAGATCCAATATGTTCTATGTATCTCTTTGCATCCATTTGTTAGACACAATAGCTTGTCCTTTCTATTATGGTAGCATTACTGATAGACCTATTATTATGTTTGGTGTGGGGGTGAGATTGGTTAACACTGATGCTAGACAAGTATGTTAGTTTCACTGTGGATGCTTCCTTTACGGATTCTCTTGTTACTACCTACAATAACTTTTCAAATTATTTTGGTGATTGCTTTTCCCATTTCCATGTTAAATTTGGAAAATATCAACTTCTTATCAAGGTCATAGCTTCATCCTCTTAGAGATTTAATTTTTAGTAGTAAACCATATTGATGGAAAATAGGAAATATTGTTTAAAGCTTTTGCCATCACTCTGTGATGTACTTGTAATGCAAAATTCATTAGATTTAGTAAATATATAGCTCTTGATCTGCTGATTAAACTTGAAAAGAAATTTTATTCTTCATTAAATATAAAGGAGTTTGCATTTAAGGTCCACTTACAAGTGTAGGAGATATACTATGTAAAACTTAAGCAATTTAGCTTGTTTTTGCATTGCAAAAGATAAGTAGGATTAACTTTTTTTTTACTCAATTATAAATTTAAAAAACTTTCATAAGTTGTTGAATCATGATAGTTTTGTACCAATAAAGATGTTGCTGAGTCTGAGTCCAAGTTAAAAGATTTGGTGAGTCTACAGTGAATCCCAATAGTACAGAATTCACTCTTATCTTCCTAGTGACATTACTCTACCCTTGTCATTAGGGCAATCTTCTTTTTTGAAGGGGGGCAGGAAGCTCCAAAGTCCCTTAGATTTAGTTTCAAAGTTGTGATTTCACTTTGAGACTCCCAGACTATGCATGCCTGAGTCTTGTTCTTTGGCACCCCATAGGGCAGTGGACCTGTATATTGAAAGGGCAAAGGGGAACAACGTCCCTACCCAAGAATGGTAAACATCCACTGATTTTCCATTCGATAGTAGCTCTCAGTTTGGGTAATTTTTATTGTTGTTTCAGAGATTAGATTGAAATATAAATGTCCCTAAGGAAATACTATGTTAAAGGAAATACTATGTTAATGGAGATCGATGAAGAGAATTGCGTTTAGTAATGTTATACGGAGGAAATAAAGATTTTTTGTTTTTGTTTTTGATGTTTGGTTGGCATGTTTTAATAGATCCAGCAAGTATTCATAGCTCTTTTAATGGGAGTTTTAGTTAATTTACTGCTATTTGTTGCTCAAAGTTGTGAGCATTTCTTGTTGATTTGGTCAACTAATTTTCTTATGTTTATTTTGGGTTTGCCTCACAGCTTTGGTGTTAAAAACTCAATCTTTGTTGGAATCCAAGGAAATCTCCAGCAGTAGTAGCACCTACAAAGCCATCCAGAAGGTACATTTAATGTTGAAATGCTTGGCAATTATATTTATTTTTTGTGTAGTTGTTATGATGTAAATTTTACCTGGAATGCCTTCTTCTTAATCAATATACACCCTAATACATGGATCCATTACATCTATAATTGTTGTCAATATTATCTTAGTTAGTATTCATCGGCCTAGTGATAAGGGGTTGTTTTCATTCTCAGGTCCAGTGGCAAGCAAGCTGTTAAGAATATGGGCCTCTTATTTGAGGTAGGGTTTACTTAGGTACATGTCCCTTGCAAAATTCCTATTGTACCTAGTATGCATCCATTCCCAAGTGCTTTATTTCCAAATCAGGCAAATTGAGGTTGCATTCCTGATTTGGGTGCATTTTCCATGGGACATACTATTTTTGAGGTTCAGTCCCTATCAGTTTTTGTCCGAGTAGCTGGATACAACTGTGCTCTTCTCTGGGTGTGTGTATCCCCGTATCTATATCTGATATGACATGGATACATGTTGGATATCATATCTCCATGTGCCCAAAAAAACTTGACTTTCCAACCATGCCAGATGCTGTGTGATTTGATTTGATTTATTTATTTATTTTTAATTCACAAAATCTTCCTAAGCTTAATTAAAAAAAACTCAATCATGCAATTTATTTAGTTCTTTCTAGCATAAGAAAAACCTACACATAATGAGTAACACAAATTAAATGTTTTTGTATCTCAGCTTCTATATTATTATAATTTATATCCTATCAGTATGGAAAATATTAAGATTTCTTATTTTACCTGTTTGTACCAAAATAATTTATTTGGACAGTTTGAACGAGGTATATGTTTATAGAGTCTATAAAACTAAAAAAATGAGACCTTCGTATAGTTTTTTTCAAGCAAAATTATAGCTGCAGTAGGCTGTAATTGACAAAGTCTAGTCTTGGTATACTCTTTTTTAGTTTCTATGTAGTTCATGAATCTTGTAAATGTCCCAACACAATCTACAAAATAAGGAGACAATATCAGTAAATCTGATTGATTGAGAATAGTCATGAGATTTGTTTCCATACAAACTTAGCTCTGAAATAGATTAGATATTTGAGATTCCTGACCTCTCATGCTTTCTTCCATTATTTATTATCTTGGCTTTGTTAATCTATTGATTAATTGTTGACATTAGAATCCCTTTTCTAGTTCTTTGATTAGTCAAAAGAGTTGACGAGTCATTTATTCATCTTGGTTTGATGTGAACTGTTCAATTGAAATATTCCATTTCTAATAACTAAAGATGGTTTAATGTACATTCCTGTATTATTTTATGTATTTAACTATTTTTTAGTCTGACCTTTGCAGTTCATGTTATATCATAGTAATCATAGAGATTCACACGATTCAATTCAAGCTAGGCAGCTTTTTGTGAATCAGTGAATCAAATCAATTATTTCTTGGCATGAATTGCCATGAATCGACTGGAAAAATCAGGCAGCCCAATTGGACAACTTATAGACATTAAAAAATACAACTTTTTTAATGATTTTTTTTCACATTTCTCTTTCTTATAACTCTAAAAGGCCTTCTATTTGTTGAGTACAACAAAAGTAGAGGAAAAGTGAGAGATAGACTTGAGCTAGATTTGCTGTCACTGATTTTATGAATCTTCATCTTACATACATATATGATTTGACAACATTTATAATTCTATATATCTATGTCGTGACTCATTATGATCCTATGGTTTCTATTTACTTAAGCTAAAATTTATATTTTATATATGTGATGGATTTATCATTTATGTTCCTTGTTTATGTATGTTAGATTCTATTTGATGATGTTATAGTGTGTTTAAGATACATTCAATAAAGGGTGCACAAAATAAGTTTTAAATTGTTCAACTGTCTAAATTTCAAGGTTTTAAAAAAAAATAATTTGTCGATTTATAGCCGATTCAAATCCAATTCATGGCTAATTTGTAATTCGATTTGGCCTTGCTGATCCCGATTCAATTTACTTTGTGTTATATGTATATAGCTTATGATACTTCTTTTCGATGAGATTTAAATAGGTATCAAAAATTTAAGGAGATGCTTTTGTGTGTATGTGCAGAAATTTCAATATGCTATTCTAATAAAATAATCATTAGGTGTCTTCTTTTATAAAATCTACTACATATCTTTGTTACACTTTTGCAAATGCAAATTTCATGAAGCTTTTGTCATTTTGATGCATTGGACTCTTGAATTAAATTTATTATAGTTGTGTCAAATTTCAAATGTGTCTTGTAGCTAACAACATGGATTTCTTTTGAACATGGATAACCTAAAATATCATCTTCAGGCTCTAATAATACTCCTGGTGGAAATGATGCATCAGGAGATACCAATCTAGACTCTAAATCTTGAGGGATTTTCACAAAAAATGATGTGACGCAACTAATAATGGTGGGGATCTTTTACATCCTTGTGGGAAATGACAGTCAGGTGACTTGGTTGTGGGACAATCTATGCAAGGGGATCACTATCTTGAAGGAAGGACCATGGTGGAGATCTCCAAGAAATTTTGGATTTTGATGCAGAGGGCTTGCGGGAAGCCTCACAGGTTTGTTGTCTTCAAGCATTGAAATTTTCTAAAGGAAAAATGCCTCTAAGAAAACCCATCTTGAAGAAAATATCCAAGGCCTTGAAAAAAACTTGGTGTCTTGCCGCACATGTTAGAGCCGAAAAACCTCTTGATTCTGAGTTAAAAGGTAATAACTCTTTTATTTTATTTTCAAAAACCAACATGCGTGACAATTGTCAAGTGAATCAGGATTCAGCTCACATAACATATGCGATTCATTGAAAATCTCATGTGAGTTTGTGTAGCATCATCTTTTGATTTGTATTTCTATTAATGTAAACTTCTCTTGGAGAAATATTGCAAAACCAAATAAGTTGCCTGCAAAGGTACATTTGGTTTGGGCAGACTGTACAATAGTTAGGGACTACTTTGAGACCTCATACTCTTGCATCATGACTTATAGTGTGGGGATGCAGCTTAGTTGAGTCCTTTTAATTAGTTTTGTAAATAAAAAGTTGTAAACATTAGGAGTTCAATTGAGTTCTTTCAATCAATTACCTCATTCAAGTTGCAAACTATGTCTATATAAGATTATTAAATCAGACTATTATAAGATTAGAATTGAGATTGTGACATGATGAGGGAAATGGTGTGGTGGACGGGTTGGCTAAATTTGGCCATGCTATCATGCATCTTGTGGAATGGGATGATGTTAGATTGTTTCCATCATCAACTCAAGTTGTGATAAGGGAGTGTACCTTGATAAATACCATATGAATAATTAGAATAGGTGGCACGCCTTGTCTCCATGTGGGTGTTTTAACATGATGTTTCATAAAGGGATTTTTTGGCATGATTGTTTACTGATTTGCATTGTGATTTTGGTTTCCGTGAACATTGATTATTGCCATAAAAGTACAAAGAGGGTGGATTTGGCGAGATCTAGCAAATGATCTAGTAATGATCAAAATGGCAGGTTAATGAATTTGCACACAAAATACAACTGACAACGGTCGTTTATGGATTTAAGAGAATGTTCACACGTGCTGTGAAGAGTGATTTTTTGTTTTTTGGGAAACATTGCAGTCTTATGATGGTCATGCAATGCCTTTTCATTTTATTTGTTGGGGTTCTTCAATTTATATCCAACAACATCAGAACCTGCAACAAGGCTTTGTCATCTGAAGAATTAGTGGTTGATCTATGTGATGAAATGGAACATAGTGATTAAATTGAACCGATGGGTGTGGAAGATAGCATTCGTAGCAGCGAGGTGATGATAGTGTACTAGCAGGAGGGTGGCCTTTTACAGTATATGGAGGGTATGGTGTAGTAGGATGAGGTAGTATCAATGCAGTTCTTCTAGATTTGGAAGAATGGGAAGGTGACTAATAATGGCATGAGCTTCAATATTTCAGAGGAAACCATTGTGAGGGTTGGTGATTTTCCAATGGAAGGAAATAAATGGTGGAGGTAGGCCAAGGTCAATGAGGAAGCTAGCCTACGAAAATTCTTCAAAGGCAAGGAGGAACCAAAGAGAATGTGGGGAAGGTTTTCTCGGGTTGCCCTTCCTAAGCCCTAGGATGTCATCAGCTATGCTATCATGCAGTACATCACCTTGGAGGACCATTTCCAGGTACTATACCACTACCATTTCCCTATCCTAAATCATTTGAGGAATCTAGACCACATCTCCTTCCCATTCTTGTTATTGCACTCATAAGAGGATTGCATTTTTAAGGGCAGGAGGAAACACAAGGAGGGGAAAATCTTCTACTTCATCCGCCAGGGATTGATGAATAAACTATATATCCAACAACTTGCCCTGAATCCACTCCTCTTGGTTAACCCTCTTGCCTATGCCACCTCCCGAAGCCTCCCTTGGCCTTGGCGTTAGCCCTAAACATAGGAAGTTCAAGAAAACCCCTGCCCTGTCAAAATTAATCTTGAGGTAAAATAAGCCTGATTGAGTCAAATTCAGACACTAAGAATGGTAAGAAAAGTGCTAGGAGGTCGAACAAATGTCTCCAAATGGAAAAATTTAAATTGCCCAATGCATGATTCTAGCTCCCATTCCTTTGAAAGTGATGCGGAACCTGGTAAAAAGAAGAGAATGCCTCAGGACAAGAAACTTATCCCAAGACTTTAAGTCCCTCCCATGTCTCTAACACCCTCAAGGCTAGCTACTTCCTCAAGAAAAGACACCCCCAAAGGTGGTGAGAAGAAGGGTAAGCATAGCCATAGCAAGGTGAGATTGGAAAGGCTAGAGAATTCCATGAGGGACCTAGCTGACAACCAACTTGCTATCTATCAGAGGTTTGAAACACTAGTGGACTTTTCCATCAAGGTCATGCAAATCTTCGTGTCTTTAGAAGCAACAAATGTATTCCTAGTTTATCTGAAGAATGAGCAATCTGAGGTCTCCTCATCAGTCAAACAGGACACCCAGAGAATTGGGAGATTGCAGGCAGCAACGAAGACTATCATATTCAATATGCAAGGTAATGTTTTTCCATATGGGTAACAAAATAGAACGAGCCCACAAATTTTAATTTTCATTTTAGAATTTAAATTGGAAGCTAATGAATATGCAAATCGAATTTTGTAGGATATATTATGTGGTTGCGTGTATTGGTAACCCCCAAAGCAATATTTTTTGGTTGTAGACACTAGCAATAACTTAACATGGCTTCAATGTGATGCCTCTTGTGGAAGTTTTGCCAAGGTAATTGACAATCAAAACCCATATGTTATTTTTGTACAAATTACAGAAATGTTGCATATATTCTATGGCTAGTTTAGCGCTTTTGGGGGCTTTAGATGCTTAGATGTCTTGTAGCAGTCCATAGTGGGCATAAATATGATTTATGGTGTTCAATGTCTGATTCAAATGGTTACTTTGGATTTCTACTGACATTTTGTCAATTATACAAACCAAATCAGCACTTATTGGTACCATGCAATGACCCCCCTTGTACAGCTGTGTAGGCCTACCGTGGAATATATGATTGTTGGAGTTCTAATCAGCAATATGATTACAAGATTACATATGTTGATGAGGGGTTTTCATGCAATTTCTTACTAGGGATAGTTTGATTGTAAAGTTCACCAATTTCGATGTCCTCAGGTCTCCTTCTATATTTTCCTTTCCTTTTCATGCTTTTACAAAAGAGTGGAAATAAATTGAGACAAATCATAAATTAGAGGAGCTGATAACCTCAAAAACCATGAGAAACAAACACATTAAAGGTATAGGAAACTGGCAATGTACAACTTCATCTGAATCTTAACATAAATTTTGCACACGATTACAAATTCAGCATACCTATTATCTAGAATATAATGCCAAACTCATCTAACCAAAAAACACATTTGAGGTGATATGACCACCTTTACATACTTGATTGTAAGAAAATAAAGGTTATGTAAAAGACGTTTAGAGTATTGATGACTTTAATTTTTCTTGTGGTGTAGATGTGGATATGACCAAGTCAGGTCTTTAAAATAGCCACAAACTACAAATGGTGTTTTGGGTCTGAGCAGGGGTACAACAAGTCTTCCATCTCAGTGCGAAAAACAAGGTATCGTCAAGAATTTCATTGGTATTTGTATTGTTGGACAAGCAAAAAATGAGGGATACATATTCTTTGGTTATGATCACGTGCCCACCTCATCCATGATCTAGGTTCCTATGGTTGGCATGCCATCCATGTAAGTTGGAATAAGGAACCTTCCTCTTTCTCTCTCATTTTCTTGAATTGAAATATCAAAATAAATCTGTTTGGATAGTCTTTAGTTGAATATGATCCTCAAAATACAAAAGCTTCATCAAAATATTGGTAATGAACATTTGTATTTGTATAGTTCATCATCCATTGCAAGTGGAATATTATTTCAATAAACACCTATGTATAACCATTTCTAACTCTATGAGTTTTCATTCACACTATAGTTTGTTAGACTTTTTTGGCTTTGATTCCTTTAAATTTACATTTTGAGAGATCTTGGTTGTTAGTAAATAGGAGTTGAATTAGGCTATTCACTGTTAGTGGGAATGTGGTTTTATTTGTGACTACTTATTTGTGGGAACACATTCACATGGCTTAAGTTTACATAGTCCTAGGTAGCATTTTAGATATTTATCAAAGTGTTTGTAATCTTAATTTCATAATTTGCTCATTGGTGAATGGTGAAACGACATCTACAATCTTTTATGTGGGCAGAGTTGAGCTTTTCATCTTAGATTTCTTAGTCATTTAGACCTTAATCTCTATGATCTTGACCATTAGTTTTGGCTTCTTTAGACCTTTCAGATTCTTTAGAATATCTGGTTCCAGTCTGACCAGTATTAGGCATGAGAGGAAACATTCCCACTATCGTATGTTTATTTTTCTCTTCTGCACCTATCATGAGATGTTACTGTTCATTTTTAGAAAATTTCCCTTGTTTTAACCAATCACTTATCCAAATCTATCATGTCTTCTCCCACTTTCTACCTACTCCATACATGAGCTCTAAGTGAAAGCAATAGTTCACAACTTCATATTTTTTATACTGTCCATTTATAACTATGATAATTATAATTTTATTGAAGATTCTTACCATAGATAACAAAAAATATGATCATCAAGCTTGGATCTACTTACCAAACCGTAAATTGATGCACTTTGGAATGAAGGTGATGGCTGGACTAGATATGATCACTTTCACATCCTTTTACCAGAAGATGATGGATAATGTAAAAATTGAAATTCAAGTGTCGTAGCAGATGAAGATGCTAGTTCTAGTGCTCTAGGTGTAGTGCATATAGATGATTACTCCACAAATGTTCTAAGGATGATTGTGGTTTATCTGAAAATTCAAGAAAGAAGCTTCTTCAATATAGGTTGGACCAAAGTAAAGAAAGGATTAAACAAGAATTTCAGTGTTTAAAAGAAGCTTATAAGAATGTATGCAGTCAACTACAATAGCTGGATGATTAGATCTCTCTCCATATTTTAAGATAATCAAATATAATACAAATGACAACCACATCGACTGCTAAAAGCTATGACATTCTTCATACCCTGAGAGGAGAAATAGTTTTGGTCTGGAAGGCTAATTAATGTTGACATTGTTTTGATACATTTAATGTTTCTCTATTGGTCACATTTTTTTCCACAAATTTTTGTTTGTTGAACAAGTGATGTAAAAGTCCATGGAAAATATGTCTGTATTTTTTTCTTCTTAGAATTTACCTTTACACCTGCCAATTGCATTTTCCTAAAATTTCCTAATTCTTTTTCTGCACATCCATTTTGTGCATATTGCAATCAGTGAGATGACAGCTCTTTGTGGCACTTAATGAAACAATTCGCTTGTCTTTTACATGCTTCCATGCTTTTTATACAGATTTCTATGAGCATTTCGAACTATAATATATTACAAAAGGCTCCTTTTCATTGTGCTTTGATGGATAGCCATACCAAATTTGAAAATACCTACTTTAGCACAGGCATGGAGGATGTTGGAAAAGGTGTGGAATTTGGCTTTGCACCTGATAATTGCAATTGTTTGAATGTTTTTGAAGCCTTTCTAAAAGATCCACTTTGTGCATATTTGAAACTACATTTCTTTGACGGATTTTGTGAAATGGTGAAGCTATATTTCATTTAGGCATTTTGTCAAAAAATTCGCGTACATTGTCTATGCTTCTAGATTTTGCATACATGCCAGTCAAGGTAGTTTGTACAATGTTAAAATATGAAAATTTTTAGGTCTAGTTGTTTCATGAGATCAAACACTCAAAGAACCTCACAACCTCAACCTACACGGAAATAAGCTTGTTCTAAAAAGATGTGCATGTAGAAAACATAAATCATCTATAGAAACACATATCATTTGTGAGCGATGAAAGAGTAGAACCATTTCCTTATGAAATAACAGATTTAAGAATGCATCTCTTCAATAATTGAAGGTATGAAAAGGGAACTTCAATATGGTTGTGTAGTAAACAAAATGTGCAGCATCTCGTCCAACACAATGTTGTGAGTTCAAGATGAACTGTGGATGGCAATGACATTCCATGATTACATAAAACACAATTTTATAATCCACCCTAAACTATGTGTATGGAGTTATTACATAATCCAACATGATCCATCCTAAACTATGTGTATGGAGTTACCTAGGTTGAATAATTCTATGGTGTGGGAGATCACTTGTAGTAGACAAGGATCAAAACAAACCTATTGTGGCCTCATCCTGTCGTGCCCATATGTCGAGAGATGTTACCTTCAACTGGTATGAGTCTTTGGTTTTGTGCTAGAGTATCATCCATGGTGGGCATCGACCAACTGCCTTGGGGTTGGTAATTTTAGTAGTTGTGAGTTGTTAGGGCCCAAAATGAGGAATCTCTACACACAAACACCAAAATATTAATAGAGTATGAAATGGGAAAAAGAAAAAATAAGAGCACCGAGTGCCCTAACCTATAAGAGAAGAATGTTATGGAAATGAAAAACATCTTAAAATAGAAGCCAGAAATCGCTCATGTTAACTAGGTAATCATCTTACTTCGGGTTGAGAGAATAAAAGTTTACACCATCACCATCCTCCTTGGAGCAATCATCTTATGAAAAGTTTGTTGTGTTTACACCATATTCAGATTTTGAAACAAAAATACCATGGAGAGGGGCAGACAAATTTTTTTGGCGAGGTGCGCTAAGATTGTTTTGTTGCTACATACAGTATTGATTTCAGCAGGGAAGAATTCAATTGGAAAAATGAGCAAATGAAGGATATAATAAAGGGTCTACCTAGGCAGCCTTAATGTGAACTTTGCCCAATATTTAGGGTATGTGATTGCGGACAAAAATGTTGGTAAAGCTGTCCCACTGGCTTACTGAGGTAACCTAGGATGCCCAATCCAAGCCCTTTCTCTTGTGGTTGAATGTAGGTATGCGCTATTGGTCACTACCCTATTTATCCTTTTTCTTCTTAATTTGGGGTTTTTATTGGAGTTTCTTTGTAGAAACCTATTAATTTCCAGGATTAGCTGAATCATTCCCTTCTTGGCAAGGCTCAGTTCTCTTATCCAATATTGAACACAACCACATTCTAATCATTCTAGTATGTTTGGAAGCAAATATCAATAGAAGGCAACCTAAATGACAAATATCAGGATACAAACCAACATAACAGTAGGGTGTTATGAAAAACAATGGACTTCATTATCACCTGAATAAATCATTACAAAGCCATTGTGAATAGAATAATGTGTGTGTGTGTGTGTGTGTGTAGAGAGAGAGAGAGAGAGAGAGAGAGAGGGGGGGGGGGGGGGGTGTGGAGGGGCCAAGGGGAGATGGGGGGTATATGAGCCTTGAAAAACCAAGACATAACCTTATAAATCATATTAACTTGGCAATATCAAGCAATTGGCAAGGGTTTCAAAGGCTTTTCAAAGATCAGTGCCCCTATTTTATCTTCAATCTTTACCTCTGATCTTTATGAAGCTTCTTTGTTTACTTATCATGGTATGATTTTCATTTGGTCAAATGCATTGATGTATTTTATCCTTTAACTTTGACAATAAAACACAAGAATGATACATTGAGGCATAACAAGAATAACATCACTTTCACTGTTATTAACTTTCACAGCCTTTCAAAATCTCATGCACATCATTTGCATTTTCCCTTCTTTTAGGAATTGTCAATGCTCTCCATCAGATAGGCCTTTATATTGTGATACCATTGTTTCCCATCCTTTCCATTCAGGAAATGCTCATTTGGAGGATTATGTATTGGTTCTCAAGGATGCCTTGTAAAACATTGAATCCTTGAATCCTTGACTGAATATGTAAGCTAAAAAATTGAAGGTTATGAGGATAACTTGCATACTTGTTGAGTGCTAGGTGAGCCCCTTTTCCTTATGCATACATTTTTCTACAAACCTGCAACATGGATAAAGTCCTAATGTAACCTCAAAAACTTCTAACATAGGTAAAGAAAAACCTCAAATCTTTCATGTTAATTTTTTTTGTGGGGTTTCGCAATAATTGATTTTCCTCACAGTAGTCTGCAAATATTCTTCTAACATTCCAGAGACTATCTTTTCCAAATTCTGCATCAGTCAAAGGATATGAAATGTTGAAATGTGAAATATGTACATAATTTATTATCTTAAATGATAACAACATAGATAGCCAAAAAGAATTAAGAAGTACATGAAGATTTTGAACATAATGGAAAAACGAAGAACTTGAGAAATATCTAAACTAGTCAGAATGCTGAGAGTTCTATCTATTGTTTCAGATAAGGTGTACCATAGTTAGTGTTTCTTGATTTCTTGGAACCTAACTAGCATTGAAACTCACCTTGGTGCACAATGTAATATTTAGAGTCATCACGTGTAATTGTCAAGCCCATCAACATGAAAAAGATATAGGCAAAGTTAATTGAAAAGAAAAATCAATCAGTACTACATGATAAGTAATCCAACTCTAGTAAGAGTGTAATGCCCCACACAGAGATCCTTGGAAACAAGGATTCAAATCAAACCAAGATATATATATATATATATATATATATATATATATATATATATTTACAAGTATGAATGCACATGACAACATCATACAAGGATCACAAAGATCACAACAAAAGACTTCACCACAATCCCGACAACCAACAGATCTTCGAGCGCCACTACCAAACTGACACACGTGAACGAAAGCCAAAAACCACCACAAACAAGATGAGGGCTCAAGAAACAACCACTCATCAACAAAACACCAAGCTGGGGTAAAATGTAGAATCCTAAAATTTGGCTAAGCCTGAAATCCTAAAGCCCTAAAAAATTGGCTAAGTCTGGATTTTTGAAGCCCTGAAATTTCCTAGAATCCTTAACTTGTCTCCTAGAGGTCTAAAACTATCTCAAAAGATTCATCGCATATTTTAAAATATATCTTAAGTAAAACGATATATTTTAAACCCCAAGAGACTGACTACAGAAACACACACAACGGAAATAAAAAAGCAACACCAAGGGATTGAAGAACACCTAAGAGGGTAACCTCGAACCATCCCTACAAAGTTTAGATCAGACCAAAAAGTGCTCGTTGCCCACCTGCACAGGTTTCATAAAAACTGTGCGACACTTTATCAGCACTGTGCGATACTTTACTAGTGTCGTGCGACATTTCTCCAGGAGGGTGACATAATCAGGGGTTGGGTGATACTTCTCCAAAAGGCGTGCGATACTGGAAGTGTATCGTACAACATTTCTTCAAAGGTAGTGCGATACTGTGAAGTATCGCACGAGAAAACTCCAAGAGGCGTGTGACACAAACAGGGTGTGCACAACAGAGTTCAAATGGGCATGCGACACTTTATTGTATCGCACCATGCTGACACATGGTCACCCAGGAAAAGACAAGAAGACTACAAAGGAAGAACGTTAAGCCAAACAGAGTTAGAACCTCCACACCGGGGAGTACTAGAACCACAATTCGAGGAGCAAACACTCGAGTGCATAAACAACAAGATGCCGAGAGGGAGATACATCTATCCATCTAAAACTATAGTAGAAAAGAATGGAAGGAACATCACAATGAACATAAGCAACATTGCAATGAATTGAACAAACAAATTAAGTATGCGGTTCCTCCCAACCGTCAATAGCATCATAAGATCATCATGGATCCTAGCCATCCCCCGCGTAACATCCCAAGTCACTGACCAGATCATCGGTACTGTCGTAATAGGGACGTCACTACTAAACATGCAAATAACCAAAAGCATAAGGAAATCGAACATGCTAGTAGAAAAGCATAAGATAATCCTACAATAGATAACATCACCTATCACATGCTAAACATCAATAAGCAATAGATATGCTACTACAATAATTCACATCATCTAATCATATACTAAACATCATAATATGGTAATGCGTCAAATAAACTAACATCATCTAAACATGATATCCAAGCATTCCAATGAAAGCATAAATCACAAGAAAGCATACTCTGAAACTCGAAGTACCAAGTGAAAACATCCAGCAACGATCACACTAGGACAAAAGATCGTCTCTGTACATCGATCCCTAGCAGTGATGAAGGTAGCTACGCCTCCCAACCACGTGGAACCCGTAGGTCCACACCCGCTATGCTGATGGAGATAAAGATCCAACCACAAACACATAAAAAGCACAACATCGAAGGCTAACACTCACGCCAGTCAGTATGATGGCTATAACCAATAACCTAAGACAATGCTCAAAAGGCTACCAAGTAGGGGCTGACATCATGGAGAGTCTTTTGGTATTCACAAGCCCAAGCTTGGATCACGTGTGGAAACTCTCGCAAGGTACTCCCTTGGAACCATCACATGAAGTTTTATTATCTTAAGTTTTTATTACCATTCACACATTTTCTTTAGTTATCACTTAATCAAGCTCCTCTCAACCATACCTGTGGTGTCATGATCGTCAGGCTGTGAGATAGAAGCTCCCTCCATATGCTAGCCTACTCTACCCATGCTCATCCTACGACAAGTGCTCGTGGGCATGCATACTCCCATCCCAACCCCAATGATCATAACTTTCGACAAATCCATGAAAGATCGGGCCTCGCAAGTCACCCAACAAATGTACGTGCACGTACTCGTGTGTGGCGCACCACCATCACGAAGATCATAACACAAGGACAAGAATGAGAACATAATGCAAAACAAAACACCCAACCGAAAGCAACTCAAGAGGACAGATTCTACACGAATCTCAAAGCCAATAAAACCATACATCATAAAATCACTCAATCGGCCTCAATCCGAGAGTATGGATTCTACACAAATCCCAATGATGTAACAAGACCAAAAGTCATGAACTTACTCAACCGGCCTCAATCCGAGAGTATGGATTCTACATGAATCCTAGCGTCCATGAAACAAAGCAAAGGTCCAAAAGAAACAATAACAATAGGTATAAAATCACTGAACTAAACACAATGTCGGGAGTACGGATGCAACACGCATCCCAATGCAACATAAAAGTGCAGAAGTGGTCTGACTGATATCCAAATGGATCATCCAAGTCCATGACCCACATTGTGCCAAGAAAATATGAGAAAACAGGGTGGCACGCAAAACAAAGTGTTTCATTTGATTGTTGACTTTGAGTTGAAAGTCTAACTTTAGTTTATTTCAAAGACTTAAATCTTATTTGATCTCTTCAAATCTAATTACCTTAGAATTGTTACTTTTAACCTTTTTTGACAAAAGACATATAGTTTGATTATTTTAAGAATATAGCATAATTACATAAATATGATAAGAGAAGGCTCTTATCAAACATATTTTCACCATGAATTCCTACAATAAAAAAAATCTTGTAGACTACCCTTTTATGATGGTTCAATTCTATTATTTATTACTTGCATACACTACCATGAGAATTTATAAGAAAATATGCATCACTTAATCATCTAGCATATATTGCTTGTTTTAAAGTATTGTCATACAATAATTAAAGTGATGGTCATACATAGTTCAACATAAAGAAAGCAATTATTCTTTGTAAAGTGTAAACCAAAAAATACTAATGCTATTTTTATGCTAAAGCAAACTAAGTATGTCAAGGCAAATAAAAAACAATGTTATAAAAGTCTGTAGCTAGATTGAATTCATAGCCTCATACTAGAATCTCACAAGTCAAAGAGAAAATTGATATGAACAAGTTCAATATGAAAGTGGCTTAGATCAACAAATAAAGCATTCAATAATTGCAATACCATCATGTGAGGCCTCACCTTGGCCCATCATAGCATATCATAGCAGTTTATTTGCATTTTAGATACTTTATCATAGCATATCATAGTAGTTTATTTGCATGTTAGATACCTTATATTTTGCATTGCAGATACTTTATATTTTGAGACCTTGTTATATGTTGGACTATTTTGGACTGTTACTCAGACTATTGATACTATGGGATACTTTATTTTATGGTAATCATTATGATGTTAGAACTTATTTAGGATGCTTGATGATTAGTTACATTCATGTACTCGTTTGGTTATTTTATCAATGAGTAGGAAGTTATATCTGAATATATATATATATATATATATATATATATATATATATATATATATATATATATATATATATATATAAGAAAATCATGAAATGTGCAAAAGAGTTATGTCATGTTTAGTTTGATAATTGTAGTATTATATATGCATAATGGTTAGAAAAATGTTATTCAATTGGGAAATGCCTTATGTTTTGATTCAATTATGAATATAGAATTGATTGAGGATTTATATATGCATATATTTTATTTATCTTGGATTACTGATATGTGGTTTGAATGTGCAGGAAATATCCATGGTAAAATGGAGAACCAGGACTATACCTTTATATTAATTGAGATTGCCAAGGTTAGATCTAATGAAGAGATCTTAACCTCATTGTTAAGTATTTTACTTTGTGAACATAATGTGAATGGATGTCTTAGATTAGATTTATTTTTGTGAAAATTGATTTGCCACTTGTAATGTTATATGTGTATTTATAGTGTCACTTGACACTTGTGATGTTATGTGTTTACTGGCAAGTCAGGTTGAGTCATTGGCAAAAGACACCCAACCTTATTCCCAACTAGTTAGAAATGTTTAAGTTGTCATCCCCTTGCATAAAATATCTTATGAAGGTTTTTAATTAAATTAAATTTCGGATCCCAAGTTTAGGGTAACTTTAGAGGGCTTTGTTTGAGTCTTAGAGTGTTCTTTTACTGAAATTAAGTTACCTACATCTTAGTACTACATGTTAGGGCTTTAATTTTGGCTTTACTTGAGTCAAAATATTTTTTCTACCACTTTTAAAATCCCATATCTTAAGTATTTGTGAAAATGGAAGAAGACTTACCCAAGTTCCCACCTTATCTCCAGTAAGTTGATAATTCCAACCAAATAGGGAAACTTAGGTTGAGTTAAAGTGTTTGTTCTCTTTCATGATGGAGAAAAATTAGGAATGTTCTTTTAGAGGGAAATTGGAAAATAGGTTGGGCATTCACCTACTCTCCAGTTTTAGAGATTTTTGGTTTTGAAGATTGAGATCAAGGAAGAATAGGGGGCTCTTCTCAAATCGGGTCATTTACCATAGCTTGGAGAAAGGTTGGAGCTTTTTCCATATTTTGGAAATTATGTATTGAATTATTTTTCTAAATATAAAATGTGTAAATTTTTCTACAAATGCATATGTGTGTTGTTCATTGTTTCTATTGTACTGTTGGGTGTGGATGAATTTCCATTGCCTTATTTTTATTTGATTTTGAGAGTATGATGTTAAGGGTGTGGAAGGACATCACTCACCCTTGGGATGGAACAAGTGGCCTTTAGGGTGAAGGAAGAGGGATAAGCATGTAGTATGGGCTGCATGTGCCAGTACTTTGTTATGTAGTTTGGGGGTGATAAGGGGAGAAAGTTTTGTGAGAGTTGGTATTTATTTTGTATGCCTTGTGAAGGAAAATTTGGTTTTATGTACTTGGCTTCTCCATGGGGTTTTAGGCACATCTTCACCCATTCTATTGGTTACTCGATTGGTCTTGGTTCTCCAAGCTCAGTGGGTGGTCTCTTAGAGACCTAGGCTGGGAGGTGAGCTCTCCATGGTTTACAGGGTTGTTTTGTACAGGTTTTCTAAATGGATATGTGTTGAAGAAAAGCTTAGAAGATTTTCACTTTCTGTTGAAGATTTGAAGATGATTTAATTATGCAAATTTGTAAAATTTATGTTCTGTAAAGATCAAAAGTAGATCTTCTTGTAATTTGAAAATTGATGTAAGGATCAATTTAGGATTGTAACATTTGAAAGGACTTTTCAATACTATGAATATATTTTAGTTTAATTATTTCTTAAATTGTTTCCAAGAAATAAAATTAAATATTATTATTATTGTATGTGTGTATACGTGTGTCTTGTTCAAGAAAATTTGGGCATGACAAATCCAACAACTAATAATTTGGTAGAGCTTGAAGCATTGGAAGAAGGTCTTCAACTTTGCCTAAAGCTAGGATTATCCAATATCATCATCGAAGGTGACTCTCAAATTGTATTAAATGCAATAAGGAAAAGAGCAATGCCTAACTGGATTCTAAACTCAAAGTTAGAAGAAGTCCTCAATTTACTAAACCAATTTGTAGATACCCAGATCTATCATATTTTTTAGGAAGGTAATCAAAAGGTAGACCAGTTGGCAAATGAGGGGGTTGATGGTAAAAGTTCTATGATTTTTAATGATTGTTACTCATAAATAGAGCTCTAGTATTTATAACTGTTAGAAATGGAAAAAAAAAATGTAAATAAGCAATACCAGGAAAGAATCTAAGTGAGTAAATGCATGAAAAGATATTACCATAAAATAGGAGAGAGAAAGCTTCAAGCTCCAACACCATGAGACAAGATATTTGGAAAGGGGAAAGCAAAGAAAACCCCTTGTGACATTATGAATGAGGCATGAAAAGCCTAAGAAGGAAGAGAGAGAGAGATAGAGAGCAATGCTCATACAATAATTGAGAAGAGGAAGAAACCTCATTGTTAAATGAGAGAAGAGGGTCATCTCTTAAATAGAGATGAGAGAGAGGAGTTAGAATGTAACTCCCATGTCTATGAATGCCACCATTCATAAGTGTGTGAGGCCAAGTGTGAGATTCCTCTTAAGGAGGAATAATCTAAAATTAGAAATTACAATATATATTTGTCCTCACATATTCCACTAGATGACAAAATAAGATGTAGTGGAAAAAGGACAAAAAATAAATATATTAGGATACCTTGGCTTATATCCTAATATATTACAACAATAAAGAAAGGAGTTCTAACCTTGGTTTATAAATACACCAAGGAAAGATTACAACTTCTAACACCCCCCTTTAATCTTTACTTGGGGTAATTATATCAAAGGGTATTAAACCCATAATTTTTACAAAAATGTGCAACTTAATCTTCAATATGAAGTAATTTGATTATCTTCAAGCCATATGGTACATTTGCATATCCAAGAGAAGTACATGAGTCCTTTGAATGTGATCAAGTGGAAGCATAGACACATCTTCGAGAAGGTTCCTTGATGGACCACCTGAAAAAAAGAACAAGACAAATATCCACAAGTAGAATGCCATCATATATGCAAATTCGAAATCCTTTTGAATAAGGATAATAAAACTCTCATAGAGAAAAAATGAGTAAAATATGTTACCAAAAAACAATGGAGATAACCTGATATCAAGATAAAGTATATGCTCAAAAAAATTGTCAACAAGGACAAATTAAGTAAAAAGCTTGATCAATGCTCTCATGAACAGTATATTATACTAATGCACAAATGACCACAGACAAGGCCAACTAATGATACTTGCATCAATCTTGCATCAATCACGTGGATATAGACAGTCCACTTAATGAATCATCCCACTGCAAGCTAATGGGGGCGTCCCTCCATAACATGCATGACTCATGATCTAAGCAATAATGTATGCAGATCATTATCACATTAATATATGGAAATAACATAAAGGAGAGACATGCTGATCAAAATAGAATTATCATGATTTGTTAAGATAATCAAAAGAATGGATTATGAGGATATAACAACATATTGCCTTCAAATTGGATCAAATCATCTAAATTTGGCGAGAAAACTTCAATAATAACATCCTCTTCATTGAGGAACAAAAATGGAACAACATGGAGGGAAACTCCATAAAAATATTATCCTATTAAAATGGAACAGATAGGATCAAATGGAGGGAAACTCCATATAAAATGAGTGCATACCAATATAGGATGGAGGAATACTCCATGGGCCAGATAAGGAAACTATGTATCAGTTATACTGAGGGGACCTACATAGTTATCCTTGAAAAAATTGGCTCCCTATGCAACTCAAAACAAATATCATATAAATCATGTATATCAATGGTATAAACCATAAAGTGCCAACATGGGCATAGAACAATGCTATAAAAGCATAAAAGTGCAACTATGGGCACATCAAAATATCACAATGAAGGCAAATGTGTAAGATTACTAGATGGGATGACAATAATTGTGGTACGAAGGGCCCTAGGTGAAGGTTATTTCAAATATGATTTTACATGGAGGACAAACAGTGATATTATAGGATCATTTATTCATTGTATGGCTAGAGCTAGAATAGACAAATGGGATATGGTGAGACTCTCTCAAAACATATTTGATCTGGCCTAGTGTGGAGGTTTGGAAGAAGCCATCATGAGCTTAGATGAGAAGCTTAGGGCGCCCTCCCTAAAATGTATATGGATCATCCTCTAGGGAGCTTTGATCTAGCTATAGTACCAAGGCTACTCTCATTGGTAATTCATGATCTTGTAGCTTTAACTAGGTGTGGCCAAAAATGGAATCTAGCATTCAATTCCTCCTCAGATGGAGAGGGATAGTGGCAGATGATGGCAAAGAATGGCTCAAAAGTTACCTCAGAATGTTGAAATACTACATCTTCCTGGGTGTGGAATTGGGAAATTTGGCTGCTCTGGATTTTTTTACCCATAAAATCGAAAGGTCAAGTAAGGAAAAGAATTCTTTTGAATTGCCTCCACACTTCTAGTCTAAAAACCCCAATGATATTGTCGAGGTCATTATGGTTTTTTGGAAATAATAGGGTGTGTTAGGATCTTAGCTCTTGTTCATGTAGTTTGGTTGAAGTTTTTCCTTGTTCTGCTCTTGGCCTGGTGTCTAGGTTTGAGCTTTCCCTATCTCTTTCTTTGGTTGGTAGGCTATGATGGCTATTATTGGGTAATTTTCTTTCTATAGAATTAGTCTGGTATGTATATTATAGACCTAGAAGGGGAGTTTTGCATAGTGTTTAGATGGTATTTATCATCCAATGGTAGTGATTTCAGAGGCTGGTCAGTAAGACAGTACTATGTAAATCAGCTCTAAGATCTCCTTTTTGAATCTATGTAATCTTTTGACACCAATATATATAAAGTTTATTTTAGTATTAAGCCTAATTTGTTCTCTGTTCTCTGCACATTTTGAGTGGTAGTTCTAGTTTATTTCAGATTACTTAAAGACATATTTGTAAATGGATATTATTTGGGTTTTCTTATAGTTGCAACTGTGGAATTGTTTGATGAAGTATAAGAAACAACTCTAACTGAAATAAGTAGACAAGGTAGCAAATTTTTAGATAAATAGAAGGACAGTCAAGCTACTATAAAATCAAATATAGATACAAGTCCATTAATAATAAACACTCAAAGGCTTAAGGCATTACCTATGATGGGGATCCTTAAATAACTAGATCCTTATTCACATTTTATATCAATGGTAAGCTTTTATCCTTATTGCTTTGTTCTTAATCACAATTATCCTAGATGCATTTTTTGAGAATGAGGTATATTTTAAGCTTCTAGAGTATCATAGATAGGAATTAGGCTAGTATCACAGAGCAATATGCAAAGATAGTCATAATAAGGTTAAACTTACTACTTACTATGTATTTAAATACTAGTTTACCCGTTGCACAAATATAGGATTAGTATAAGGAATCATGTTTAATAAACTATAACTCATTCTGGTAAGATACAAATTGTTGTAATGTCCTTTGTTGTATCTCTAAGCTGATAATTTAGATAATTTTATTAAGTTTTACTCTTTAATTGGTGCTCCAGTTTTCTAATCCTCTTGGATAGCCAAAGCACTTGCACGTCATTCTCTCAGGATCTCATGTTAGTATATGGTTTAAACTATTTATCTTAATATTTTCTTTAAGTTGATTATTTGAGCAATAGGTTATTAAAGGGAAAGCATTCCTCAAAATGTACAAGAAAAGGTTCATATTGATAATGTTAAAGCTTTGGTATATCTATTCTCTTCTAATACAAGTTTAAATGGAAATAGTGAAGTTACAAAGCCAAAAATCAGAAGAGGTTATGTATCATGTTGTTTGTACTGGATAAAGATCTGTAATTGATAAATGGGGTGTGCTCCTTTTATAGTTATATAGCTACTCTGCTATATTTTTAATTTAATATAATCAAAGGCTTTGATTGTTTGCTGATCAAAATAATAATAATGTAAGTATACATCTATCTTTTTATCTATCAATGGTTTTTTCTATTACAATACATTCTAACGATAAGTACATGCCACTACGTAGCACTTGTTATCATTTGAAGTTTGTATCATCAAATATGATGTCACGTCCACATATTTTTTTGCCAAATAGCTGAGTAATTTAGTCAATTTTAAACAATGTTTTGTAGTAAAAATTTAATATAAATTTGACTCATTTTATTTAATAATATTATTTTTTTGTAAATATTTATAATGGTAAAAATACATAATATAATTTGAAAAGAGAGTATAAATTTCAAGAAATCTTATGATATAGTTATGATTAAATAAAATAATCAAGATAATTCAATATTTTAGAATATTAATCTTTCTAGCTTTAAAAATATTACTTGAAATCAAGTTAGTTTAAATAATTAATTAATATTCTAAACTAACCAAAAATGACAATTTTTCTTGAAAAAACATTTAGAAAATACCCTTCCAAAAATATTAAGCTTGCATAAATCTAATACTCCAAATAATAATATATTTAAAAAATATCTAATAATTTTATAAATTTTCAGGAATAATAAATTTGACTTATTTTATTTAATAATATTATAGTTTTTGTAAATATTTATAATCGTAAAAATACATAATATAATTTGAAAAGAGAGTATAAATTTCAAGGAATCTTATGATAGAGTTATGATTAAATAAAATAATCAAGATAATTCAATATTTTAGAGTATTAATCTTTCTAGCTTTAAAAATATTAATTGAAATCAAGTAAGTTTAAATAATTAACTTAATATTGTAAACTAAGCAAAAATGACAATTTTTCTTGAAAAACATTTAGAAAATACACTTCCAAAAATATTAAGCTTGCATAAATCTAATACTCCAAATAATAATATATTTAAAAAATATCTAATAATTTTATAAATTTTCAAGAATAATGATATGTTTAATTTTTTATATTATGAAGAGGAGATTAAGAGGATGAAGACAAAGAGGAAGAGGATGTCAAGGGGGTCACAAGGGAGAGGAAGATAAAGAAGACAGGGAAGAAGCAGAGGGAGAGGGTAGAGGGAGGAGGACTAAGAAAAGGATACATATTATGAAGAGGAGGAGGAGGAGGAGAGAAATAAGAAGAAGAAGGGGAATTAGGAGATTGAAAAGGAGAAGAATGAGGATGAGGAGGAAAAGAAGGTGAAGGACAAGGAGAAGAAGGGGAGGAGAAGGAGGTAGTAGTGGAGAAGGAGAATGCAAGGAAGAGGGATAGAAATAGGAATAGGAACAAGAAGAGAAATAGTAGAAGATGAAGAAGATAAAAAAAGGCCTTGCAGATGAGCTCAACATAGAGTACATGCTTGAAAATATTTTTTAAGTGAATGCTTTTATAGTCTAGTAGAAAGAGGTGATATCTTGTGAATCTTCTTTTCGCATATTTCTCACATTTTCAATATTGTCTTTTCATCTCATAGATGCATCTATAGTTCATGTTTTAACATTTTATATAAATGTATTAAATAAAAATATTAGATAATAGCATATTTAGTTGAATTATTATTGCATCAGCATGGGACATGAATCAAAACCATTGATGATGTATTAAAAAAAAGTGTTTGAAATATGATAAAGCTTCTAGTAATATATGTATGGTAGAATGTTTTCACCTTGTTTCTTTCTATTAAAGCTATAATGAAATCAAATAGAGTACAAAAAATCCTAAATACCCTATTTGATAAGAAGGCTAAGTTAAGATGTGATTAGTTGCAAGATGAAGATAAATAGTTGAGTCTAGCCAATTGTGACCCTATAAAACACTTTCTCATAAAAAAAATTCTAATATTTCAATTGGAACAATATGGAATTAGCACATGTTATTATAAAATGATAATAAACAATATTTATAAGTTTTTCCAAAACTATTACATTTTATTTTAACATTCTATGATACATAATGTACATCAGTTCTACATATGAAATATCTTTTGAATTATTGTATAAATTACTAGAGATAAGGGTTTGTTTTTATTTTTTATAATTGAAAATTTTAAGATAAGTTCCTTAGTTGTAAATTAGTGCACAAAACAATAGAAATTGTTTAGAGAACATGATAAGAAATAAAAGAGGCATGGAAAAAAAATCATAAAAATGTCACCACTTGAATAGTAAATATTTGGACATCTTCAAAGTTGAACAATCTAAGAAGAAGATGATAAAGATGTATTAATGTAAGAAGTTTATCCATAATGGAAAAATAAATAAAATAGATAGATCACCTTTAACATATAGGAAAATAAACTATTCAAACTACCCAATTTACTCAAGGAGAATTCATAAGAAGAATCTTATAATGTCATATTTAAAACAAAGGAAAAATTAAATGCAAGTAATGTCGCTCAACTTATACATAGGTTGCCCATACAATGTAGGAAAGTAACATAATTTACAACAAAACAAAGTTTCTTATTGCTTCAAATTTTCCATCAAGCATTCTTAGTATGTTCTTTGTGTTCAAATCAACCAAAAAAATCACTTGTAACCTTCTCCTAGTGTCTCTAGCTTTTTAAAAAATTTGCTAGCTATCAAGAAGGTTTTGACAACTTTTAAGCAAAAATACAAAAGTTGTCAAACATGTTTGATTTCTATTTTGTATAATATATATATGATCTAGAAGATTCAAGCAATGTTGTCACCTCAAGCTCTATAGTGTGTTCCATTTACATTTGTCTCCTGAATCTATCTTTCACTTGTATTGTTGGTTATTCACTGGAAATTTTTTTGACTAACATTAAAAGTTGTAAAAGGATGACTTCAAACAATGACAAGCACTTTTTGAATCATGTGACATGTCCTTGCAGCCCTATATCATGCTCTACAACAATTCCTATCATGAATATTTGATATGTTGAAAGGAGTGGACTATCATCTCATTGGGCTATTGATATTATTGCAAACATATTAGTTTAGGTTCATGATGATTTGTCTTCCTTTGAGGTGTACTCTGTAATGTACTTTAAAACAAGTGCTTGTGAGTGATGCAAAGGGTCTAGGGTTCCAAAAATTAACCACTTCAATTAAGGTTCTTATCTTGAATCATCCAATGATTATTGTTTCTTTTCCTTTCCACCAATCCAAGCCTCCAAGACTCTTCACCCAACTTGCCTCCTTAGTGCAGTTGGTTTGGTGTAGACTTAATCTCAATTTTAAGGCACTAGTCCTACTAGCCCTTCCCTCCCTTAGAACCATAACCCTCACTTACGATCTTGTTCTTCCACTCCTTTGGAGTATATAGATGTATTAGATACCTCCATAACCTTCCTAACCTTATTCAAAACTTCTAGTCACAACAATAACCAAAGAAAATTCACTCTTTTTACATGAGCTAACTAGGCCTATTAGCTTCTAGGTCCAATAATCCTATTTTGTTCCAATACTCCAAATTATTCCAAAAAACCTCACAAAAAACCTTATGAATCTGAAATCTATCTCCTAGCACTCCAAGATTTCAAAATTTTATAGCTTCAAAACACACATAACCCTATTCACCTTGAAGCCCTAATTTCTAGCCTATCTTTTAGGCCTCTAGTCTAGTTAGCACTAAAAAGCCTCTAACTTCTCTCATAATTAAAATATACCTTCCATTCAACTTGAAAATCAAAGGTATAATCCTAGGGCTTCTAGGAACTCCATTGGTTTGACCCAAACTAATCATGGGTGTGCTCTGCAACAACATCTTAAACATATCATGGCTCACTTACTCCTAGTAGTTAGCCTAGGGCATCAAACCATGGAAAGATAACCAAGCACAAAAAAATTTAAATAATAATAAAAAACTATGTAAAATGTCTAACCTATCATTCCACAAGGTTTCAATCATTTTCCACTATGGATGACTAGGTTAGCGCCATATTTATAAAAACAATCCTATGAAAGAAGTTCTCATACTAGTCAGCAAGAAAATGCTACAACTTGCGAATCCAAAAACTTCAATCCAAGTTTGAATATTAAAAAGAACAATGAAACACTATTCTACAAGAATCATAAGCTTGATCTCCTATGGCAATTTGAACGCAACCGTACTATAACATTAAATAATGAAAAACTTAGAAAATTATCTATACAACAGGTCCACATGTGCATAATCTAATGGAAAACCTTCTAACCTTTCAAAATATGATTCTTAATTCTCATATACCCAAGCATGGGTAGTTAAAAATTCTTAAACCTCTAATTGGAACTTTTTGCAAAAATTGCAAAAGTTGCTCAAGCAACTATTTGAGCAACTTTGCAACTTTTGAGAATTTGTTGCTCTTTACATCTTTTGGCGAAATGGGTCCACCTAGGACCATTTTCTTCTTTGAGGTCCTTATCCTTCTGGTAGAGGTCTCTTAGATCCTCCATTGCCACACTCTACAATTGGATCTCTTGGATAGCTAGGACTTTTCTACTAAGTGCATCTAAAACCTTGTTGCACACACCTTTCTTATGCTTAATCACAAAGGTGAATGCCTACAAATATTCTATCCACTTGAGGTGCCTCTAATTTAATTTCTCCTGCCCAATCAAAAAGGTAAGGGCATAGTTGTCTGTATAAACTATGAATTCCTTTGGAAGGAGGTAGTGCCTCCAATTTTTCAAGGCTTGGTCCATTGCATATAACTCAAGGTCAAGTGGAGTACCTTTTCTTATCCTTATTCAATTTTTTAGAGAAAAATTCCATAAGGTGTCCTTCTTGACTTAGCACTGCTCCAATAGCTAGCCTACTAGCATCACACTCTACCACAAAGAGTTGATTGAATTTTGGAAATCTTAGGGTAGGTAGGGCTGCAATCCTTTTTTTCAAAAGCTCAAATCCTTATCTACTACCTCTATCCATTTGAATTGACATTTGATACCTCCCTTAATGGTGTTGAGGATATGTGTACATACATGATTAAATCCTCTCACAAGTTTCCTATAGTAAGATGCTAACCCATGAAAACTCCTAACATCTCCTATGCCTTTAGGTGTTTGCCACTCCAATATAGACTTGACTTTATTAGGATCATTTTTAATATACCCTTTGGAAACAACAAACCCAAGGTATACCAATTCAATTTTTAGAAACTCGCACTTTTCTTGGTTGATCATCAACTTCTCTTGAAGTAGCCTCCTCAAGACCATCTCCAAGTGCTTCATATGCACCTCTTTGGACTTGCTAAAGATTATAATGTCATCCAAATACACAATAGAAAAACTACCTATGAAATCTGCTAGCACTTCATTCATTAATCTCATGAAGGTACTTGGGGCATTTGTCAAGCCAAAGGGCATCACTAGTGACTCATAGAACCCTTCACTTGTCTTGAAGGTTTTCTTCCATTCATCACCAGCCCTAACTCTAATTTGGTGGTATACTAATTTCAAATCCACCTTGGAGAAGTAGTAAGAGCCTCCCAAATTATCTAGCAAATCCTCAATTCTTGGCATAGGGAATCCATATCTGATGTGATCATGTTGATGTCCCTAGAGTCAGTACACATCCTCCATTTTCTATCTTTCTTAGGTGCAAGGATAGTTGGTAGAGAACAAGGGCTCAAGCTCTTTCTTATTAGATCTTTGTCAAACAAATCTTGTATTTTCTTTGGAATTTAAACATTTTGACTTGGTGTCCTCTTGTAGGATGCCTTGTTAGGTAGATTTTCCCCTGGTATCAAATCTATTTGATGACTTATCTCTCTCATAGGTGGTAATTCATTAGGTAGTCCATTTTCTACTACTTCATGGCAACTTTCCAACAACTACTGCACTTCTTGAGGTACTTGAAGTTTTTCTTTAGTCTCTTCTCTAGGCCTTACCATTACTTCACAACATACCCCTTTCTCCCTCTTCATATCCTTTAATAAGTCTTTCCCAATCAATAACATCACACTTTCCACCACATGTTTCTCCTCTTTGCACTCACTCAAAGGGTCCATCTAAAATTTCTTAACTTGCTTAGTTATCACATAACTATTTTGATCCCTATCATGTATAGCCTTCACATCATACTACCATGGATGTCCTAATAAAAGATGACAAGCATCTATAGGCATTATTTCACATTACACCTTGTGCTTGTATTCTCCTATCTCAAATTCCTCAAATGTTTGTTCATCCACCAATATTTGTTGGCCCTTATTCAACCAAGAAACCTTGTAAGGACTAGTATGAGGTATTCTCTTGAGATTCAACTTATCTACCATCTTAGTGGATACTATGTTCTCAATGGAGCTAGAGTCTACTATTACTCTGTAAATCTTTCCATGTGACCTACAAGTGGTCTTAAATAAACTCTTTCTTTGAGGTGGTTCAACCACATTAGGAACTTTCAACAAGGTCCTCATTAACATCATATTATCACCATCCACTATTGGTCCTATTAGAAATAGGTAATGTAATGCTTTGGGTGTCATCTTCTTGTACCAATTGTGTTCTCCTTTCTCCCATGGATAAAAAGGAAGCCTTTTTAGGACATTTACCCATACTATGGCCCACTTGGTTGTAGTTATAACATCTTCCTATAAAAATAGTATTGTCCCTACCTAGGGATGGGAACCTACCTCTAGGTCATCCCCTTCCTCTATATCCCCCTCTTTGAAATGTGTTCTTGTTTTGATTACCCCCATAGTTATCATTGGTTTGATTCTCTTATGGCTTGCTTGGTCCTAGTCCTCTACCAAAGTTGCCCCTGCCTCTGAAACCTTTGTTACCTCTACCTCTCTGTTTGGAATCATGCCTCCTCCTTGCCTTCTCATCTAACCTTAAAGCTAACTAAAACATTTATGCATACTATTAGGAGCCATAGTCTATACAAGGAATTAGGCTCTCAACCTAATCTTCATCCTATCCCAAGACACAATATTCTTCTTCCCTACTACTACTTTGTCATCTTGCATCATGTTCCACCATACTAGTGTTGATCCCTTAAGTCTAGCCTTGCCATAGCTAACTCTCTTCTCTTTTTATACTTCCTTATAATCAAACTGATTGTCTATAGCTTCCAACCAATCTAGAAATTCCTCCCCAATAAAGCTACCTCTATAGTAAGGAATATGCTCTATATTGTCTTTGTTAAGAGACTTAAAAGTGTCCAAAAACACCTTTTTATCCTAATCCACCTCAGAATCCTTACCACTGTCAGATGTCTCCCCTATGAGGATTTAATCTTCTTCCTCACTTTCATCTCCCCATTCTATGATTTTCTTATTACCCTTTGTGTCTTCCTGATTATCTTTGGCCAATAGATCCTTGACCAAATCCACTATGGCACCCTTGCTCATTGCCTTGGCTGGCATAGTATGAAGCTCTTTGCTATCTTATACATCTAACATAAACCAAAGTAAAACTTGGCTCTGATACCACTCTAATGGAGAGGATCTAGGGTTCCAACAATTAATCACTTCAATTAAGGTTCTTATCTTTAATGATCCAATGATTCTTCTTTCTTTTCCTTTCCACCAATCTAAGCCTCCAAGACTCTTCACCCAAATTGCCTCCTAGGTGTAGTTGGTTTGATGTAGACTTAATCTCACTTTTAAGCCACTAGCCTTGCTAGCCCTTCCTTCCCTTAGAACCCTAACCCTCACTTAGGATCTTGTTCTTCCACTCCCTTAGAGTCTACTAATTTTTTAGAAACCCTCCATAACCTTCCTGACCTTATTCAATACTTATGGTCACAACAATAACCAAAGAGAACTCACTCTCTTCACATGGGCTATATATGACCTATTAGTAGGTAGATCTAATAATCCTATTTTGTACCAATAATCCAAATTATTCCAAACAACCTCACAAAAAACCTCATGAATCTGAAATATATCTCCTATCACTCCAAGATTCCAATCTTTTAGAGCTTCAAAACACCCATAACACTATTCACCCTTAAGCGCTATTTTCTAGCCTATCTTTTAGGCTTCTGGTCTAGTCAACATTAAAAAGCATCTAACTTCTCTCAAAATTCCATTCAACTTTCATATTCAATTTAGCATCCTAGGGATTCTAGGAACTCCATTGGTTTGACCCAAACTAATCATGGGTGTGCTCTACAACAGAATCTTAAACCTATCTTGCCTCACTCCCAAAATTCATCCTAGGGCATCAAACCATGGAAGGGTAACCAATACAAAAAATGAAAAACAAAGCAAAAACACTATGTAAAATGTCTAACCTATCATCCCACAAGGTTTTAGCCATTTTCCACCATGGATGAGTAGGTTAGAGCCATATTTGTAAAAACAGTCATGTGAAAGAAGTCCTCATACTAGTTAGCAAGATAATGCTACAAATTGCTAATCCAAAAACTTCAATCCAAGTATGAAAATTAAAAAGAACAAGGAAACACTATTCTACATGAAAAATAAGCCTAGCTCCTATGCCAATCCATATGTAGTCATACTATAACACTAAACAATGAAAAACTCAGATAATTATTCATACAACAGGTCCACACATGCATAATCTAATGGAAAACCTTCTAACCTTTCAAAATATGATCCTTGATGACCATATAATATACCTAAGCATGGGTAGTTATAACTTTCTAAACCACTAATTATAACTATATAATTTCTCTATGTTGTCACTCATATATGTATCAATATAAATCCATTTATATGTTTAGTTCCTCTATGTTGTCACTCATATAGGCACCAATAATCTTTTGTAGTTAGGAGTTTTTATATTACTTCTTCATGAAAGATTATAAATCATTGATGTAGGTATAGTGTCACGATGTATGGATAGTTGATTATATTTTCTAGAAGTAATTTTTTTGTTTGCATTTTTACATGACCATTATTATTAAATAAGCAATATATGCAAGCCACTTTGTATTTGTTGTAGTTAGCTTGAATAATAAAGTTGGTGTACCTATTTAATTAATCACATTTTTTAGCTTTGTTGAATACCCATTCCAATATCATCTTATGCCCTTGATTAAAGATCTAAAGTGCATGAGTTCTTAGACAAGCTATGTCTAGAAGATTCTTTAGGTGAGCTTGCAGATTTCCAATCATGGTTGATATTTGATCCTCTCCATTTCTCTTGATCATAAATATGGTTGCAAGGCTCTAGATATTATGTTGCACCATGAGATTGTAGATAAAATACCTAAATCAAGGATGTCTTCCAAATCTTTGGTCATGGTATTGCATCATGTGCAATAAAAATTTATTCATTTGAATTTCTTTTAGTTATGGTTGCATATGTTGTATAGATCCATTAGGAAAGAAGGTAGGAAATGCCATATCAAACAATACTTTCATGTTGTATTCATTTATTGGAGAATAATTCATTTCTAACCATTTGATAGAGTCCTCTTCATTTTCCACCAAGTCTAATGTTTTCTTAATAATTTCTAGCTCACAACATCTTTTTGGAAATTTTGTTACAAATGATGATGTACAATCCATGTTGTCTTCAAATGGCTCCTTGTATATTTATATTTCTTCATCTACTTAAATAATTTGTAGTAGGCTTGAAACATCTATTTGATCCTCTAGTATCTTTTCTAAATAAATAACATCTATTCTAACATTTGAATAGTATGGATCATTCTTGATCTTGTATAATAATGCATCTCTAATATTTTTCTTGCTCACATAATAACCATAATTATGATAGGTTGTATTCATCCTTCATGTGAGGCCTCGCCCCAACCTATCCTAGCATCGATGATACATTATTATTTTGATACTCATGACCTGATATGTCAGAACATTATTTGATGCACTAAACATTAGTATGCTATTTATGATGTGTGATGATTTACTTTTAGATATTTGATTTCGTCATTTAATGCTTTATGAACATGTATGCTGATGAAGTGAATGAATGCAAAACTAACACTTTGATTTTTTCAATTTTAATGAATAGAATGAGATAAACAATTGGTTTGTAGAAAAAAGGATGTTTTAATTTACATGAATTTCTTGATACATATTTTTACATTTATACATGTGATTCTTGAACTACTGATGTGTGCAATGAGTGTGCAGGGAATTCAGCCAGGAAACCTAATGGAAGGATAGAACTGAACCCCTTGTTGTTTTGTGCTATCTTGCTTTGTCTTTCTTTGAAGGTTGTTAATTGATCTCACTATTTTCCTAGCTTTTGTTTGGTTCTTATTAAGACTTTAAAGCTTAAAAACCTTAAATTTAAGTGCCCTAGGGGTAAGGGTATGGGTGGGGAGTACTTTCCACCCCCTTAGCCTCTTTTTTTGACTTTTAAAGTCACTCAAAAACCCAATTTTTGGTTGATTGCGTAAATTGATTGTCTCCTACTTGAGTTGGTGACTCAAAATCCATCTTGAGTTTACTTGAAGTCTAGTTGAGTTAAGGATCATACTTAGAGGCATTTTGGAGTAGTTTTGGGGTTGTTACCCAATCTCTAGTTTTAGAGAGGAGTGGAAGATTAAAGGAAAGGAAGGATAAGCTCTTCTCAACTTGTCATTTTACCATAAATTTTTTTGAAGGTAGGGTTCTTCACTCTTTGATCTTGTTTCTTCTTATTTTTCATGCTTGATTTATGCATGAGGATTTGTGATGATCTTTGTGTTGCCTGTATGTGTGTGTGTTGAGGGTATTTTGGGAGAGATCTTAACTTGTTTCTTGATGTTATTCCTATACTTTCCTTGATGTTTTGTTTTTGAGGGGATTTCATGGGGATTGTTTTGGCATCACTCACCCTTGGATAGGGAAGAAGTGGCCATGTATGGGGGAAGAGCCTTAGTTGGACCTCAATAGTGTAGAGTCTCCTCTCATGCTGAGAGGAGGGAAAGAGGGTAGGGTGTATGGGCCCCTACTTGTCATCCCATACCTTGTATGAAAATTTGAATTCTTGAAGAAGGGAATGAATGAAAACCCTTGTTATATTGGCCTTGAAAGGGCATTTGTAGAAGAACGGAAGTTCTTGAATTTTAGCCCCGAAAGGGCTATGTTATGGTATGGTGATTGATGTCTCCTATTGAGAAAATCCACCTCCCCCCTATTTTGGTTCAATGTTGAACTTATTGTGCAAAACCCGGTTGGGAATGCATGCTTGAATTGTTCATCATATGTGTTGTTTTACCTCTAGGTCAGTTCTTGTCTTTCCCATGGTTCCCTTGATGCATTGAAGACATTTGAAAAGATCTCTTGTGAAATCCCTAGAAGAGATTTCATTGAATTGTAACCTTATGTAAAAATGTATTTTAAATTCCATTGTATTTGGCAAAGACGTTAGGTTTACTTACTGGTTCTTTCCCAATGGAGCCTTGAACCAGGTTGATTAATAGAGAGAAAGTATTGAGAAACTTTCTTGCATTGTACCTTATGTTATTTCAGTTCTTGCATATGTGCATTGATGAGTAGATAGAATGATGGTGATCAATTACGCATTTACAAGTTCAATCTTGCTAAAGAATGAAACTATATTATGTTGAAAAATTCTCAATTCAATCCACGCTTAATTGGAAATAAAAAAAATCTTGTATTATTGCTTAAACACATTATTCGATTTCTTGGTTAACTTGGCATTTTGGCAAATTCATTTTGAAAGGAGTAAGCCAACATACACTCCCTTGTATTAAAATGTATGACAAAAAAAATGTGCCTCTTAGAAAATTAGGCTAGTTAGAAAATTTTCACACGTCAAATTCACTCAACACTCAGAAAAAAAAAAATTGGCTTGACAAAAAAAAAAGTGCACCTACAGGAGCATTTTGCTCTCTGAATTTTGTATGGGCAAGCAAATTAATTGGTCTCATGTGCAACAGAGAATATTCTCTCTTTGATTCCCTTTGACCCTTTTTGTGTAATTCAAAAATCAAATGAAAGAGAACTAGGAAATAAAACTATAATTTTTTTAAAAAAAAAATCCCAATATCCTACCAAATTAACTTTAAAACATTACTCCTCTCATCTCACTTTCTTGGGCACTAGTTCTATTATGGCAAGGTGGAGTTAATTGGTCATAGTCATTGTATTGATGGCAACTAGACCATCATGTCTCATCGACTTGTAGTCTAGGTACGGTCCAAGTGGACTGGCATGGAAAGACAACATTTATGAGGGTAAACCTTGGCAGAGTTTGGTGCTGGTTTTGTTAAAACTTCCTTAGCCACCTTTTTGTCATGCGCGCCAAGTTGTATTGGTAGGTTTGTCGCACACGGGGGAAAGCAGTATGTTTTAATGTTTGTTAACAATTTTTTTATTTTAAAATTCAACAAGCAATTTAAACAAAAACTTTTTAAATATTCCATCTCTTACCTTGAGTGCCTCGCATGGGAAGCTATTCACATGGGTACCAAGGGGGAGGATCAATGCTGGTTGTTTTGGGCAGTGCGCCTCAACCTTGGAAAACGCATGGGTGTTAGGTGGGAGTTACTTGGTGGATGGGATAGGTGTGTAGGGTTAGGATGAGTAGGGTTTAGTGGCTAGGTTAGTAACGTTAAGGGGTTATTAAAGTGTAATTAGTGTGTTAATGGTTAGATGATAGTTTTTGTTTAAAGTTATTTGTTTTTAAGTAAATTTTAGTTGTATAGGGTTAAGTTAGTAATAACAATTAAGTTGTTAGTATTATAAATGTAGTGTTAGTATTGGTTAGATATTCGAATTTGTTTGCAGTATCATTTAGATTTGTAGTGAGTTTTTAATTTAGCTAGTTATTTTTTTTGTATTGTTGTTTTAATATTTATTTTTAATTAAAGTGTAGTTAGTAATAATTTATATATTCATAAATGTTAGTTGTAATAAATATTAGATTCTTAAGTCATGATAGTATAAGTTTGGTTAATATAAACGTTTTTAAATATAAACTATTTTAGTATGTTTTAGTTTAGATTTCAATTTATTCTATTTTAGTTATATTATTAATGTTATTATTATTTTAGAATAAATCTTAAATTTTAAATGCATTTAGTTTTAAGTAAGTATATTTAGTTTTAGTTTAGTTATGATTTATTAGTATTAAGTAGGTAGTTAATTTAGATTTTTGTTAATATATTAGTGTTAGTATGTTTTATTTGTGTAAAAAAAATAGTTGAATTATTCAATAGTATTCATTATAAGTGTTTAGATTTTAATTAAATCAAGTTAAATAAAGTCTAATTATGTGTATGTCTAGATATGATATTTCTTAAAACTGGTTCTTGATTAAGAAATTTCTATTTGATTAGACTCATACTCATTAAAATTGTTATCCAATAATTTTAAATATATATTGTAAAAATTATGTAATAACGAAACAAATGTCAATATCGATTTTATAACGAGAGTATAAATTTATTGATTTATTCCTACTCATGGTTATAAACCTAAGATGAATTGTAGTGAACCTTTACATTTCTTGCGAATCAACTCTTAAACCTTGGTGATTTTATTATTATTAAAAAAAATTTGGTGTGTTTTTGCCCTCGTAATTTGGGCATGACACTTCAAATTAGTAGAAAATCTAATTCTTACACTCTACGTGGGAGTACCTTTTTGAAAGTATCTATGTCATATTAAAAGTTGATAGCATGTCCTTTATATTTGTGCTAACCTATAAAACTCTAGGTTACTTGGACTACTAGATTTTGTCTAGATAATGGGTGTTGCACACATTGCATAATATTGTTATATTTTATTATTTTATTTTATTATGTAATGTTTCACCTAACTGGATGTGCAATATATAAAGATTCCCATGGGATAAGCTTGATGAGTTGTATTGTAACATTGTGATAATATTTCATATAATTATTTAATATTGGGGAAAAGAATTAAATTTTCACCATTAAGTGTGGGGTCAATGGATCATGTAGCAAATGGTTTTAGCACATGGTTTATGTAATAGCACTTGGTGGTTTTGTGGGACTTGCTACTATATAAGAAGCCACAAGGGTGGTTGTTGGTGTGAGAAGTGAGAAAGGGAGAAGATAAAAGGGAAAGAGTTGGGCAAGATAAGGCTTGACAAATTAGCCAAGGGAGCATTTGTGAAGGTTGGAAGCATGGCATGGAATGTGTAAATTCATGCTTGTTCACATATACTGCTCGATTATGGCTATGGATTTGAAGGCTTTTATGGTTGTATTGAAATGGTGATGGATGCTTTTGGAGGCTAGGTTTTTCCCTCAACGAGGGTTTTCTAAGGTATATCTCGTGTCACAATTTTGTCGGTATATTGTCTATTCTCTTGCATGTGGATTTCAATTGCATATTTATTTCAGATCTATTATGGGTTATGTGAAAATGGTTATATTCTTTCTTGGAAGTTTCCTTACAGATTCACTTGTGCAATGATTATTTCTTCCAATTGGGCCAATTTTCATAGTTGCACAAGTTGTTCACATGGGTCCATGTTGTTCAATGATGAAAATTGATGGATGCCTTTTCATTATTGTTGAAGTTGATGAAAGATAAATCCTACTACTCCAAAGAATCACCTATATGTAGACACTTGTCATAGAAAGAGAGAAGCAAAAGCTATGGAGGCTAGAATTTCCAGATCCATAGAAGATGAAATATTCTTGACGTACAAAAAAATATTGTAAATTGTATTGAATGATTATAGAAAGATCAATCCTTATAAAGGAGATCAAAACCATAAAAGGTCAAACCTAGGTTGCATGATAATAATTAATAAAAATAAATAATTATTATATGCCCATAATTAGCTTAAGTAAACTAGAGATAATAAGTGACATAATCATTAAATCAATTTTATTTAATTAATATGAAAATATTTTATTACCAATGACATCTTTTACAAGTTTTCTGAGGTTTTTGATGCTTGGATCACCATTCTTGGATAACACTCTTACAATTACTTATGATAGTACAATCATGGCCCCTGATGAATCCTAACAACTAGTACTAAAAAAATAGATGATAAATAATATAAACAAAATTGTATATTTTAGTATACAAATTGAATAATACTATTAAAAGTTTTCAATTATAATATTTCATGTTACATATTTAAAATAATTATCATGTTATCTAATAAATTAATTAATCAAATTTAAAAATCATAATATTAAAATTTTGATATATTAAGTCAGTAGGCTTATATGTAGGAGCTTTGCTTCCGGAACTATCGGCCCCTCCCATAATGAATTATTTCTAGTTATTTTAAGTCAATTTTTTATTATTATTTTAAAAATAATAATTTTCTTTCATTTCTTTTTTATTTAATTTAAATTTATTTCTATTTTTATGTTGTATTATCTATTCCTTTCTTTGATTTTCCCTCCTCTCTTTGATTTGCTATATCAAAACATTTCATTTGAACTTATTTTTCCCTTCCCATTCACCATACATTTAATGCATCCCTACAATATGTTATTTTTTTTTATGCTCACATTTTAGTTGGTTCATTGTTTCTATGAGAAATTTTTTAATGTTTTAGTTGATTCAATGTTTTTGTGATGAGCTTGAGATAGAGTATTAATAAATGCAAATCACTCAATGACTCTTGTGATCCTCTATTATTAGTTACTTATTTGATAGGTAGAAAGATTTCAATTTCTCAAACCTTTATATTTGTCCTCGAAAAGTTTGACAGAGATTATCATTATTGTAGTTTCACTTGTTTTTTAAATTTACATCAAGGAAACCAAAACATGGAACTCTTATGCACATGCTTGAAATTTGCACAAAAAAAGTAAACACAAAATTTAATACTATCTTCTTAGGGACAAATTTTGTTCTCTATGAAATGTATGAACAATTTATGTGTAAAATTTATTTTTTGAAGAAAAGAATCCATGAAGGTCACTTTTCTAGCAAAGATAAAGTTATTATGTCTCATGTTTCCTATTTATGAGAGGTATTGACAATATTTTCATATCACCAATTTTTAATTAATGGATATTTCCTGCAAATCAATGAAGGCCTAAAATTCTTTGCTTCATCCAATTTATATTTTTGGTAAGTGGTTTTACTAATTTGATTTTTATAGTTTTTACTCTTTACTTTCTTGTATGGACCACTCTAGTGCTTGTTTCATGGGCATTTATTTCCTTTCTATTTTCTATTGTGATCTCTACATTTCTCTTGGTATTAAGTTTCCACATCTTATCTTGTCCATACCTAGATCATGAGTAATTGGTTTTTTAATTTGGCATCCAATATTTAGTATTAGCACTCAAGTCATCTTTTGTGGAGGTATTTCTCATACACTAGCTTTTCATATATAACAACTCTCTCATGGTACATTAAGCACTATACAAATCATTCAGATGATTGTAGGAATTTATGCGCATTGTATGGATTACCATATATATGAGTGTTGGAAGTATAAATTAGACACCAAGATACTAGGGGGTGGGGGTTGAATCAAGATCTTAAACACTTGTACTTTTCAATAATTTTCCAATTATCTAATGCTTGTAAAGATCATAAAAGTAAACTTGTTGTAACATGTAGATATAATCTATCACATGCAATAAACTTAAACATTTAACCCAATATGTGATTACCTAGAAACCCTCCAAGGTGAAGGTAAAACTAGAGTAGGGATGACACCCACAAATCTTCACTACTGTAATAATAAAGTTAACCTCTTAGGGTTATAACATTTGACCATAAAATATGATCTACCCTATGAGGGGTCTTTCTAGTTAAAAGCTTTTGATGTTTTTACGTCTCACCTTATTAGAGGATTTTACATTTGCAATAAAATAAGGACTCTATTAGTAGATTTGCATTGATTTATTAAAACCACTCTCTTAAGAGATTTACCCTAATTGTCATGCCCAAAAATATGGGGCTAAACACACACTTGTATTTTAATCTTAAATTTCATAAATTGATACATATCACTATGTTTATCTAATTACTTCAATCAAACGAATATGATTACAATCATACGAATACCATAAGAAGAGTGAAACATCATCATTTTATCCATTTTCAATTAAACAGATGCAAAGAACTGAAATATTAAAAGGCTCCATGCAAGAATATTACTCAATATTTTCTCTTCTATTAATCAACCTGGTTCAAGGCTCCATCGGGAAAGAACCAGTAGGAAAACCCGATGTCTTTGCCAATACATCAAAATTGAAATACATTTAACATAATATTACAATTCGTTGAGTTTTCTTCAAGGCTTTCACAAGAGAACTTTTATCAAATGTCTTCATTGCATCAAGGGAAAACATGAAAGAGACAAGAACCAACATGGAGATAAACAACACAAAGAGATAAGCCAATTTAAACATGCATTCCCACCCGGTTGCACAATAGGTCCAACAATGAACCAATATAGGGAAAAGGTGGATTTTCTCAATAGGAGAAGTCAATCACCATACCATCACTTAGCCCTTTCGGGGCTAAAACTTCAAGAACTTCCATTCTTTCACAAGGCCCTTTCAAGGCCATATCCACAAGGATTTTCATTCTTTTCCACATTCAAGAATTCTCAATAACAACAAGGTATGAGATGACAAGTAGGGGCCCATACACCCTACCCTTTCTCCCTCCTTTCAGCATGAGAGGAGACTCTACACTATTGAGGTCCAACTAAGGCCCTTTCCCCAAACATGGCCACTTCTTCCCTATCCAAGGGTGAGTGTTGCCAAGAACATCCCCATGAAAACCTCTCAAAAACAATCAAAACATCAAGAAGGCATATGAATAACATCAAAAGAAAACAAGATAAAATCCCTCCCAAATCCACCCCCAACACACAAGCAAGAAATGCATAACTACACAATGTCTCCAACATGATTCAAGCAAGATTCAAAACATGAACACACATAAAGAACCATTCAAGGAGTGAAGAACTCCTACCTTCATAGAAGAGTTATGGCAATGGTGGTTTGAGAAGAGCTTCCCTTTCTTCCTTCAATCTACAAGACTTCCTCCAAAACTAGAGGATTGGGTGACAAAAACCAAAACTACTCCCAAAATGCCTCTAAGTATGGTCCTTAACTCTACTAGGCTTCAATTAACTCAAGTTGGAGGTTTGGTTTCACTAACCCAAGTAAGGAACAACCCATTTTCGAAGTCAACCTAAAATAGGGTTTTTGAGTGACCCTAAGAGTCAACCTAGGAGGCTAAAGGGTTGGAAAGTACCCCCACCCATACCCTTACCCATAGGGGTACTTAAATTTAATGTTTATAAGCCTTTAAAAACTTATTAGGAACAATTAAAAGTTAGGGGAGTAGTAAGATCAAATAACAACCTTTAAAGAATTACAATACAAGCTTAGCACAAAATTAACAAGTAATTTAGCTCCGTTTTTCCATTGAGTTGTCTCGGCTAATTTTCATGCACACTCATTGCACACATCAGTAGGTCCAAAAACCACATGCATAATGTGAATTACATATTAAAAGAATTATATAAATTAAGGCATCCATTTCTTAATAAATAGTTGTTTATCTAATTCTACTCATATTTCTAACCCTTCGACTTGCATAACCAAAAGTGTTAGTGTTGCATACATTTTCTTCATCATTATACATATTTATAAGCATTAAATGACAAAATCAAGTAACTAAAGTAAAGCATCACACATCGTAAAATAGCATAAAATGTTTAGTGTATCCAATAATGTTCTGACATAACAAAGCATGAGTATCAAAATAACAATGTATCATCGATGCTACGATGGGTCGGGGCGAGGCCTCACAAATCAAAACGTGAATCTTTCATTTAAGCAACCTTTTCTTATTTTTACACACCATTAATCATTATAAATTATGTAATCAATGTAACTTTATTCATTAATTCAGATTAAAATACTAGAATAATCATTGTTAGGCATGCATATAATTAAACATCATAAACATCATTAATAAGGAAAAATGAACTATCTGAAAGCATACCACTTAATCATCAAGGTACCAAAATCAGTGACCTCATTATTAGGTGAAAATACCTCACATCACTGATAGTAATAATTAATGTTTTAACAGTCGAGGTGATGAAATAGTTCTACAATCATTAAGTATTAGAACATGGATATATCAACTACTCTAGATTTCATTACGACATTCACAATAAAAGCATTACTTCATATCTATTTCCAATCTCCTATAATGGTTTTAACAGAGGGTTCATATTTGATAAGTACATACAAGGAGGGTCCTTACACTAATTCAATTAATTAGAACTGATTTAGTCACTACTACTAGGGTTGAATGGGTGGAAGAAAACCATATTTGGAAATGAATTTTTTATGAACTTGGATGATCATATAAAGTGCAAGATCCCAAGTGGTTCTTCTTGCCTCCAAAATGTGCTTCTGCAACTTTAATTGTGTTGCTAAATCAATTAAACTATCATCTGCTAAAAGATTGTGATCTTCTTTGATAAGATCTTGTGATGAATGCATTTTCCATTGCATGACCTCCAAATGAGGTATTAGCATTGATTGTATAGAGATCACTTTGAATCTCATTTTGCTTCCATCTACCTGAAGCTCGACCAATTTTCCTTGAGCATTCAATAGCCTATTTGCACTGTTCAATATTAGATTCTATCGACTGAGAAATAATGTTGTTGGATCTTTGTATCTCAACTTGAATTTGTTGAATTTGTGTTTGAAGATCACCTTTGAATCTTGGCAGATCTAAAAAAATAGTGTACAAATGTTGTACCCTCTATATAAGTTCTACCATATTCTGGACACATTCTTGTAATTTAACTTTTTGCTCAGCAATAGTTATAGAAAATTTATCCACAACCTTATTCTTGAATCTTCTTGCTGACCAATCTATTAATTTTTCATTTAATTTAATATCTCTAGTAGTTATTTGTTCAAAAATATTTACAAGCTTGGTAATAATTGGGGTTTCCCTATCACAATTTTGAATATCAAAAGCTTCAACAAAAATATCTTTTACATCATGTAGCATATTCTTTTGGTGATGCTCTTTCCTTAGCTCTTCTTTCTTCTATTTCTTCACCAAAGTCTCTTGTAACAAAATTATTTTCTCTAATGTGAGATTTTCCAAATCCAATTGTGGCATCTCAATTACTTTATTTAGACTAACTTCAATATCTAGTGAGTCATCTTTTATTGACTTTCTTTACTGTGCAAAGGAGTGTTGCTACACAACACTTCTTTAGGATTTTGTGAGGTGGTTCACCACTTAGTTGGGTTAGTGCATCAATACACATGACAACAATATGTCCACTTCCCTCATCTTTACTCATCTCTTTATTTACCTCAATGTGAGGCACTGACATAATTTGCCTCTCTAAACTTGTGTCCTTTATCTCTATATCTGACTTATTTATGTTAACAATCTCTGTGAGCATTTATTTCTCAGCATTTGGTTCGTCAATGGGGACAACATGTACTAATGACATGTTGCCTTATGGAATTGACATGCCTAAACTCATTTTATCACTTTCATTATCTAGAATGGTAGTAATCTTAGTGTCTTTTACTTTTGTTGTGAGACCAAAAATACTATTCCAAAGTAACTCATCTTGTTCAATTATAGGATCAATTTTATTTTGCAATATCAAAAAAATTCTATATTTAAGAAAAAATTTGTTCCTATATTTCTCTAGAAATGTTTCCTTATGATCTTGTGACATATCAAGCATAACCTTGACTAATGTATTAGTTCTTATGTTTTTCTCTTCTACTTCTACCTGCTACCACCTTCTCTCGAGTCTATCATACAAATCTATAGGTATCTTCTTTTCTACTTCATTTGTAGCTAGATTATGATTTTCCATCATATCGATCATGGTCTCCTCAACTTTTGTTCTATCAATGTTATCTAATATGTCATATTTCACAAATCTAAAATTGGATAATCTTAAGGATCTTCTAAGGTCAACACATACCTCATCAATAGATTTCGTTCTCCTTGTGGGTGGTCCTTTGACCAATCTTCTTCTTTTTGGTCTTGATCCACTGGGCTGATTAATGTCTACTACTCTTTGTTTTTTATTCTACTCGGCACTAGTTGTTGTCTTGGCCCTTAGTTTGGTAGGTGGAGGAGGAGAGAGAGGTATCATTATTGGCTTCTTTGTAGCTCTTTTAGCCTTCTTTCTAGGTGGTGTGACAACCATTAGGAATTTACTCATATGTCCTTCCTCTTCTTCCTCTTCCTCATCATTAGTATCATGTCCTTCATCTTTTCCAAGACATTGTGTGAGTTGCAAAGTTTCCTTGTCTTTGCACAAAGTACCTAGTTTTGCTTCAAGGTCTTCAATCATTATTTTACTTTTCTTCTCTTTAGAATATATCTTAATATTCACAATTATTCTAGCCTTCACTTCTTCATATTTTCCAAAAGGTTCAAACTTATTGTATATTTCTTCCCTCAATAATATAACAATGTTTGCATTTACCAAATTAGTACATCTATTTCATAATTAAAACCTTGTAGCCAAGCCTTCCTCAACTTTATTGCCTGTACAAAGTATTATCTGTATCTACAAGAAAAAATACATCATTGTAGTACTTTTTTATCAACTCTTTAGGTATTCTCATCCTCATCTTCATTCTTTTCTTCAATTACTTAAAATATTCATTCATGATATTCTCAAAATTTGCTCCTAATTGAGTAATGTATTCATGTATTTGTCTTGTTATTGGTTTTTTTAATTCCAAACAATATGACCAATTCCAAGAAATTATTTTTGCATATAAAAGAAAATACACATAATGAGGGATCCAAACTTACACATTGAATTCTTTTGTTTCCTGATAGATGCTAGATTTTCTGCCAATTGCAGTCTCTGAAGTTCAACAAGATCATATTCATAATCTTCCATTACGATTTTCCATGCCTGATCCATTGTCAATGTAACACCCTGCCAAGGGATCCAAAAGAATTAATCTAAAGTTTTACTAGGTTTGCCAAACTTGTTTTTTAAAGAAAGATTAACATATACATCAATCATAAAGGAGCGGAAGCAATAACATAAAATCATACATAAGAAAACATAATAGGTTACATTCCTTAATGATCCCAAGATGTTGAGTCACATTTAAATTTAATTAATACTAAGTCTAATAGATACCACATCCACATGAAAGAATAATTAAAAGTTTAAAATCTATTTAAATAATATACATTTATTTTGAATGCCACTTGGCAATAAAATTCAAAATGCTTAACCATCCACTGTACATGCAATAGGGTACAAAAGGCTAAAAGAATATAAAGTTTATAAAAATAGATTACATCATCCTTTTTGGATCCATGATACAAAGTAGAATATAATAAACGAAACCATCCATCATAAAGATATAACTATCCATCATAAAGATACAACCATCCATCATAATACACAAAGATAAAAATAAAACAAATTTAGACAAGGAAACTCTAGCTGTGGTATCAACGGATGGATCTCAATGGTAAGAGTAAAAAGCACTACCACCTGACCGTGTGGTAACCCAAGAAGGTCCACTCCCAACATGTTGAGGAGATAATCTCAAGTCCCAAACAAGATATCAATCCAAATATCAAAAGTAATTTCTAAGTCTAGGAAATCCTAAAAGTAATCCAACTCAAAGGTTCCAACATAAATTGACATCTAGAACCAGAGGCACACAAAGACACGTAGGAAATCTACTATGTAAGCAGGCAAGTATCATCACATGAATCAATGCTAGAGTTACCCTAGCAGTCTCTTAGGACCCTAGCCCCCTAGTGATCCTTATGCAACACTAGTATCCTCTTGTACTAACAAGGCATACTAATGATGCATGGATGCAACCAATCATTCTCTCTACTGTCATCCTAGTTTGTACTAGCACTCAAGGCATTGGCGAGAACAATAAAAGACTCTTATTAGGTTTATTTTATTCTCATTTAGTGTAGTGTTTTCACTTATTAAACAACTTATAATGGGTTACCCTAGTAGTCACTTAGGACCCCAACCTCCATTGCAAGCCACTTCCTAACATTACATATAGATAACCTACCCTAGGCTCATAAAAGCACAAATCAAATAATGATATAAAATCACCTCAGTCCTATACAAGTGACTGGAAAGCATCAAAAGATAATTCACAATAACACATTAGTTCTCTATGAGCAACTAGAAAGCATCCCAAAAATATTGATCGAAGACTCAAAATGGTTAAGTCAAATATGTCATAACATGACATCACAAAGAAAAAATCATACAAACACATCAGTCCTATAAAAGTGACTGGAAAGCAATCCAAATACAACTAATCAAAGACTTAAAAAGGTTAAGTCAAGTAGGTAGATCATTCACCTTAGTTTCACACAAGAACACTCAAAAGCAATAACAATCAATAGATCAAAACATCTCGTAGAGCATACAAGACACATTAGCATGGTTGAGTATAAAAGATCGTAATCAAAACATCATCATGACATCACAAAATAGAACTCTTGAGCCTCTGATAAACATTCTAATTTGGTCAAAGCTAAGTCAACCCAACACCCAATAGTAAAATCACATGTCATAAAAAGAGTGCATACAAAAGTTACTTTCACAATATATTAGGTTTTGAAGACATGCCAGTTCCATTTTCACTTATAAGTTTTTTCAAGTTTTCAATTTTATTATCAATATATCAGTTCATTTTGCAATCTCAAATAGGATTTTAATTTTTATTTTCTCAAAGTATTATAATTACTAAGGTTTTCGAATAATAAATTTTTCCTAGTATTACAAACCATTTTCATATATCTGAACCATATAAGCACATCCAAGTTTATAAAAGAAAATATTAATTCTCCTAATTAATTTCTTTGATTTTTAATTTACTTTAAAATTATATTTAAATAATGAAGTAATAAATCAAATTTTCAAATTTTAAAAATACTCATTAAAATTATTAATAATAATTATTATTAATTACTACCATAATAATTTTAAATTTATCGAACTTTGGAAAAACTTTCCCAAAAAGGAAACTTGCTGAAAATAGAAACTTTCCACAAATGGAAACCTACTAAAAATAAAAACTTTCTAAAATAGAAACCTACTTACAATAGAAACTTTCTAAAAATAGAAAACTGCTAAAATAGAAACTTTCTAAAAATAGAAACCTGCTAAAATAGAAACTTTCCACAAATGAAAATTTACTAAAAACATAAAGTTTCCAAAAATAGAAACTCACTAAAAATAGAAACCTACTAAAAATATAAATTTTCTAAAATTAGAAACTTGTTAAAACTAGAAACTTTCCACAAATAGAAACCTACTAAAACAAAAACTTTCCAAAAATAGAAACCTACTAAAAATAGAGACTTTCTAAAAATAGAGGCCTACTGAAACTAGAAACTTTCCACAAATAGAAACCTACTAAAAATATAAACTTTCCAAAAATAGAAACCTACTAAAATAGGGACTTTCCCAAAATAGAAACTTACTAAAAATAGAAACTTACTAAAAATGGAAACTTTCCAAAAAATGAAAACTAACTAAAAACATAAATCAATTTCCTTACACACAAGGGTTTCAAAACTTAAATTCATTCAGAGATATTTTCAGGAAACGAAGAGCAATAATTTCAAAATGAGGGTTTCAATTTTACAATTTACATACAAATGATCTCAAAATGAAGAATAATAATATCATAAACAAGGTTTCAGATTCAATTCATATACAAAGGTTTCTCAAATAAAGAACAATAAAATCACATACAAAAGTTTCAAATTCAATTCAATTCTGAAAACAGATTCTCAAACACGAAAAAGATAAAGAAATCGAAGAATGAGCAACTACTGCACAAATCCACAAGATCCTATCTAGATTTGATGCTAAAACAATGAACACACAAAACATGCAAGAATTTTCCTTTCTTTCAAAAACCCTCTTCTCAAAAATTGGCTCTTCCAAACCTATGTAATTGCAAAATGAGCTCTAAATCTCTAATAAATAGTTCTTCCTTAATTTGGGGCTTTGATTGTGCAATCACACGATCTCTGATAGAGAGTTCTCCCTTAATTTGGGGCTCTGATTGTGCAATTATGTGAGGGAACTCTTTGATTAATTATTGTTTATTACTTGTTATCTTTGACCTCTTCATGCACAAATTTTTAGATATTTAATTAAAATATCTTTATTAAGTTAATTAGCTTTCTCTCTTTAATTTAATTTATTATATTTTAATTTCATGCACAAGCTTTATGCAATTTAATTAAAATAAAATTTATTAAATGATTGGTTACTTTCTCTTTGTAGGCTTCCAGGAGTAAGCCTAAGTTTAGGGGGTGTGGATGTAGTGCCTACCTTAGTTTACATTTCGTTATCATTGTCAAACTCTTTTAGGCTAGTTTTATGCTTGATGATTAGTAACACTATCTTTCAGATTATCAGATTTTGTTTCATATTCAATTGATTTTATGATGATACTACTTGGTACTAATTACTTCATGTATGCATGATGATGGTTATTACAATGATTTCAATTATTTGATGATTATTAGTTAGATGGATTATTATATGTGTTTTCTTTTGGATCCCTTGGTGGGGCGTTACAACCATACATAGCACATTGTTTAGTCTTCTTAACTGGTCAAATTTATGAGCAATTACCCTCACTATAAATTCAGTCAATGGATCATAAATGTTTATAATGGACAATCCTCACCCATTCCACTTGGCACCAAAGTTTGCCTCAATTTCCTCTCAACTCAACTATTGCATGGTTTTCTTCTTATCTAGGGTTGGACAGCTTGTAACCTTGTAAATTATTTTCTTCATAATCTCGATGGGTCTATTCTATAACCAAAACTTCATATCATGGATTCTTCTTAGAACAACTTTAATCCATTCAATTTTGAAATTTCTTGGTAATTGAGTTAACCCTTTCCTTTCAACAATTTTAAACTCATCCTTCAAAATTTGTTCTTTGCAAATTTTCTCTCATATTCTTTCCAAATTTTATAATCATCTACTTCTCCAATCTTACACATGTAGAAACACCTCATATTATGATTCATAATAACCTTGGGTGGTATCAAGTATAGTGCACCCATTGAGTCACCTTTCACTGCAATTTTTGAAATGGCATGAAACTTAGGTGGAGGACAAGCATAACTCTTCACCAATTGAATGTTACTAACCTCTTGGCTCGTTCCTATGGTTACTGATGTTTCCACTACTTTGTTAGGGTTTCAAACTTCTTTAGTTCACTAGATAACTTGGCACCTTCCAAATCTTAACTTGATCAAGCTTTAATTCTCAGATTCTCTCTAAATTGCCTTAAAATATCTTTTCTAGTTGCTCAAATTTATAAATTGCTCTATGCACTTGAAATCTATATGTAAGGTATGGAATAATATCTTCAAATGTCTATATATACCATCCTTTTATCAATTTAAGGTATACATTAATTCTATGTACTTGAGTAGGTATAAGCTACTTGTCTTGGTCTCTATTGTACAACTCAGTCTCTTCCATCTAACTTGGCCTATAAACCAATTTGCTTCTTGAGTACTTGGTCAATATTATAATGCTCGATTAATATAGACACTTTTACAAATGTTTGACACTAATTGTATGAATGGTTCTTTTGTACTAATCCTTTCACAAGTATGTTCTTGTATATCTTTACATAAGTAAATATGAACTTTGGCACATTTTATGTTAGGAACTGATGTATGATATATCAATTGAATATATAATTCCATACATACTAGTTTTTCTCAGTTTGAGATGACATGATCAGCTTCTCCATTAAACTGGGTGACCTTAGCTTCATTTATTCCATTGCTTCCATGTTACACATTTTTCTTCCATATTTGATTCATCTCCTTCTTCACTTTCTCAATATCCACTTTACCGTTGCCTTTGTTATTTTTGTGATTTGTTGGTGGTTTTAAGTCATGTAGTTTTTACTTAAATGTCCAAATTTGTGACAATTGGAACATGTATTGTTAGGTGTATAATTTTTCCAATAGGGTTTTGTCTGAAATTAGCATACATATGCTCTATGTCCATACTTGTAATAGTTATAGCAATATCCTTAAAATATAGGTGTAGTTTATAAATTCTTCATTCTTGACCTACACTCATATATTTAATGTCCTTGTTTCTTGCAATAAAAACAATGACTAGTAAATTTGGGTTTAGGATTTTGCATACCATGTTTACTTCTATTGATATTCATAGTATGACCCAGTTTTCCATAGTGATAGCATGTTGGTTTTCCTTTAGATTTTGTATTTTTTCAGTTCTCCACTTTTGAATGATTCTCCTTGCTTGGTGCATGAACACCATGAACCATCAATACTTCTAGATGACTTCATAAGTTCTTCAAAATATTCCATTGCTTCATTTGGCTTGTTGAATCTTTCCACAAGTTCTTTCTCAATTTTTAATTCATTCTTCAGTATGTCCTTTGTTGGAAATATAAGAGGAGTAACTGATAGGGGAGGGTTGAATCGGTTACTACTAAAATAAATCTTATATCCCTTAGATGTCAACACATTTTGAAAATTGAATGTTGCTGATGCTCGGTAAACACATATAAAATACTATAACTCGGTAAATACTGAATGTACTTTGTAGCTAATTAACTTTGTAGATCTTAAGATATTGTTAGTGATTATCAGTACTTAATCTTAATTGCAACTATAGCATGAACACATATGACACCAAGATTTAACATGAAAAACTAATTTGGGAAACCACCAATTGTAACTAGTTACTATTTTTCACTCTTCTGAAGTGAGCCCTATTAGGAGCCAACCCTATTAAAGGTTACAAAACACATTGTTAGCTGTGACCCTATTAAAGGATTTAATCAGCCTATTAGGAGTGGCCTTGTTAGAGGTCTTGAGACAATTCAATAGAATTGCCATCTTGTTAGAGGATTTACAAATGGTTGTTAAACCAACTCTGTTAAGAGATTTACATCACTATTACAATGGTTAGAGAGTAACAATGAGTTGACCTAAATTAGATGCAACTGATTTTCTAATTATAGATCTCTGTTCTAGCTTGTACTTAGTCCTTCTTGATTGAATATAGCTTTTCTGCTCCACAAGGATATTCTTCTCTTCCTTTAAATTCTCTTCCTCTCTTCATCCCTTTCAATTTGTTCATTACAGCTTGCACACTTTGAAACCACAACTTGACATTTTACTTATATATTTCATATTGTCAAGTCAGCTCAAATACAACTTAGAGCAATTAATATTCATCACCATGGTTAGCTAGAATCAATTGAGCTTAATATGCCAAAATAAGAAAATCCTTGATTAGCCGACCCAACTTGGTAGAAACTAACTCATAAGCAATTTCTTGTGTTAACTAACAAAAGTTTGGTTAACACTAAAAACTTGCAAAAATCCTTTGGTAACTAAGTGAGATCAGTTAGTACTAGTTCCGTTTGATATTTTCTTCATTAACTGAGCGAGCTCAGTTAACACTCATCTTTTGCATGTTCTTCTTCGATGCCCAAGTGAACTCGACACACATTGCTTTTTGAACTAGGCAACCATAGGAACACTTGGTAGACACAAAAAACTTTCTTCACTGTCTGAGTGAGCTTGGCATGCACTTATTGACAATGATATGACATTTGTATAACATCAAAGACAACACATAATTAATTAGTTGTATCCAATATTCCTTATGTGTTCTGAGATTTTCTGTTTCCACATCCTTTCAGTTTAGTTCTTGATTTGCAAGAATTGTTTGATTCATCATGTCCAGTTGAGTGTTTGTTAGCTTTTGCACATCTTATATCCTTTCTTCAAGTCTATTTTACACTAGCCTTTTATCTTCCTTAACCATGGTCGTGTCTTCCTCAACTTCCTTCTTTTGATCAGTCACTTCACATAGCCTTACTGATTGAATTTCATGTTCCTTTTTTAGTCCTCTGATTTCTTCATTTTGGAGCTTGTTCTTTCCAAGTAGGTCTAGAAATTCTTTTTCATTTGAACTAATTTCTTCAAAGATTCCTTCAATCTCAACTTTTTCATAGGAATTTTTTAAAAATCCTAGATAGCCAATTCCTTTCTATTTTTTAGAAATTTCCACAGGTCTTGGCTTGCTTTCTCAAGTTTATGCAGTATGAGTTATATGTCGATCACCTAGTTTTCAATAACTTTGTTTAGTTTATAAGCCTCTATCTCCAAGATCTAATCTCTACGTGATTTAGCTTCTCAAGATAACTAAGTTCTGATACCAATTGATAGAAGTATAAATTGGACACCAAGATACTAGGGGGGAGGGGCAAATTAGGATCTTAAACACTTGTATTTTTCAACAATTCACCAATTGTCTAATGCATATAAATTTTTTAAGAGTAAACTTTTGTAGCATGTAGATCTAATCTATCACATGCATGAAAATTAAACACATAACACAATATTTGACTACCCAAAAACCCTCTAAGGTTTAAAGTTAAAACTGGGGTCGGATGATACCCACAGATCTTCACTACTAGTAATAAAGTTAACATATTAGGGTTATAGTGTTTGACCATAAAATATGATCTATTGTGTGAGGGGTTTGCTTTGTTAAAATAATTTTAGACTATTAGGTCTCACCCTATTAGATAATTTTACACTTACAATAAAGTAATTAAGGACTCTATTAGGAGATTTACATGGATATGTTAAGACCACTCTGTGAAGAGATTTACCTTGATTTAATTAACTAGAATTGATTTAGTACTTGACCCTTAGTTTTCTTTCCAAACTTAATTCAGGTCTCCTATTTGCAAAACTCATCCTCTCTCTAATATGATAAAGATTTTCTACCCCTTCACTACTTTGATTAGGTTGCTTCCTCTATTAAGAAATAACACGACACTTTTGCTTGATTCTACCCTGATCTTGATCCTTTACTTCATAATACACATATTACTCCTCTCTTCACTTTTTTTGTCACACTGTGTTCTCCTTCTAGGTTAAGAGCTTCTTTCATAAAAATTTTTCGAGATGCTTCCTTAGTTAGCCTTTTCATTTGATTCATTCATCATGGAACATAAGGATTTGTTATCCATGTCATAAAACGTGTAATCTCTTCTATAAAAACCTCTAAAAGCATTAAATATCACATCCATGTCATCTTGAAATGGTTTACCTCAAAGTTTGTATCATCCTGACTTGTAATAAATCTTTGCATTTCTCAGCACTTACTATTTCTAACACTCAACAAACACTGTATATACTGTTGAAACTTGGTCTTTATTATGCTTGACACCTTCTGAATAGGTTGGCATCAATATGCTTGAACCTCTTGGTAGGTATTGAACTCAGCTTGCATAGAAAATGCTCAATGACCAAAATATTACTCAGGCTCTTATAAAGCTCAGTAAATACATATCTATAAACAATTCTATCAATGACCCAACCTATGTAGAATAACGCAATCATAGTGATGACTGTCTAACTATGCCTTGTATATGACTAAATGTTTAACACTAATAGAAAACAATAATTAGAGATGCCAACAATCTCCCCCTTTAACATTAGTGGAAAAAATAAATTGTCATGATTACATTGTTACAAAAAATATGATACAAATACTCCCCCTAAGCCTATGACTCGATTCAATATAAAACTTCAAAATTTTGATTTATGTCAAATAAAAAAACATTGTATAAATTAATACATATACACATGAATCTAATTAGTTTGATATCATACACCATATTTTCCTATTGAACTTATGAACTTCAAGACCCATTCTTTATCAATTCTTCCTTTAATAACATCTCTCCTACATAATAATCATTCCCCCTTTTTTTTTCACTGATGTCACTACTACTAGGGTTGAATGGGTGGAAGAAAACCATATTTGTCAATGAATGTTTGATGAACTTGGATGATCATAGAAAGTGCATGATCCCAAGTCTTTCTTGCTATGTCCTTCAAAATGTGATTATGCAATTGTAATCATGTTGCTAAATAAATTAAATTATTAGCCACTAAAATATTATGAACTTCTTTGATAAGATCCTGTGTTGATTTCATTTCCTATTGCATGTCCTAAAAATCAGGTATTAACATTAATGTATAGAGATCAATTTGGATATCATGCTGCTATCAGATGCTTGAAGCTCGATCAATTTTCCTTGAGCATTCAATATCTTATTATAATGTTCAATACTAGATTCTACTGATTGAGAAATAATTTTGTTAGGTCTTTGCATCTTATCTTGAATCTGTTGAATTTGTACATGAGTATCACTTGTGAATCTTGGCACATCTGAAAAAATGGTGTACAAATGTTGTACCCTCCATATAAGTTATGCCATATTATGGACATGCTCTTGTAACTAAACTTTTTGCTCAGCAATTATTGTATACAATTTATCCACAAACTCATTCTCAAATCATGTCATTGACCAATCTATTAATTTCTCATTGGATTTAATATTTCTAGTAGTTATTTGTTCAACAATATTTACAAGTTGGGTAATAATTGGGGTTTCCGTATCACGATTTTGAATATCAAAAACTTCAACAAAAATGTCTTTCACATCATATAGCACCTTATTTTTCTGATGCTCTCTCCTTATCTTTTCTTGCTTATTTTTCTTAGCCAAAATCTCTTGAAACAAAATTATTTTTTCTAATGTGAGATTTGTAAAATCTAATTTGTTGGCCTAGTTTTTCACCTTCTTGAAATACTAAAAATTTGTTGTGAAAATCTAGTTTATCCCATCTAATAAACTAGGGTTTGCATTCCTCATGATCATTCATGCCCTAGAATATCCCTAATTATTGTGCCCTATTATCTCATTTTTTCCCTAGGTATTTTTAAAAATTTAATGGTCGCACCTTTGGTTGATGCAGGAGATTTAAAAAATCCATACACATTACCAGAAAGTTCTTTGAAAAAACCTAATACCTTTTTAATTTTATTCTATAAGGTTTTTCTTTGATTGTGTTTGAAATCTTTCATGAAATTTTATTTTTCCTCATAACGTGACTTAATTTTTAACCCATGGTTACAAATTGCCTATTTGTGACCCTCTTGATGGGTTATTATTGTAGCCATTGATTTCCTTGAAAATATATGGATGTCACATTCTTGCATAATTAAGATGCAAAGCTTTTAGTCAAAGTGAGAATGCAAAGAAGTGGCACGTGTCTCGTGAGACCTGAGTAAATGTGAAATTAGTCATCTAACAATAGCCCTACAATATTTCCAAGATCAATGGATGTCACATCCTCACAAAAAAAAAGATGCTCAGACTTTAAAGAAATCCAGAATGTGATGTATTGATGTGTGTCCTTGTGGGGCCCCGAAGCATGGAATAAGATTTATTTTCCCAACCATTGATCAAAAGGCAGATCGATGGCCCTCATATTCTCACATAATGAATATGCAAGTAGTTTTTAAAATGCGACAATATGAGAAACTAACAAGTGCCCCTACAAGCCTATTTTACATTCAAGAAACCTAAAGAATGAGCATCTTTTCATATATAGATTTAGATGAAGATCAACATTAGTCATATTCTTGCAAAGCCAAAATGCAAAATGTTTAACCAAAGTGAGAAAGTGAGAACTTGATATGTGGAATTTGTGGGACTAGCTTGTGTTATGAGTTGTAAAAAGGTATAATATTAGCATGGGGTACCAAATGGAATGTTTTGATTTTCTCTATATACTAAGTATGACAAAGATAAATGATTTATCCTAGCCATCATATATTCTAATGATCAATGGTTGTTGTATTTTTGCAAGATGAAGATGTTTGAAGTTTACCCAATGAAAGAATTCACCACATGTCCATGTGGGCCATATTATGAATACAATAATAGGAAGAGATCTTAACTATCTATTACATGAGGATCAATGGTGCTTACATAGTTGCATAAAGAAGATGCAAGGTTTTTACTAAAAGTGATAATAAGATGGGGTGACATATGTTTGAGTGGGCCCATTTTTTAAAAATGATGTAAGGATAGGGAGTACCCTTCCTGGTCATGGGATATAAAAGGATTAATGATGGCCATGTTCTCACATAATAAAGTGTTCAATTTTTTAGCCAAATCAAGAATACAAGAATTCGATACGTGTTCCACTAGGTAAAAGGTGACAAAATTTTGAAGTTTGAATCACAACCATCAAATTTTTCCTAGATCAATTGCCAATTTTCAAATTCATAGCATAACATGTACAATTTGATTGTTGAAGAATTAATGGTGTTTCAAGGCAACCCCGTGTGAAATAATTTTACATAAAGTCTATAATTTACTTTGTAACCTATTACAAAGAGAAAAAGATTTGAAGCTTAGTGAAGTAGGACTTGGATTTTGGTTTTCCACATAGTGAATTGTTTAAAACACATTAGCTTGTTGAGATCAAATTTTTTGTAATTGCTTAAACTATTGTTTTCTGAAGATTTCTTGTTTCAAAGATTTATTGAATTACAAAAAATTCCTCCACAAAGAGATTTCTTCAAAAAGATACAACATAAGATTGTACATGATGATTTCCTTGAATAATTGCCCCTCTCTAACAATGAAATAGCCAAAGGAAAGGAGTTAGTTCCTAGAAACCCTAAATTGATAATTAGTGAAGGTTCCTATGACAAAGGAAATTGGTTGATATATGTAGAGACATCAATGGGTGGTTTCAATTAATTTAAAAAGTGGATTTTGTAGGGAAAACATGATACCCCACTAAGTAATGTGTAGGAAGTTGACATTGGAAAGCTGTTTATCCCTGGTGTTTTTATGGATGATAACTTGTTGAAAATGTTGGCAAAAATATATGATCATGTGTTGAGGGTTGTGAAGAACAACATGGGAGATAACCTATTTAGGGTGAGATATGAGGTGATTAGAGAAATCTTTACGTTAAACCCTAACCACAGATTGCATGAACAAATTGACTTGGATGATCTGTAAGAAATATATGATGCTCAGAGAGTATACCTTCTTGGAGTACCATTACAAGAGCACTTTGTAAAGGTAGGCTATCTTTCACTAGTGACATCTTACACCCCAAAGCCCATACTAGAGAAGTACTTCAATCCTAGGGCATAGGCCCTTTATATCTTCCTCTACAAAATCTTTGGCATGGATGAGTAAGATTACATCCATGGGTCTATAATTTTTTTGATTTCTCAAACATTAAAGTATGGTATGAGTTCTATTTTTTATTTTGCATCTTACCTAGCTAAGGAGATTCATAATGGGTTAATTGGCATTAGCAAGGGTAAGGTTGACAAGTCCTTTTGTTGGTATTCATTTATAATGTACATGTGCTTGTACAAGGGAGTTTATGTCTTTGCAAAACACATGAAATTAGAGTTAGAGAAAGATGGGGAGAAGCTACCAGTTCAACTCTTGAGTGCATTTATGATATGGGAGGTCATAGATGACATTTTTGTCTATTTTGAAAAATATTCTGCCTCAAAGATGAGGATTTTGTTAACTAGAGACAATCTTAGGATTCCCCTACCTTTACTAGAGTTGATTAGACCTAAAGATCATGCTAAGGGCTTGAAATTTATTCATAACTAGGGGGATATTAGCCCTTACTCTATTTCAAGTATATTTAAAGTATATGGTTTCCAAGGGAAACCTCATGTCCTACCATACCAGGTGCCCTTAAAGGTAGGAATCATTGAATTCTTATGGTAGGTAGGTGGACTTCAATAGAGGAAGTTGGTGGAAAGATCAAGGGGAACATTTTTTCCAAAATTTGTAGTCCTCCACAATTTTGTGCTCACCAAAGGAGGATGGAGACACTTAGGTAAGTTCCTAGGAAAATATCAAATGGCCCAGTCCCATTCTCATTTCATTTATTTAGAATGTTTTTTTATGATATGTTCAAAGATAGAACTAAGGCTATATCAAATGAACAAATAGAGTACTTTCCTGAAGATATTATTAGGAATGAATTTTCTTTACAAGAATAGGAAGTAAAGAAAGATAAATAAAATGTATACAATAGGGTTATGGAATTTTTTAATGTCCTTGATAAGAAGTATATAGTGGGGAGATAAGATACATAAACTCATTACTCATTTTTATGGGATTATGCAAACTCTAAATGACAAGAAATAAATGCTAATAAAAGCATACTCAGATCAAGCCAGGGAGGTAAAGAAGAGAATGGCTAATAAAGTAATAATAAGCCCAGGGTAGTACACCCTACAGAAGAAAACAAGGTATGTAGTGGCTACAAATGTGGGGGCGTGTTCCTATGTACAAAAGGAATTTTTTAAAGAGCCCGCCCTTAGCACCAATTGCAAAAAGACCAAAATTAGAGCAAGGATTTTCATCAAGAGATGAAGAATATTCTCCAACACAAACCCCTATCCATTTTGATAGTGAAGAATCCTTAAGGGAGAAATTGAAGAAGATAGGGAGTTAGGATGATGTTTTAATAACTGCATCAAGTAGAGGAGGGAACACTTGAGGAACCTCCAATGCCACTTTTACCCCTTACTATTGATGATTTCAAGGGGATGGAGATAGATCCTATTATAGAGAAGGTTGATAGAATTTTTTTGGATGATGATAGTTTTATAAAATCTAGGGCCTTCATCTAATTTTTATGGATGAGCAATATAGAAACTTTTGGGGAAAAATGTAAAAAGGTATAAACAGGGCAACCTAATAGACAAGACTCTAGTATAGAAGAGGAAATAAAGACTATCTCAATGCAAGAATTTAATCAGATAACCCCTTCAGGGGGAAGGTAATTACTAAAGGATTTGGGAATTATCATACTACTAGAATGGGACATTATTAATGTAATGATTTTTGATGTAGTAATAATGGAGAAGGAAACAAAATTCAGAACTAGAGAAGAGGTTAAGGAATCCCATAAAGGGGTAAAGTATAACAATGATCACAAGGCCCTAGTTATATGGTCTATAAAAAAAAGAGATAAGGAAAGAATCCAATAAGTCTTAGATGTTGAACACATGGGAATCCTAGTGGTATATAGTATTGGAGAAGCAGACAGTGAGTAGGTTTCCCAAATGAATAAGGAAATGGTTGATTTTGGTGTGGAGGTAGTTGCTAAATACAAGAATAAATTTCTTGAGCTAAATGAAAATTTTGAAAAGGTGTTAGAGGCATATGATGAGAGGGGAACAAGAATAAATGAGATAGGAAAATGTATTTCAAATTTATAAAAGCAACAAGGTAAGAGAAAGGTGGGACAAGAACCCAACCAACTTTTGATTGCTTCCTCCCCAACTCCCCACCCTCCCACTAGACCTGTAGTAGAGACCATAGATAAACCTCAACATTAAGGAGGTACTACTATAGAGGAATTAGATGAAGAAGAAAAGACAAAACTTTCAGCATTGCATGTAGAATTGGGTATCCAACATGAAAATGTAATAAGGGACACAATTTTTTTCTAGTAAATAGAATTAATTGGCCTCTTTTTCATTTAGAATTGTCAAGCTTGGTAGATATATGGAAAGAATTAGATAGAAATGAAACCATCTTGAGGGAAATATTGAATACATGGATTAGTAGGGATGATATCATCACATCTCTATGTTTCTTTATCATTGATGTAATTGATGAGCAGATTGAGACAAAAAATTACAAAGCAAATGGTCTACTGATTTTTTACCAAAAAAGAGATATGTTATAAAGAAAATAATGTTTCTCAAGATATCTTAGCAAAAATTTTGATCTCTTTCCCCATGTATGAAAAGGCTTAGGTAGCATAAAAGATAAGGAGGAATGGGGCAGTGAGCTAAAAGAGTTAATGAGTTTCAGGTTAAATGATGTAGTAAATAAGGAAAACTTCATATGGTTTGCTAGGAAAGTTGAAGAAATAGTTAATGTAAAATTATTATTTGAATCTTTCCAAAAGGATTTTAGTGAAATAAAGAAGTTTGGAAAAGATGTCCTAAGGACAAAAAAAGAGATCCTAAACTTCAATTGGCCAGATGACACAATTTTTAATAAGTGGACGGTATATTATTCTTCAACCTCACAATTTCTACAGGTGGCATCTGAGGAAAGGCTTGCAGATAAGGTGACAACCATACAGGAATTTTATTTATTTGAAAAATCTATCCAAATAGATGATAGAGAAGAGGATCAATAAACTACAACAGACATCCAAGTGTGAGAGCCAAGCACAACAAAGGAGGAGAAAGTGGTCTCACAACTAACTTACTTGTAGGTATCTTCTTTTCTACTTTATTTGGAGCCAACTTATTATTTTCCATCATGTCTATCATAGCCTCCTCAACTTTTGTTGTATCAGTATTGTCCAATATGTCATATTTCACAAATCTAAAATTGGATAATCTTGAGGATCTTCTAAGGTCAATGTAATACCCCAAAATTGGCTCATTGCCATGACAACTAATTTTGGTCTATTTTGATCAATCCTAAAGTCCTATTTCACTAGGAAATTCTCACTCTAATTTTTTCTACTTGACTTAATTGTCAAATGCAAAAACCCTAATCTATGTTAATCATGTTATCTATTTAATTCCTAAACTATTGACTTGAATTAGCCACATTAAACCTATTGATTAACATTCAATTTAATCTAAAGTACTTATACTTTAATTAAATTAAATTATGTCCTAAGGATAATGTACTAAGGAATTAAAAACATTTAATTTAATAATTATGCTCACTTTAATTAACTAAATGTGATTATTCAATTAAATGAAAAAGGCATTTATGAGGTCATATCTCATTTTATTAAATTAAATAACTTTTCAAATTCTACCCTTCAGTTCAAAAATGCGAATTCCAAGTTATCTATCTCTCAAATTGGAATTGACTCAATTCACTCATTCATTATACTATTCATTATACTTAGGATCTAAGTTAGTTAACTGCACCTATACTAAGAATTTTCCACTTTGACTAAATCTTATCTTCAATCTTGACCATTGATCTAAGTTGATCTCAACCATTGGTGGATTTCAGGAATTCTATTTAAGAGACTCCTAATTCCTCATTATAAGGGTCGGAATTTGAATTGCATTGAATTGTTGTCAAAGTGATTACTCATTTTAAATTCTAGCTTTCAATATTGTTAGAATTTTTAATATAATTTTAAATTAAAGATGCATTCATTAAGTTTAATCTCTTTTATTTCTTATTAGAATAAATTGCATAGCATCTAGATTAATTTCATAATGACATACTTTGCATAAACCCTTTGTACTATAAGGTTTGGTTCCCTATTCCTCAATCTGAGAGAAAATAGGCAAAATCCTTCTAGTTAGAAGGCAATAGGTTGCTCTGTCAAGCATCTTGGATAAATGACTCCATAGGTAATGACCAGGTTGAAGTGTCTATGAGGTTCATAGGCCCACAATCCACACACACATTTCTGGCGCCCACCGTGGGGCCAAGTAAAACAATTTTTCTAGCCTCATTTATCTTATTTTCTAATATTTTCATGATTCTATCATACCTGCACATAATTTTTTAAAGATTTTCATGTGGAAAATCTTAGTTTCATGCAAAGATTTGAGAGTTTTACCTATTTCTCTAAACGTTCTCACATGAAAAAGTTCCCCATTGCATGGTTCCTCATGTGCACCACATTTTCTCGCACAGGTCCATGTAAGAGTTTGTGTAGATCTATGCAAGAGTTTGCACAAAATTTGTAACAACATAGTTAAAATGCATATTTTTTAGAATAATGTTTATCATTTCATTTTACTAACATGTTTTCTCTGAAGCATCTTTATTTAGCTTTCTAATTTTTGTAGCATAATAGTTGTCTGCAAGACATTTTGATAAAGATTCCTTTTACACAAACTTTCCAAACATGAACTAACTGTGTCTTTGCAAGACACTGTCAAAGATATGATTGTCAAAGATCTATTTTTAAAACCCACATAAAACATTATCTCTTTTTCTTACTTTCCAAACATAGTCTAATTAGGGCTTATGAACTTCATAAGGTGAAAGATAGGGGAATGGGGGAGTATTCTCTTTACCACTTGGAGGTCATGACCAAGGATAAATCAGAAACCTAGAAGCCTCTAAAAGATGGCATCTAATAGAGGCAAGCAAGTTAGTGGTTCTCTAGTGTGAGTTCTCTTCTATGAAGGGATGATGATTTCCTTTTAGGGAATCAAAATCTTGAGAAAGGGATAAGTTTAGATCAATTAAGCTAACTCGGTGATGAATGTGTTTTGTGTGTTTGGGTGAGGTGACAAGGTAGAGGAGTATGCTCTTTCCCCTTGAGGGAAATCATAAACTTAGACCCTCAAATCCAGACCACTAATGTAAATCAACCCTTAGAGGGCTTGCCAGAGGAATCCAACCTTCAACAACAACCCAAGTGAGCACACTCCTTTTGTTGGAGATTCCAACTCATTATAATAAAGAAGCTTTGTAGAGAAAAAGACTCCAAAGCTGTATTAATTTCCTCTCCTTCATTCTTGATATCACATATCAATGGAAGGCTCTGTCTATTTCACTGGCTAGTGCCAGCCCCAATCTAGCTAAGTAAGTGTGTGCACTTTTAGATGCTAGTGTGGTTGCTGGTCTCAACTCTTCTTGTAGAGCCACCAAGGATTAATACAAATGGAAGCCAAGTAAAAACCTTTAGTTAGAGGCTACCCAATTCACTTCTAAAAGGTGGCATAATCTTTGTGCAAGGAGGGGGAAGAATCTCTCCTATAGAACTCACCATAGGCACACTACTAGGTGTTGGAAGGTGATATATACACTTGACCCCTACCACAAGGGTGTTCATTCAATGTATATTTTATTGAGCCCTTTGAATACACCAAATAATGGGTGCCCTCTAGGAGGTGACATAGCTATGTGAGGTGCATGCATGCACATAAGTTGTGGGACAAAGGTTTTTCCTTCTCTACCATTTTTGATTTTAGGGATAAAGCGTATTTGTTATTGAGTCTTAAACATGTCCAAACCTGTCTAAAAAAATTGAAGGTCAAGACTCCCCCATCCCTACGAGTTGCTTTATCCTTGATTGGATTGTATTCAACTACTGCTTGCTTCTTGTGTCTTTTTGAAACACTTGTCTTGTTCAAAAACTAAATGTTATTTAACAATTTGAAAATCAACCTTGCTATCTATTTGAAATCTGTCAAACAAACCAGAAATCTATCCAAAACAATCTAAAATCTTCAAAGTCTCTTCAAAATATAGTTTCAATTGTGAGTCTATTCTCCATTTTTGCACATAGTTTGCAAAACTTTGTGGAAGCATCTTTTTAGTCTTCATTTCTTCACATGGCCCTATATAGGTTATCACACAAAATTGTGTGAATCTCTATGTGAGATCTTTTCATCTTGTACTATTGTATGCATCCTATTTCACTTGTCAGTTATACCACTTCTTTGTGCAACTTATTGTATGTCTTCATGTGAGTTTAAATTATTGTTCTAAGTCTTTGCCTATTTTTGTATGCCTTCTCATGTGGATAGCAGAGAATCTTCATGCGAGATCTTTAGTTAAAACCTGTCAAACTGGTCTATCAGAGCTATTTGCACTCTAAGCCTGGTCTATTTCTTGCAATAGTTTACCTCTTTTCTATCTACAAAAAATCCCAAATAGTGGCATCCTTCTTAGCTAATGACTTGTGATCTATACTTCAACTAGTCTCATCTTTCAATTTTCTTGTTCTCATCCTTTAGTGCTTGTTATACTCTATGTCACAATAGTCATAATCTTTGGTTGTTCTAGTCTTCACTCAGACTATTCATACCTTTGTATACAACACTCTTATCTTGTCCTTTTGAGACTATGTTCTAGTGTGGTCCTTGTCTAGGTTTTTTCTTCCTGTCCTTGTCTATGACTATGGAAACAAGGAGTGGAAATGTGTTTTACCCCCTTAGGATTAGATGAGGTAGAGCTATATGTTGTAATCATGGTAGAGGTCACTTTCCAATTTGTACACAATTTGTGTCTAATTCATCCAATGAGGAGTCTTTATGATCTCCTTCACCTATTAGGTCACCTCAAGTTTAGAGAACTTTCTCTATAAATCTAAGACAAACTAGGAATCCCTTGTATCAAGAGGACCCTGAAACTAGAAAAGGTCATACACCTCTAGATAGCATGGTTGAATTCTTATTTAGAGGACCTTTCCAGTCATAGCATACTAAAACTAACATTCCTACAATGGCTGATCACAAACCTAAATTTGGTGAACATAGTAGAAATCAAGAACAACCTAGGAATGATAGATAAAAAGACCCCTTCACTTATGATGAGGATGAGAAAGAGGTAGAAATTAACTCTAAACACCTGGAAAAATTTCATAATGATAGGAATTTCAAGAAGGTCATGGAAATCTTGCTCAATGAAGAGAAAGAGAAATACTTTCTCAAACTTGCACAAGAGGGAGCTAAGTTACCTCATCACTTCAATGTTTAAACTATTATCACACCTAAAGAGGAGACTAAAACTTATAAACTCCAAAAACTATTGAAAATCATGCAAGACCAACTAGCTCAAATGATGCGTGACAAAGACAAACCTGTAAAGACATACACTCTAGATGCTCTCTGTTTGTTCCCATCTGACAAGAATATAGACATGCCTCCTTTTCCAAGAGGAGTTGAATTACCTAAGTATGATAAGTAGTTTGGAACTACTGATCCCCAAGATCACTTGCAATAATTTAGAGCCTTTTCTATGGAATTCATGCATAACCAAACATATCTCATGCATTTATTCCCCAGAAGTCTAGCTAGTCAAGCTATGGAGTGGTTTTCACACTTACCTCCAGGTATCAAAACATTTGATGAGATTGCCAACTTGTTTGTACAACAATACTCACATAATATTCAACACCTTGTTAGCATCCAAGATTTGTGTAATCTTAAATAGAGAGTTGGGGAGCCTTTCCTCACATTCCTCCAAAGGTGGAGACAACTTTATACTAAATATTCACACAAGATTCCTAAAATGGAAAAGCTTGACATTTTCATTGATAATCTCCTACCTAATTTTGGGTGTAGATTCCAACTTCAACATCCATGCACCTTTGAGGACATGGTTACACAAGCTATTTTCATAGAGGAATTCATGGTTAAAAGGGGTGAATTCACTCTTTGAAAGGACACAAAACAAGGATCCACCTCTAACAAGGACAAATCCAAGTATGTGAGTAAAAATTGAAAGGTTGTGCATGATGGAGTTGTCGATAACATTACTCCTAAACCTATCAAGGCAGCATTCAATCTCATAGACAACCTTAAAGTGCCCAAGAATGTTGAAAAATATCCTCCTAACAACAAGACAAGTGGAAATAAACCAAGGAACTCATGGGCTACACATCCTAAATGAGAGTATACACCTCTGGGTGAACCTCTAGATGTGGTTTACAAAACCTTGTTGCAAAAAAAACTCATATTCTCATTGGATAATGCTCATCCTTATGATCCACAACCTTGACTAAAATGTTTGAATGAAACTGCATTTTATGAATATCACCAAAACAAAGGTCACAAAACTAGCAATGGTATTAATCTATGTCACAAAATCCAAGACTTAATCGATGATGGTGATATAGTCATGGATGGACACTACAAGAATACGGATTACAAGGCTTTTAAGGAGCCATTCTCATCTTATGACAAAGGAGAGAGTTAAAAATCAAAACCTAACAACAAGGTCAACTATACATACTCTAACAATGATGATGAGATAGTCCATATGGTTGAACCAATAGGTTTTGAGTATTGTGATGTCATCACCATCAAGGGAAAATAGGATAACACTAAACCTAAGACACCATTTGTCTCAAGGGGATCTACTTCCAACACATCTTACTATGAACCATCACAATATTATGCTAATGTTGTCACATATTCCCCTGCTAAGTTGATTCTTAAAGGCCCTATGCCTTCTTCTCCTAAGCTAGAAAAAAATAAGGATGAAACCCTTGCTGGTCTATCTAGAAAAGTTGAAAAACTTGCAACAAATTCTATGGCTACTAGATACATTATTCTTGATCATCTACTACAAACTAAGGCTCAAATCATAATATTTGAGTTTCTTAAAATCTCACTTACTCATAGGTAGATTCTTGACAAAGCCCTCACCGAAGCAAAAATTCCTCAAGATCTTGATCTTGAGTAATTCCAATCTATGGTAGGTCATCTAACCTCACCTTATTACATGTCTTTCTCTAAGGTGGATGACAATTCATTGATTCACTTGTACAATCAACCTCTACATATTGAGGTCATGATACATTAGAAATGTGTCTGTTGGGTGCTCATCGATAACGAATCTAGTTTAAACATTGTCTTTGCTACTCTACTTAGACAATTAGATTATTCTGAAGAGTCTATTGATCCTCATCACAATATCACCATCAAAGCATATGACAAAGTTGATCAAAATTCCTTAGGTCTTGTGGTGTTGCCTCTTTGCATTGGTCTTGTAGAAAGGGATGTCACTTGTTAGGTTCTTGACATTCCCTTGGCTTATAATATCTTTCTAGGAAGACTATGGATACATGTGATGTGTGTTGTATCATCTACCTATCACCAATGTGTAAATTTCCATTCCATGGCTCTAAGGTCACTATTCCTGCCAATAGTAGCTATACCTGCAACATGCTAAAAGTTGCTAAAAACTTTGTACCTACTAATAGAGAATCTACTGATTATCATAATAATAAGTTGAAGGAGATTGAACACTTAGTATAGCTAAAAGAAACTGGAATGGGCGAATATCATTTAGAACCAATACTATTATTGACTTCTCTTTTGGAGTCTCCTTGTCATTATGGGAGACCATCTGAAGCAAAAAGGCCATTTGTGTTGACCCCTCAGACCAAATATAATGGTAATTTTGTCAAGACTATAGTTCCCTTAGAAGATGAAAGTGAAAATAGAGCCATTGCTACATGGCTTTACAAAGAAGAGATGACAGTTGATCTCACAGATAGGCTCGTGAGATCACTCTTGAGAAATATGGTCCTAGTCTTAAACTCATGAAGCACTTTGGCTATAAAGGAATTGGTTCTATTGGATGCAATAACAATGGTTGAATAGATCATGTCAAAGCAATAGATTGAATGAATAGAGACACATCTTTTATAGGCTTTAGGAAGATTCACTTTCATTTAGGGGTTAACAAATTCATGCCAGAACCTGAAAGTTCATCAAAAAATGAGTCATGAGCTGAATTTGATTACCCTAAAGATAATGGTGATGATGAGGATCCTTATCCTTATCCTATTCCTCATGATCTTGCTAAATTATTTTCTGAACTAGATGAATTCATACCACACATCAATGCTATGGATAGTGCTAGTAACTCTTCTAAGGACACTACTGATTCACATCATACTCAGCCAAAATAGGGAGATTCTAGTCAATCTTTGTGCAATGAGTAGCTTTGCAAAAACCCAGGGGAAAAAAGGGAGTATGTCCCTATCATTGTTGGAGAATTCTATATCATGTCACCATGTAGCATTTATTCTAGGGAATATGAATTTGACTCTCTTTCAGAGGCTACTAAAGATAAGGACATAGATCAAGTTCATGCTTATGAAGACCAACTCAAAATAGGTGAAACATTTAGGGTTATTTTGGATGAGTTCAATCCAATTAGTGTCCTCAAGTCTTTGGTTGATGACATTAATGCTTAAAGGCATTCAAACACCCTTGTGGATGAAGCTGCTCTAGGTCTCAAATTGCTTGTCCAAGCATTTAATGACTATACCATGAACACAATCGAACCCACCATTACTCTTTCACTCACATATCCTGAGCTTATAGATTGGAATTCCAATACATCTAGTAAAGTCCCAACATTCTAGAATGACTATGCTCTTTCCTGTCAAACCAATAATGTCTTCTAGTATTGAACAAAGCATCAACATGACTGAAGCTGACATCAAATATCTTAGTCATACAATCAAAAAGAAAAACAATAGAAGGTCTGATGGTGAGAACCACATTGTGGTAGTGTCAAAACTGAAAAAAGTAAAAATAAAAGATTTATCCAAGGGTGAAAACCTCTCTAAGGTGCCTCCAGATGAGATACTTGATGCACTTCCAAGTCATTTCCATGAAATATCATCAGTTTCAATAGAGCCTACATAGCCAATCAAATTAGGAACAAAGGAGCACCCTCACATGATACATCTTGCATAGTTACTATCTCTAGAGGAAAAAGAGGAATTCATTGCCTTCTTCCAAGAGAAATTTTTTTTTTTGCATGGACATATTTAGATATGCTAGGGTTAGATCCTGATCTTATTATGCATCACTTGACTATTGCACTAGGCATTAAACCAGTTAAATAGAAACTTCAGAAAATGCATTCTCATGTTGCATTGCTCATCAAAGCTGAATTGAAAAAGCTCCTGAAAGTTGGTTTCATCTGTACTATTGATTATCTTAAATGGATATCCAACATTGTTCTAGTCTCCAAGCATGAAAAATCTATTAAAGTGTGTATAGACTTCTGAGATCTAAACTTAGCATGTCCTAAGGATGATTTTCCACTCCCTAATATTGATATGATAGTGGATATGATGCTAGGATATGAGATGTACTCACTCATGGATGGATTTTCTTGTTATAATCAGATCAAAATTACACCAAAAGATCAGGAAAAGATTGCCTTCACTTGTGCATAGGGAACCTTCTATTGGAACGTGATGTCATTTGGCTTGAAAAATGCTAGTGCTACATATCAAAGAGTAGTCACTACAATTTTCCATGACATGATGCATAAGACCATGGAGGACAACATCGATGATACCTTGGTCAAGAGCACAAAACACAATACTGATCTTCAAGATTTGGGACCTATCCTATATCACATGGAAAAATTTAGTCTAAGACTCAATCCTAAAAAATGCACATTTGGTGTCACATTAGGAAAGCTACTGGGATACATTATGTCTGCAAAAGGAATTGAGGTGGATCCAAAGAAAGTTCAAGAAATTATGGATATGCCTAAATCCTGTAATATCAGTCAAATGAGAGGCTTACATGGAAGACTTCAGTCTATTCGCAAATTCATCTCATAGCTAGCAGATAGATCATAGCCCTTTACCAAGACTCTACATAAGGGTGTGAAATATAACTGGAGTCAGGATTGCAAGCAAAGCTTGCAACAAATAAAACAATATCTCGCTAATCCACCAATCCTAAGGCCTCCTATCTATGGGAAGCCTCTAGTTTTGTATATCTCAACAACAAATACATCTTTGGGTATCTTACTAGCTCAAGAAGAAAATGATAACACGGAAAGAGCTATTTACTATCTGAGTCACACATTGATCTCTTATGAGATGAATTATAGCATCATTGAGAGAGCTTGCTTGGTAGTTTTCTTTTCTTCCCAAAATTTGAGACACTACATGCTCACTCACACTATGTGACTAGTGGCTAAAACTGATCCACTGAAGTACTTACTCAACAAGGTAGCTCTAACAAGAAGATTGGCTAAGTGGGTCATGATACTAAGTGAGTTTGAAATTTGGTATGTTGAACAAAAGGCAATCAAGGGACAAGTGATTGTTGATTAGCTAGTGGATGCACCAAAGTAGAGTCTTCTCCTAATGAACATCAATTTTTTGGATGAATCAATTTTGACACTTATACATTAAATGTGGGTGATGTTCTTTCACGATTCCTTCACACAACAAGGATTCGATGCTGGGTTACTCTTCATAACACCACTGAGATATTCATTGCCTAAAGCATACAAGATCTTGTTTCCTTGTACCAATGACATTGCAAAATATAAGGCTCTAATCAATGGCATGAAGATTGCAATTAAATATAGAGTGGATCAACTGAACATCTTTGGAGACTCTCAACTCATCATTAACTAGGTTAATGATGTATATCAAATGAAGGATGAAAAATTAATCCCTTACAAATGCATTATTGATGACATAAAGAAATATTTTGCACATATGAATTTCTAGAAAATTCCTCAAGCAGATGACAAAGCAGATGATGCCATGGCTACTCTTGCTTCCATGTTATAGATGCCAGAGAATGATCTCCAACATGAGTTCCTGGTGGAAACATTGCTCCACCCTACCTATAACTCTCCTAAATCCAGGATGATCTATTCTATTATAGGAAAAGATTCATCCCACTACCACCACATTTACTCCTATCTGTGTGACCAAACCATTCTGGATGGTCTAACCCAGAATGGAAAATGTCACCATATCCATAATGCTTCATGGTATGTCATTATTGCTAGTGACTTGTTTAGGAGAGGTCTTGATAGAACACTCCTTAGGTGTCTAGAATCTAAAGATTCCAAATGCACTTTAATCAACATCCATGAAGGTATTTGTGGGTCTCACTCAAATGGCTTGACACTAGCTTGCAAACTTATTAGAGCTGGTTGCTATTGGCCAAATATGGAGCAAGTGGCAATTAAATATAAAAATTCCTACTAGTAGTACCAGCTCCATGGGAATCTAATTCATGCCCCAACTAGGGAGCTAATTCTATCTATCACATTGTGGCCATTCCAACAATGGGTCTTTGATCTTGTGGGTCAGATTCACTCATCTTCTTCTAATGGACATAAGTTCATTATTATAGCTACAGACTACACAAAGTGGGTAGAGGCAGTACCTCTCTCAATAGACAATGGAAAAATTGTAGCTCTATTTATCACAAACTACATCATATGCAAGTATGGTGTATCTTCCTCCATTATTACTAGTAATGGAGGATAGTTTAAAAACAAAGATCTCAAGGAGTTATGCAAAAAGTTCAGAATCGTGCAACATTGGTCTTCTATCTATTAACCCCAAGGTAATGGCCAAGCAGAGGCATCCAACAGGGAAATCCTCAAGATCTTGCATTGCACAATTAGTAAATCTTGAAGGGACTGGCACCTTTAGATTAATCCTACTTTATGGGCATATAGAACAAGTATCAAGACTCTAATAGGTACAACACCCTTTTCTTTAGCTTATGGAGTGACTGTTGTGCTTCCAATAGAGGTTGAGATTCCTACTCTAAGAATCTCTATGAAGGGCCTTCTTATTGATGATGACTATAGAATGTCTTAACTTCAAGAGCTAGTACTATTAGATGAATTTCAAGAAGTGGATTGTGATCATCTTCAAGCTTATCAATAGTGGATGTCTAGAAGCTACAATAAGAAAGTTAAGTTGCAAGACTTCCAACTAGGTGATCTTGTTTTGAGAGAAAACCCTAAGAATTAGAAACAAAGGGTCCAAAAAGGAAAGTTTAAACCACACTAGCTTGGTCCTTATATAGTTACTACAATGTTTGGATTTTGTGCTTACCAACTTTCTATGGTTGAGGGAGAGGTGCTCAAGGAGCCCATCAATACTCTCCACCTGAAGCAGTTCTACAACTGATCTGATTACATAAGTTCTTTGTATATACTTAGATGTCCTAAAAAAAATCTAAAAATTTACAAAAATTCCTGAAAAAATCATTACCCTGGTAAAAACCTAGCACTAGGTGCCTTGGTAATACCAAAAAAAATAAAAAAATGAAAAAATACAAAAAAAAGAGAAAGTTATACCAAGAAGGTGAAAACTTGGTAAACAGGCACCTCTTGTTCCCAATGCTCCATCTTGTAACACACCTTCTAGCTTTCTATATAGTTGCTTCCTCCTTTCACTTCCTATTTTTGTTTCCTACTTTTTCTCATATATCCATGGACTGCATTTTTTCATAACTCAGGAGCAACACTGTACAATATCATAGAATCTCTTTCACGATAGTCACTAGTTGTTCCAACTACATCTACCTATTGTTGCTAGTGTCACTCTCTTTTTGAGATTCTCATCATAGAATCTCCTCTATGATAGTCACTAGTTGTTCTAACTATGTTTGCCTATTGTTTCTTGTGTCACATTTCAGATTCCTCTCATGGAATATTTATCTCGCGTTAGTCACCAATCATTCTGGCTATGTCTGTCTATTGTCTCTTAGTTTTACTCAAGATTTTCATGTTGAATATTTCTTTTTGACTTCAATCACTAGTTGTTCTAATTGTCTCTATCTACTACCATCACCCTACTGAAGAGACTTATTTCAAATAATGTTCATAACATTAACACTTAATGTCAATCCTACAAACATAGAATCTTGTACTCAAAATGATGAATTTGTTTGGATATATTGAGCTTTTCTTTGTTTGCTTTGTTTTTGCTTTATCATGTCTCCTTCAACAACTTGATGATGTCATTTTTTGACTAGAGAAGCCAGGACTGGAGGCATGATCTTTTCTTTGCTTTATGTTTATTGTTTAGTTCCAAATAATCTAAAGCACCCATATAAGAGGGGTGTCCACTATAAGAGACTTCATCTTGTATTGGATGGCCATGTGTATCTTGACTCCTTTTATATGGATAAATCAGCGAGTTTGGTTCTTCTCCTTTCTTGTTGGAGTGAACTCTTCATGCTATAGTAAATATTGATAATTGTCCTGCTAAGTGAACGTATGGGTCACTGTGAGTATATTTAGAAAAAATTTGTCTCAAGTTATGGATGCAAGGGTTATTGCAAACAAAATACTTACTAATTACTTAGCATAAGAAGGATCTCCCATGTGTTGATGTGTCTACATGCAAGAAAAATTCTATTCATCCTAGCATTTATGCTTTGATGCTTATGTTAACTTACTACATCAAAAGGGACAAATGTTCTGGTCATTTTGGCTTCTTGTGCCTCGAATGCTTTCATTTAATCCTCACAAAACTAGAACATATGTCCTATTCCTATTTCCATGATTGAAATGTCAATGGGAATTGTACAACATATGGGGTTTTGTTCTATGCTCAATGATGATAATTGAAGAAGCTTGGTAACCAAACTTAGGGTTGCATCTAGCATAGGTTTGCATTGCATACTTCACTTGGCTAAGCACATGATTTGATTGAAAATATACTTCCATCCTTCATGATGAGGGATTGTTGGTCCCTTCAAAGTATTATGATTCTCATAGCTGCACAAGCGTTCGATTCTTTGGTTCATACTTTCGCTCCTCAATGGGATACCTATCATTGTCAAGCATAAACATGGAACACTATATGAGATATTAGTCCATTCAAATTTGCATTTCATTCATCATTTCATCATCCATCTCATCTACACTACATTTACAAATCAAATCAAATATGCATCCATACATCAAATCATATTTACATTTCATAATCACAACATAAATATCTCATGTACATAAAGCTAAAAGATAGAAAATGACACATGCAAAGTATAATCAACTCAAAATCTTGTATATATATCAGTATCAAAGAATATGTCAGTACAAAAAATGAGCGCTACTCGAGCACTGTTAATCAAAAATGATACAAAATGGTGTTCGCACACCAATTGATACATAGCCACATCAAAAACTTGAGGAAAATTAGTTTAACTCTCCCCTGCACCCTCACCTCCTAGAAGAGGAGGAGGAGGAGAAGGTAGAGGCATATCTGGCCTAGCTGGTAGTCACACACCTCTTGACTCCCAAGCATACTATGAGTATTAGGGCACCTGCTCAACCTCATTGGGCACAACTACAGAGTATCCTACAAAATAATAGGCTGCACATGCTACCTGTAAGTAGACCTCATCCTATAGCTTCTTTTGCCTCCTCTCAGCTATCTCTAGCTTCTCTCATAGCCCACAGATCTCATGATCATGCTTAGCAATCCAAGTGTCTCTCACAACTACCTGTATTTGCAACTCTGCTAATTGTTGGGAGGCTTGTCAAATCTGTTCTTTGCAAAATAATAGGCTGCACATGCTACCTGTAAGTAGACTTCATCCTATAGCTACTTTGGCCTCCTCTCAGCTATCTCTAGCTTCTCTCATAGCCCACAGATCTCATGATCATGCTTAGCTATCCAAGTGTCTCTCACAACTACTTGTATTTGCAACTCTACTAATTGTAGGGAGGTCTGTCAAATCTACTCTCTAGATCTCCTCAATGCATCCTAAGGCCCCATAGAAAACTAGTCCTACATCTCCTCATCTAGCTACTCAGCATGTTGCTTAGTTGGTTGCTACTACTCAGTGTGGGGTCTCTACGTTGACTATGCCCTGTGCCACTACCACCTACCCCTAGATCAGCCCTTATCTATCAAGTTGGAATTGATACCTATTGTACCCTATTTCTCACCTACTAGGGGACCTATTGAGCTACCTATCGGGGTCCCTATGGTGGTGCCTACTATGGTCCAAGAGCTACCATCCCTAATGGATTTGTAAATTATGGGAAGGGATGGCTAGAAAAATACACCTGATAGGTAGGCATCATCCTGACATCTGCTACTACTAGCAGATAGTCCCACTATGTCACAACTAAGTTGTGCACATTGATAGTCCCACTCCAGATCTCTTTCCAAGAAAGCGTAGGAGCAATACTCCTAGGATATATCTTGTGGCCACCCATACTAATGCCACATGTGTGTGATAGGGAATCTCTCAATAATCTATGTCAAGTGACCTATCAGTGGCTGTGATGTAAACATATGACTTAGCTCCTAAAGAGCATCATCCTAGTCCTCAGTATCTCTCTCTCTCTAGGGATACCATACAATGGATACTAGGTCATTGAGACGTGACCTCCACTACTTAGTCTTCCCCTGACCTATCTAGGTTAGCTAGCCTCTATATCTAAAAATGTATGACACTATAGGCTACTGCTCATGCTCAAAAATGGGCCTCGTAATTGGCAAGTGCTCCCATGCCTAGATCTGTAGCACATATATGTTGGCGGCCACACTCTTCTACTAGTGGTATATGATATCATGCATCTCATGGAACATGTACATGAGCATGCACTAACCCCACCCAAATCTCTTTAGAGTGTCTAGCATCCTCTAGAGAATCTATCCCAAACCACACTCCAATATGTGTTGCCCTTTGTCTAGCACAAGGAAATAGTTGATAAAGATCGCCAAGACTGATGCTAATCCATGTGTGGGGCCATAGGTGTGGAAAAGATCATCCCATGTGATGGCCTGACCTATGATCAAACCCTAATGGAAGATGCCGCATAGTGCCACTATACCTACTCTTGGTACTATGTCATAAACTACCCTTGGCCCATGGAAGGGTATGCACAAAATCTTGTAGATATCCTCGAGAGTCACAGTCATCTCTCCCTAGGGTAGGTGGAAGGTGTTCATTTTTGAATGAAAATGCTCCACCAATGCAGTTAGTAAGTTGTGATTCATCAATACTGCTGGGATCTAGCATAGATGAGATAGCCCAAGTCTATCTATATGAACCATGTTGACATCATTGAGACTCCATAAAAAAGCTTCGTATGGTGGGTAGTGAGACTTGAATCTGACATCATCGAAGATAACCTACACACATGACCAATGACAACAAGCAAACGATTAGTTTTCACTCAAAAAGAAAAACAAAACATCAAAAATTGAAGTTTAAGTGTTGCAAAAGACACCATTTTTTCATGCGAGAAAGCACTTTCTCACACAAGCATTAATGTCTTTGCACAAGAAATGACAAAGCACTGAGAAAAATGTGCCCAACAATATGTGCACTTTGTGTGAGAGATGGGTAGCTCCCTCACAAGAAACCTCACCTTGGCATGCGAAGAAACACTGGACTGGTAGATCCTCATGTGAGGAAAGATTAAAGCCACATGAAGAAAGAGATCCTTGTGCGAGGACTAATAGAGAAAAATATTAAAAACACTAAAACATGCTTATAAATGCCTCAAAATGCATGAAAAACTAAGTATGAAGCAAGATCATCAACTATCACTAGAGGTCCATAGTTCATTGGCTGACTCTATCGTTGGGAGCATTCAAATCAATACATATGCACGGGGACCTCCATTTTCACCTCAGAGCTCTCTTCTTTACTAAAGACTAAAAGGAAAAATATTTTGAAAATGACCCTTTAGGCCCTTATATAGGTTTTGATCTAATTTTTCAAAGTGCTCCAATTCATACAAAAATCACCCCCTAGCTAATTTGACTACTCTGAATCCTTTTTCAGAATCAAATTTGAAATCTGACACAGTTAAATAGCTAAAAATTGCATTTTAAAATTTTGGGATTGACTCGATCGAAAGCTTGTGTAGTCTAAAACTTTTTGATACTTTGTGAATCTTAGAATCTTTTCAACTCAAAATTTCTCCAAATTTCGTCACAAATTTGGAAGAAGTCAACTATGGTCAAATTTGGTCTTTTGGACCTCAAAATCACTCCAAATTTACTCCAATTTTCTTCTAATTGTTCTAATCTCTTCTCTACTTTGTTGAATCTCGAATTTCTTTCGTATCTCTTTATATACTACTTTACATCATATTTCTAGTGTGTCATCTTTTGATTTCATTCCTTAGGGGGCAGGATGATTACATCATTGAACTTGAATTTCAAATCAATCTAAATCTCATCAGTTGGGGCATCTTGTTCCCCTCTTTTTGGCATCTTTGTCATCTATTTCATCTTTTGATTAGATGATCAATCTATAACATTTTTTGGTTAGAGTTTGATAGATAGGTATTGAGACAGTCTAAACCTCGATTCCTAAGGATCAAGCCTCATTCTGAGGATGATGATTGGATCTCATTATCTTTTATGGACTAGTATTCAGATGTTCTTTCTAGACTCCAAGGGATCAAGCTCCATTTTGGAGATAATTCCAATTCATGCTAAGGATTAAGCTTCGTTCTAGAGACAGTCCTAACTTTTGTCAAAAATTAAGCCTTGTTCTGGGGATAATTCTAGACTCTTGCTATTGATCATTATTCAATGGATAGGCATCGAGATAATCTAAACCCTGACTTCTAAGAATTAAACCTTGTTTTGAGGATAATCCTATGAATCATGATTGATTTTTTCATCTTTTAATGGACAAGTATTGGGACAGTCTAAACCCCAACTCTTGAGAATTGAGTCTCGTTTTGGGGACAATTCTATGAAATTTGATAATCTTTGTGTGATCAATCCTAGTATCTAGGTGTTCTATCTAGATCCCTAAAGGTAAGCTTCATTCTGGAGAAAATCTTTAAAATTATTATCAATTCAAGTATCTAGGTGTTCTACTTTCTTTCCTTAAGTTTAAGCTCCATTCTGGAGATAACCTTTAAAATCTTATCAATTGGTCTTCTTAGAATCAATGTCATAACCAATCTCATTTCTTAATCTGTACATCATGCTTTCTAATTTTCTTTGAATTAAATATGTTGCTTGCACATTCATTCAAAGAGGGACAAAATGTAATACCCCAAAATTGGCTCATTGCCATGACAACCAATTCTAGTCTATTTTAATCAATCCTAAAGTCCTATTTCACTAGGCAATTCTCATTCTAATTTTTGCTACTTGACTTAATTGTCAAATGTAGAAAATTGTAATTTGCATTAATCATGTTATCTATTTATTTCCTAAAGTATTGACTCAAATTAGCCACATTGAACCTATCAATTAAGATTAATTTAATCTAAAGTACTTATACTTTAATTAAATTAAACTATCTACTAAGGCTAATGTACTAAGGAATTAAAAATATTTAATTTAATAATTATGCTCACTTCAATTAATTGAATGTGATTATTTAATTAAATGAAAAAGGCATTTATGAGGTCATATCTCATTTTATTAAATTAAATAACTTTCCAAATTCTACTCTTTAGTTCGAAAATGGGAATTTCAAGTTATCTATTCTTGAATTGGAATTAACTTAATTCACTCATTCTCACACTTACGTGCATTTCAGTTAACTATTCATTACACTCAAGATCTGAGTTAGTTAACTACATCTATATTAGGAATTAACCACTTTGACTAAATCTTATCTTCAATCTTGACCATTGATCTGAGTTGATCTCAACCATTGGTGGATTTTGGGAATTATATTTAAGAGACTCCTAATTCCTCATTACAAAGGTTGGAATTTGAATTTCATTGAATTTTTGTCAAAGTGATTACTCATTTTAAATTCTAGCTTTCAATATTGTTAGCATTTTAAATATCATTTTAAATTAAAGATGTGTTCATTAAGTTTAATCTCTTTTATTTCTTATTAGAATAAATTGAATAGCATCTAGATTACTTGCATAACCACATACTTTGCATAAACCCTTTGTACTATAAGGTCTGGTTGCCTACTCCTCAATCTAAGAGCAAATACGAAAAGTCCTTCTAGTTAGAAGGAAATAGGTCACTCTATTGGGTGTCTTGGATAAATGACTCCATGTTTATTCTAGGATGAATCCGCAAGTAATGACCATGTTGAAGTGTTTATGAGGTTCAGAGGCCCACAATCCACACATATAGTCAGCACATACCTCATCAATAGATTTTATTCTCCTTGTGGGTGGTCCTTTGACCAATATTCTCCTCTTTGGTTTTAATCCACTAGGCTTAGTAATATCTACTACTCTTTGTTTTGCATTCTTCTTAGCAGTAGCAACTATCTTGGTCCCTAGTATAGTAGGTGGTGGAGGAGAGAGGGGTGTCCCAATGACTAGCTTCTTTTTAGCTCTTTTAGCCTTCTTTATTTTTTGTATGACAACCATTAGGGCTTTGCTCCTAACTCCTTCCTCTTCTTCCTCTTCCTCATCACCGAAATCATGTCCTTCATCTTCTCCAAGACCTTGTGTGAGTTGCAAGGTTTCCTTGCCTCTACTTAGAGCACCTAGTTTTGCTTCAAGGTCTTCAATCATTATTTTCATTATTTTCTCTTTAGAAGCTATCTTAATATTTATAGTTATTCTAGTCTTACCTCCTTCAAATTTTCCAAAAGGTTCAGTCTTATTGTCTTTTTCTTCCTTCAATAATGCAACAATGTTTGCATTTAGCAAATCACTATTAATTTCATAATCAAAACCTTGTCGCCAAGCCTTCCTTGGCTTTATTGCATGTACAAAAGTATTAGCTATATCTACAAGAAAATATACATCATTATAGAACCTTGTAAGCTGTTTAGGTATTTTTATACTCATCTTCATTTTTTGCTTGAATACCTCAAAATATTCATTCATGGCATTCTAAATTTTTTCTCCTAATTGAGTAATGTATTCACTTATTTGTCTTGTTACTATTTCGTTTTGTTCCCAAACAATATCACCAATACTAGGAAAATGTTTATGCATATAAAAGAAAATAAACATAATAAGGGATCCAAACTTACACATTGAATTCTTTTCTTTCTTGATAGATGCTAAATTTTCTGCCAATTATAGTCTCTAAAGCTTAGCAAGATCATATTCATGTTATTTCATTACTATCTTCCATACCTGATCCACTACCATACACGACACACTGTTTAGTCTTCTTGACTGGTAAGATTTGTGAGAAATTACCCTCACTGCAAATTCAATCAATGGATCAAAAATGTTTTTAATGGACAGTCATCACCTATTCCACTCACCACCAAAGTTTGCCTCAATTTATTCTCGACTTAGGCATTACATGGTTTTCTTCTTATCTATGGTTGGATAGCTTGTAACCTTGTGGATTATTCTCTTTATTAATCTCGATGGGTCCATTCTGTAACTAAAACTTCATATCATGGATTTTTCTTAGAACTAATTTGATCCATTAAATCTTGAAATTTCTTGGGAATCCTAAGGCATGAGTTAACCCTTTCCTTTCAACAATTTTAAACTCATCCTTTAAAATTTCTTCTTTGCATAGTTTCTCATATACTTCAAGAATTTCATAATCACATCCTACTTCTCCAATCTTACACATGTAGTAACACCTTACACAATGAATCATAATAACCTTTGGTGATATCAAGTATAGTGCACCCATCGAGTAACCTTTCATTACAATTTCTAGAATGACATAAAACTTAGGTGGAGGACAAGTGTTACTCTTCACCAATTGAATGTTACTAACCTCTTGGCTCTTTCCAATGGTTTATGATGTTTTCATTTCTATTGCTAGGGTTTCAAACTTCATCAGTTTATAGGTTAACTTGGCACCTTCAAAATCTTAAATTGGTCAAGATTGCATTCTTAGATTCACTCTAAATTTCCTTTAAATCTCTTTGTCAATTGCTCAAATTTATAAATTTCTCAATGCTCTTGAAATCTATATGCAAGGTATGAAATAATATCTTCAAATGTCAATATATACCTTCCTTTGATCGATTTAGGGTATCCATTAATTCTATGTACTAGGGTAGGTGAAAGCTAGTTGTCTAAGTCTTTATTGTACAACTCGATCTCTTCCATCTAACTTGGCCCATATACCAATTTTCTTCTTGAGTATTCAGTCTATATTACAATGCTCAATTAATACAGATAATTTTACTAATGTTTGACACTAACTATATGGTTGAATCTTTTGTGTTGATCCTTTAACAAATCTATTCTTGTGCATGTTTACATATGAACATATAAACTTTGGTACATTTTATGTTAGGAATTGATGTATGATATATAAATTGAATATATATTTCCATACATACCTTTTTGCTCAATTTTAGATGACATGATCACCTTCTCCACTGGATTGGGTGACCTTGACTCCATTTGTTCCACTATTTCCATCTTCTTGTTTTTTCTTCCATGTTTGGTTTGTCTCCTTCTTCACTTGCATAATTTCTACTTTACCTTTGCCTTTGTTATTGTTGCGATTTTTTGGTGGTGTTTGAGTCCTGTAGTTTTTACTTAAATATCCAAATTTGTGACACTTGGAACATGTATTGTTAGTTGCATAATTGTGTCTTTGATTTGTCCAATAGGGTTTTGTTTGAGATCTACATTCATATGCTCTAAGTCCATACTTCTAACATTTATAGTAATATCCTTAAAATATATGTGTAGTTGATGCATTCTTCATTCTTGACCTACAGTCATGTATTTGATGTCCTTATTTCTCACAATAAAAACATTGACCTATAAATTTAGGTTTAATATTTTGCATACCATGTTTACTTCTACATATATTTTTAGTATGACCAAGTTTTCCATAGCGATAGCATATTGGTTTTCCTTTAGGCTTTGCATTTTTCAATTCTCCACTTTTGGGTGACTCTTCTTGCTCGGTGCATGAATGTCCTGAACCATCAGTACTGCCAGATGACTTCATAAGTTCTTCAAAATATTTCATTGTTTAATTTGGTTTGTTGAATCTTTCTACAAGTTCTTTCTTATTTTTTCAATACATTCTTCAATATGTCATTCTATTGTCTAAGATTTTTTATTTCCATACCCTTTCAGTTTAGTTCTCGATTTGCTAAAATTAGTTGATTCATCATGTCTAGTTGAGTGTTTTTTAGCTTTTGCGCATCTAATATCCTTTCTTTAATTCTAGTTTCCATAACCCTTTTATCTTCCTTGGATATGGTCTTGTCTTCCTCAACTTCCTTCTTTTTCTTGGTCACTGCACATAGCCTTACTTATTGAATCACATGTTCCCTTTTTAATCTTCTAATTTCTTCATTTTGGAGTTTGTTCTTTTCAAGTAGATCTGCAGATGCTTTATCATTTTGATTTATTTATTCAAAGAGTCCTTTAGTCTTAACTTCATCATAGGAAAATTGTTTATCCTAGATAGCTAATTCCTTTCTTCTTTTTATGGATTTCTTCACACCTTTTCTTGCTTTCTCAAGTTGTTGTAGTATGAATTGGATGTCGATCACCTAATTTTCAATAAATTTATCCAATTTCTAAGCCTCCATCTCTAAGGTCTAATATCAAATTGATTATGCTTCTTAAGATAACTAAGCTCTCACACCAATTATTGGAAGTATAAATTGGACACCAAGATACTGAGAGGGGAGTGAATTAGGATCTTAAGCACTTTTACATTACCAAAATTCCCCAATTATCTTATGAATGTAAAATTTGTAAAAATAAACTTGTTCTAACATGTAGATATAATCTATTGCATACATAAAAATTAAATACATAACACAATATTTGATTACCCATAAACCCTCCAAGGTGAAGGTTAAATAGGGGTGGGATGATACCCACAAATCTTCAATACTATAGTAACAAAGTTAACCTGTTAGGGTTACAGACTTTGAACATAAAATATGATCTGCTCTATGAGGTGTCTTCCTTGTTAAATAATTTTGAGACTATTAGGTCTCATCCTATTATATTATTTTACACTTATAATAAAGCAAGGACGTTGTTAGGATATTTACATGGATCTGTTAACAACACTATGTTAAGAGATTTACCCTAATTCAATTAACTAGAACTGATTCAGTAGCTAGCCCTCAGTTTTCTCCATAAGTTGATTTTAGATATCTTTTCAAATTTGATCCTCTCTCTAATTTAATAAAGCTTTGTAGCCCCTTCACTGCTCTGATTAGATCACTTGCTTAATTAAGAAATAACATAATACTTTTCCTTGATTATGCCTTGATCTTGATTCTTTACTTCACCATACGCATATTACTCCTTTCTATTGGAATAATAAGTGACGTAATTGAGAGGGGCGGAGGGGGGGGTGAATCAGTTACCACAAAATCTTACACTTGACAGATCCCTTAGATGTCTTGAAGATCTAGTTAGATACTTGATAAACAAATGCTGTAATAAACTATTACTTATCTTTAGGAATTCATGCATGAAACTAAAAACAAAATGAAGACAAGGGACACCAGATTTAATGTGGAAACCCAATATGAGAAAAACCACCAAGTAACTAGCTACCAATTTTTCACTCTTCTAAAGTGAGCCCTGTTAGGAGCCAACCCTATTAAAGGTTACAATACACACTGTTAGGTGTAACCTTGTTAGAGGATTTTAGTCACCCTATTTGGAGTGTCCTTGCTAGAGGTCTTTAGAACAATTCAACTAAGCTGCTACCTTGTTAGAGGATTTACAAAATGGCTGTTAAACCAACCCGGTTAAGTGATTTGCAATCACTGCTACAATGGTTAGAAAACAACAATGAGTTGACCTGAACTATATGCAACTAAATTTTCTAATTATAGGTCTCTGATTTGCATTATTAGATCTTCCTTGATCAAATATGACTCTACTACTCCTTAGTGACCTTTGATCATTCACTTCCATAGTAATCAGTCCTTCTATCATATGTTTCATTTGCTACACACTTTCAATTCACAGCTTGACTTCTTAATTATACCATTCAAATTTGTCGAGTTGGCCCATTTACATGTTACATTTACCAATAAATCATACACTGGTTGGCTACAAATATTACTTTAAACAGATCGATGAAATCCTTTACTGGCCAACCCAGCTCGGTAAATACTACTTCCAAAAATTTCTTGAGTTAACCTTCTTTACTCGGTTGACATTGCAACTTCTACAAAATCCTTTGGATACCAAGTTTACTCAGTAAGAACTGAATCCCTTCATGAGAGCTCAGTAAGAACTGTTCCTGACACTTTCCTTTGATGACAAAGTGATCTCAGTAAGAACTATTCCTAACACTTTTCCTTTGATGACCGAGTGAGCTCGGTAAGAACTATTTCTGACACTTTTCCTTGGATGATCGAGTGAGCTCAATAAAAATTGTTTACTCGGTAGATACTGCAAGTTTTCTTTACTAACCTTCTAAGCTTGGTAGTTACTGTGTTTTTCCTTTCTAACCTTCTGAGTTTGGTAAACACTGTTCTTATGATTGATATGACAGTTGTGTGACATCAAAGACAATACAAAATTGAATAATTGTTTCCAACACTTTCTTTGCTTTGTCTATCATATTTTTTTCTCCTTCTAGGTTAACATATTCTTTCATAAAGATTTTTTTTAGATGGTTCCTTATTATCCTCTTCATCTAATTCATTCATTGGGGAACATAGGAATATGTAATCTACGTCATAAAATGTGTAACCTCTTCTGTAAAAAACTCTACAAATATTAAATATCATGTCAATGTCAACTTGAAATGGTTTACCCCAAAGTTTACATCATTAATAACTTCTTTTAAATCTTTGTGTTGCTTGACACTTACTATATCTAACACTTGATGCACACACACACACACACACACACTATATATATATATATATATATATACACTGCTAACACTCACTGTCTCTATTATGCTTGGCACCTTCTACATAGCTCAACATCAATATGCTTGAACTAATCAGTATTTATTTAACTTAGTTTCTATAGAAAATACTTGGCAACCAAAATATTACTCGGCTCCTATTGAGATCAGTAAATATATGTCTATATACAATTCTATCAATGATTTAGCCTATGTAGAGCAACTCAATCATAGTGATGACCATATGACTCTACCTTGTATATGATTGATTGTTTGACACTAATAGACAAAAGCAATTAGAGATACCAACAATGAAAGCTAATTTTATTATTTATGCAAACTTTTTATGAGTATTTTTCAATATATACTATAGAGCGGTCCATGTTTTAAGCCATTAAAACTAATATTACATATCCATAATTTCTAATATTTTTCAATTGAATTTTTTTTTGATCGATAAAAAGCCAAGGCCATGAATTTTTCAATAGAATATTATATAAATGTTAAAATATATATAGAAACTTATAAATATTCTAGTTCTATCTAGATTTTAGCTTTAGACTTATTATTTAAAAAATATATAGATTTAGAAACATATTATCTAAAATAATTTAGAAAGATTTAATATATTTGTAGGTTTTAGTTGGAGATTCCATCTTAAATTTATTGTGTAATATTTCAAAATTTGAAATAAAATAAAATTTATTCTAATTTATTTTTTTAATGATTTGCATTCTTTTTTTTAATTGAAAAATTGAAATCATACTTTAAAAATATAAGAGTATAATTTTTCAAAATCTTGATATAAACAGTTGTTAAGAATGATAAATAGATAAATATCTGAAAAGCACAGAGTTATACTATGTAATTTTAAAATAATTTTAGTGTTAGGATTTGTTAAGGGTTAACTTTAATGTCAATGTTCAAATCAAATGATAGATTATTAATGGTTATAATTAGAATATTATTTATGACTAGAGTTTAGTTATTATAAGGGTGAGAGTTCAATTAGATTTTTAGGAGAGATCTTCAATTATAATTTAATCATGATTAGGTTTTTAATTAATTAAACATCAAATATAATTGGGTTAGGATATAATTAGAGCTAGGGTTTAATAAGAGATTTAATTAGAATTAGAGTTAAATATAAATAAATTACCATTACATAGAGATTAGAGTTTAATAAATATTTTCACATTTATGTACCTACACAAAAGTACAATTGCTTTTGACAAATAAATATAAAATAAATTGTACTAATTGTAATGAAAACCTATTACATCATATATAGTTAGAAATATTATTTGGTACTTACTATCACAACTTTTTACAATATGATACTTCTTAACTATATTACTAAATTTATTACATAAAAAATAAATTAAGAAAATATACATAATTTGACAGCCAATTGCATTAGTTATTATATTACTAAGAACAAGACCAAGAGATGCAAGTGTCATAGTTCATGCCATTTACATGTTTAGTTTATATCAAATAAAAGTGGAATTGAATATGGTGGGGGATAAGAAAAAGGGTAGGATTAAGTAGAATGGGTTTGGAATCAATGTTTGCTAAGGAATAAGTAGAATGAGTTTGAATAGTAATATTTGTCACTTTTGCAAATGATTCACTAAATGAAAGTATTTGTAATCAATTGTCATTTGTTCAAGTGATAATAAAGAAGCTTTAAAATGCATTTTTTTGTACAATAATATTTTATTCTAATGGAAATGGAAGGTTGAGATACTAATTCTTAAAGGTAACTCTTTTTTTTCTTCATTATGATTTCTAAGAAGTAAATAAATGCTTTTGATGTCTAAACTTAAAATTTTACAATTGTTATAAATAAATTACACCAAAACTAAATAAATAAAATCATCATTCTAGCAATGTTCCCATTCAAGACATATTAAATGACAACTTCCAAAAGAGTGTTAATGCTAAAAAAAACTACTAGCTATCTACAATTCAGCATACATTACAACACTACATGTCTACAATGTATGCAATCAAAATCTCAATTCAAATATTTCTTTAATGACACTAATAATTGCATGACATAGTCAATGTTGAATCTTGATGTAAGTGACTTGTTATTGTCTGAATAGTGTAAAAACTAGCTTACTTGCATTAGAGGAGGTGGTGCCATAGTATATGAGCACCAAATTCACCCTACAGAAGGAAAAAAAAGGCTAAAAGAAAACAATGTAAGAAGAGATAAATATGGACAATTCACATAGTTCATGAACCATTGTGGATGTGTTAAAAATAAGCTTCAATATTCTTATCTACAAAAAATATTGTGTATGAATACAATGTTAGAATAATTAGATTAATCATTAATAATGAACTCATAGAATACCAAAATAAAAAATAAAAAATTATAAGTCTTGTCTATTTTGTGCACCCTTACTATATCAACTATAAAAATGAAAGACTTTAGAAAGCCAATAAATATATTATTAAATCATTTACTTAAAAAAAAAAAAAAAGATTATTGATTAGAAAATAAATTTATATTCAATTAAATATTTAAGTTGAGTTCTTCCAAATTAATAAATATGAAAGACAAAAGACATTTAGATGAACTCTTTATACAATCATTCTATATTCATAACAACATATATGAATTGCTAATCTAAATTTACAATTGTAATGTCAAATATAGAAATTGCTAAATTTTAATTTTAGTGTCTTTGATTTTTAAATGTAAAAGAAAATGTAAAATACAAAATTGAACACATTAACATAAAATACTAAAAATAAAATAAGACTATATTGAAAAATGTTAAGATTTAAATTTTATCTCTTGCTTAAAAAAAAAAGTCAATATTTCATGTCATTGTTATTATTACTATTTAATCTTCATATATAATTAAATGTTCAATGGAATAGAAAAGAAGATGACACAAGCTTGCATAACCTATAATTAATGCATTAAAAGTGGAGTGTGAAATTTTTATATGAAGAAAATTTTACTCACTATTATTTCTCTAAGCCAATAAAAAAAGAGATAAAATATTATTTTTAAATCATTTAAATAAATGAAAATTTTAATACTATGGTTTATAGACATATGTTTTAAATTTCTTTACTTTAATTGGTTATTTAAAAATTACTATTGCATCTAATGGATGCAGTAGTATAGAAACTAATAAAATACAACTTACAACTTAGAAATCTTCTTAGATTCTAAATGATAACATATGTTGCCTGAGCATTAAGAAACCTCATCATAGAGTTATAAAATTAAAATAAAATGATTTTCATTTCCATTAGGAACACCTTGTAAATTACTTAATTTTGTGAATCTCAATATGTTAAATGTACTCAACCAAAATAACCTCTTTCAAAATTATGAAACTACATTGTAGAAAAATCTTTTATAATGAAAAACCATCACTTCTTGGCAAAAAGAGCATTTTAAGTACAATAACAACCATTCCAACACTTGCAGTACTCACCTTGGTCTTGGATTTACCCATCTAAGTAGGGTGGAAAACTAGACTGGAAACAAATGTTGCAAGTGATCATTTCAATTTTGTGGACTGTATAATTATAACATTTGGAATGTCTTTGAAACTAACATTTGTTCATTATTAAAATAATGGAATAGCTAATATAAAATATACGCCTTTTAATAAATTTTGTTTTTTATTATCATTATTTTTATCTGTGATATAAAGAAGGTTGTCCACTCCTTAGAAAAGAATGCTTGTTTGATAAGGACACCAAATTGTACACGATCATCATCTATTCTAGGATAATAGGTTTAATTTAGTAGCGGAGAACTTATATTCTTGAAAGAGAAGACACAAGTTTAAATCTTACTAAAATTAAATTAGGGTTTAGAGGCCTCATTTTTAATACAATCTCCCACAATAAATACAAAATAGTTTCAGAAATTATATGCAAGAACCTTTGCTTTTCTAACTTGCATAGAACTTTAGTACATCTCCAAACTCTTAGGAACATGATCCCATAGAATGTTGATTGCATGTCTATCGTGCAACTTATATGCACCATTTTTTCAATGTATTTTACTTGTTTATAATAGACTTATAAATATTTAACAATGGTACAAGTGTATGCAAGTTGTCCCTTAGCCACTAGCAATGCTGACATACCCTATGGCTGTATTAAATGAAAAAAAAAGGTAGAAGTACATAGTAATGTATAAATAACAACCTCTAATTTGCATACATGCACTCCATAGATGTAGTATCTTTGATATACATTTGGTTCTATACACAATCGTAATGTACTCTAATTAAGATCAAGAGAATCCTTATGGCTCCTACTATTAATTAAGCTCTTATTAATTGAGGAGGCTAAAAATAATGCATTCATGGTGTTCATCTCATATGCCTGAGACTACAAGATAATATGCTTGTAAATAAATATCAGTAGAACTTACAACTAATATGGAAAAACTAATGAAAATAAATATAGCGCTCATTAAAGAAGTTATATGTGTCATTATGCATGTAAATAATGATAAAGGCACCTTCACCAACTATTAAAACTTCAAGTTTATAGAAAATATTCAACTTCCATCTTATCCATACCTTATAAGCTATGCTAGTAAAGTACCCACATGCCAACAAAGCATCTCTGCAAATGGAAACCTCATAAGCTTTCGGTCTCTTTTGGTAAGTTTATGGACATAATGATAAATTAATAAAAATATATTAATTAAATATTACACGTCCAAAAAAAAAAGGGGCCTAGGGATATAAGATAACCCTATAACTCCTACCAAATAGTTGTAACAGGGTTTATGATTATCATACTTATCTAATATACTTCTCAAAAATGTCTACATAATCAAAGCATTTTAACTCCTACAAAGCAATTCTAACGTAACTAATGATAATTATTTACTAATTTATTTATTATACTTCTCAAAATTGTCTACATTGTCAAAACATGAATAATGCTAGCAATCCCTCTAGATATTATATAGGTACACCATATGACATTTTAAAATTTTCCAACCAATATCAAATGTACAAATTATTAATTCAAAGAAGCATTCACATCCTTTTTCAATACATATATAAATTACACTTGTCTAACCATGAAATTCTAACTATTTTTACGTTGAGAGATGTTCTATACAATGGCAGCATGAATACCCAGCATGAGAATATGCCAAAATAGATTCTCTGTCAATGAAAAAGATCTGGGAGTGGTTACAAATTTTTAAATCATAAAATAAAAAAAGCATTCCTGAAATAATAGATGGCTCAAATAATATGAATCTAAATGAATCTAAACTAAAGCTTAAATAATAGGCCTTCAAAAAATGCTTAAAATAAGAAATTAAAACTAATAAAAAAAAATAGTTCAATTTAGACCACCTATTAAACAATTTAATAAAAAAGATATTAATATTAAATGAAAAATTAAAAAAATAAAAGATTTAATAAATATATATAATATGAAATTTTTTTTTTAAAAAAAAAAAAAAAAAAATAAAATAAATTTAAAGTAAAATTAAATTTTTATTTGTTTTAAATTAAAAAAATTAAAAACAATATTTAAATTATTTAAATCATCCATTGCGACCACGAGGGTTAAACTCTGCCAGCGAGCATGCAGCGGGTGATAGCAAGACTGTCACTACTAGCAGTCCTACCATGGTGGGTCTACATGTGGTGGTGGGTGTAGATGGCACCACCATGTCTATTCATTTTTAAATGTTCCTTCCTCTCATGTTATTGCATTTTCGAAGATTGCCTCTTCATTTATAATAACTCCAATTTTGCCGGCTATCAATTTTTAATAAATGAATATGCCATGCAAACATTTTGTGGGGAGAGGAAGAGTTAGTTTGAGTGATTATATAAGCATGTTTCCATTTCATTCTTCTGTTGCAAAGAAGAGTGCATTTACAGAGAGTAGAATAGAGAAATTAGATTTTTTTTTTTTGGACAATTTGAGTAGAATAGAAAAGAGAGACTATGAGTGGGATATAGATTTATTGTTTGGTGAAGAAGAGGAGAAATTTAGAGAAGGGAATTGCAAATTTGGAGATCAAGATTCAAGAGTCATATCAAATACAAAAGTAAGTTTCTTCCCATATTTTTAAAATGTATTTTGAATTTCAATCACATTTTATTTAGATTGGTTTTTGATATATAAAAATAGATATATTTATATTATTTGTTAGATTTACATTACTATTGTTATTTATAATAGTGTTTTAGTTTCGATTATTATTTAGATTTTGAATAATATTTAGATTTGGATTAAGTTTTTGATTCACAATAGTATTTTGATGTAGATTACTATTTACGTAGTATTTCTATTTAAATTAGTATTATAATTTGCACATAGTATTTTGATTTAGATTACTATTTACATAGTATTTCTATTTAAATTTTAAGCAATAATGTTTGAAAAGTGGAAGGCAATGCTGCTACTTTTCTAATAGTATATTGCTAAGTCTTTTATTATAATATTTTTTATACATAAATAAATTTAATTTTTGAAATGTGGAAGGCAATGCCATCATTTTCAAACAGTAGAATGTAATTATTTTGTAGAATATTAGAATGTAAGTTATAAGTTTAATTTTTGAAATGTGAAAGGCAATGCTGCCATTTTCAAACATTAGAATGTAATTTTTTCTAACACATATTTCAATACTAACTATTTCCTTATACTCTTCTTTTGAACTCAATACATGTAAAACTTTTATGTACTATGTTTATGTTAAAGGTGCACATCATGAATTTTAACTATGAAATTAAAGTGGAAGTTTGTTGTGATGATGATGGCTTCCAAGGAGCATGGTTCCCTGGTGCCATAATAGGTCGTGTGGAAAATGCTCAAAGGCCAACATTTGTTATTCAATGTGATCATTTTATTATAGATGAGCTAACTTGAGAACCTCTTACAGAGAAGATTTTTTTTTATCATATTAGACCTACACCAACAATTATTTCACTACCAGGATACATTCTATTAGATTTGGTTGTAGATGTCTTTGCGAATGATTGTTGGTGGTCCGGCATGGTTCTTGACAAGTTTCAGTCCTTGCTAAGTCAAGAACAATTTTTCGAAATCTACTTTCCACATACCCAAACTCTTGAAGCCTATTCTTGAGCTCGCTTGCGTTGATCTCATGATTGGGTTAATAGAAGGTGGATATTAAGGTAGTGACTTGAATATGCTCTTGGTTCTTTTTGTGTGGAGACCCACATATGTTTTGGCAATTACTCTACTCTATTAGAAAGTGAACATTTACTATCTTCTAAAGTGGACCTCCTATTATCTTTGGTATTGGTATTTTGTATTGTAAAATGGTACATCATGTACTTATCTATTTTGCAATAAAATGATGTAATAAATAAGATTATTGATTTCCATGATGTAATAATCTTTTGTGACTATATATCTTGATGTTGCATATTTCATAATAGAAGTCTACACTTTCATGCTCTTTTTTCTTCTTTATTAATATATTTTCATACAATCTAATAAACTTTCTCTAATGTTTCTCTCCATTTATGGATACTATATGCATACATTTTGATGCTTATATAATCTCATCAATCTACCTCTTTCTCTAACTCTAACCCTAAACATAACCATAACCCTATGTAATGCCCCGCCAAGGGATCCAAAGAATTAACCTAGAATTTCACTAAGTTTAGTAGCATATTTTTTTTTTATGAAAGTAAATACCACATATACCTAATGCACAATAACGAAAGCAATAGTAATGTCCATCTGAAATTAAACATAACATACACAACATATTACATTCTTTAAGATCCCTTAACGTTGAATTACATACATGAATCCATTTAGTACAACATCCACATGAAATAATAATGGTAAGTCCAATGTTTATACATTACATTTCAAATACTCAATCATCCACTATACATGTGACAGGGTATGACAAGCTCAAAAGAATATACATACATAGAATAAGGTACATCATCCTATTCTAATCCATGATACATCAAAGTAGAGATAATCACATGATACACATGATACAACATCATAGAAGACATATACATCCATCATAAAGATCAAACATAATAAACTAAGTGCACGGTTCCTCCCAACCGTTAATAGCATCATTAGACCATCATGGATCCTAGCCATCCCTCCGTGCGTAACATTCCAAATCATCGAAGAGATCATCAGTATTACATAGTAGGAATGTCACTCCTAATATATACATCATATGTAGAAAGTAATCTAACATGCAAATAAAAGCATAAGATAACATCATCTAACATATGCTAATCATCAATGAAAAAGGACACATATCCACCATCATGAAGGATGCATCAGCCACGATGTCTCAATGAATCTCAAAATAATAAGAGTGGAAAATACACTACCACCCGACCACATGGTACCTAAGTGGTCCACTCCCACCATGCTAAGGAGATAATCTCAAGTCCCAAACAGGCTATCAAAATCACATAGCACATATCTCTATAAGTCCAGGAATCCTAAAAGTATACTAACTCAAAGGTTCCAAACACAAAATCTGACATCTAATCCCAAAGGCACACAATGACATGTAGGAACTTACTATGCAAGCGAGAAAGTGTCATCACAATTATCACGTACAAGTTACCCTGGCAGTTAGCTAAACTCCATGGGTCCATACTGATTTCATGTGGCCACTAGTATCCTCTCATACTGACAAGGCATACTACAAAATGCAAGGTCACAAACATGCGTCTCACTACTCCCATCCTAGCCTGTACAAGCACTCAAGGCATGGGCGAGAAAAAAACACTTATCTTTTTAGGTTCATTCAGTTAGTATTAGGTGTGAATGTTATCACTTATTAATCCAACTTACAATGAGTTACCCTGGCAGCCTCTTAGGGCTCCGACCCCCATTGCAAGCCACTTCCCGTCACTACATGCAGATATCCTACCCTAATGCTCATGGAATCATAAATCTCAAAATCACAAAAGCTACTCCATAAAATCATCAAATATGCATAAAAACATCAAATCTCCATGAGCTAACATCCATAGAAAATCATGAACACAACAACTCTCTATTGGCAACTGAAGTATCACTGATAATCAAAGTATCCAAAGGATCTCAATAACCAAAAAATATATATATCTCAATCATATTGATCGAAGACTCCAAAAATGGTTGAGTCAAACATGTCACAACATGACATCATCGAAAATAAATCCACATCACAGTCCCATCATGGTGACTAGAAAATGACCATGGATAACTGATCGATGACCAAAATAATGGTTAAGTCAAGTGTCTCATACATAAGAATCTCAACTATAACAATCAATTATCACAACCAATACATAGAGCATTCCATCACATAACCATGGTTGGGTTTATAAAGATCAAGATTAAAACATCATCATGTCACCACAATCACATAACCCCCAAGCCTCTAGTAGACATCCTATACTGGTCAACACTAGTCAACCCAAAACCCAAAACAATATTATAAAGAATACACAATGCAAACACATGTTTTGGTTTTACCAAGTTTACAACTTGAATTTAAATGTAGAGATCTCAGTTTAAGTTTCCAAGTTTGAAGAATGAATGGAGGAACACATATATTGTTTTTGGATAAAAGTTTTCCTTAATAGAACTAAAAATCCATTTTCCAATTTATAATTTTTGTTTGATACATCCCCCACCAAACTATCAATTCTTTATTTAATAATTTAAAATAATTAAATTATTAAATAGTTGAAAGTTATTAAAGAGTCACCTTTATGAAAATAAACCTTCAATATAAATCATTTATCAAATAATAATAACTTAAATTTATTAATAACGTATTTACATATTACATATATACATATATATATATTTAAATATATATATACATACATACATATGTAAATATATAAATAGTTATTACGTTTCATAAAATCGATTTAACAATTTCGATTGACACCATATTATATAACAATGAGAATCCATTTCGTATAATGTTTGTTTATAAACGTTTTAACATAAACATTTTTTGCAACACAACATTTTTGCATAACATTATCATTAATTAACCCCCCCCCCCCACCCCCCCCCCCAACTCTTGCTGCAGTACGTAGTACCTGTGGTCGCAGGCACTGTGCCGACAGCGGGTACGTAGTACCCCTATCACTACAGACTTGTGACGGCAAGCCTCTGCCTTCTACAGGCATGCGGTACGAATCGTGCCCACGGCATTTTAATAAATACATTTTTTTTAACATTGTTTCCATGCAATATGAATCACGATGTGATTTATTAAGTTTCTCCACTGCGATTTATCAATCGTTCAATTCAATGCATTATATATATATATATATATATATATATATATATATATATATATATGTATGTATATATATTCAAATTTTATAATAGATTCATAATAAATGTATAAATATGCATATATATAAATAAATATATATATATATATGTATATGTATGCAGATATGAATATACAGGCATGTATGTTTTTTTTCCACAAAGATTATATCTACAATTTAGGAATTTTAAAATATTTGCATTATAGATTCACTCAATTAATTTTCTAATGGATTTGGCTATAAATTAAACCCTAGCCTCGTGATCTTTTAGATCTATGCATATAAAATTCTCCAATAAATTAATCTACCCATATTGAGAATGCATATAAATATGAAAGTTCCTAGAAGACATATGGAAGACACGAAGAAGACAGGGAATGCGTGATGCAAAAATAGCATAAATAAAATTACAAGAATCTACCCGAATTTTGATGCTAAATCGCTCTTCCTCAGAAAATCTGCAGAGCAAGCTCCTCCCTTCTTTAGAATTCTCGAGTCCTCCAATGCTCCAATTGCACTCCCAACGCTATCTCTAAGCTTCTATGAATGCCTAAATATAAAGAGCTTTCAGGAAACATCTAGAATGCTTCTAGAAATAGCTGGAAGGTGTCACCAACTAAGCATGGGTCTTTTCCAACCTTTAAGATGAGCCATAGGGTTGTAGAGACCATGTGCTTAATTGATGCACTAACCCCCGTGTTGTTGACACATGAGAAATAGAGAAGTGCGTTAATTCCCATGCAAGCTTATAACTCCAATTTACTTTTTATATAATTTCTATTTAAATATTTATAACTTTTATTTTAATTTTTATAACTTTTATTATTATTATTTATTTATTACTTTATTATTATTTTATTATTATTATTAATTTTAATTTCTAATTTTCTTTTATTTAACTCATTTTTCCTCAATAATTCACATTTAATTAATTAGAATCAAAATATCAAATAACATGATATTTAATATTAATTTCCTCAAATAATTAATTTATTAATTAAATCTATTTATTAAGACTTAATTAATAAAAAATTCACCATAGACCTCCAAGATAAAATATGAAAACCCATCATAGAGAAAATCACTCAAAATCAGTCTAAAGGGTTAAAAATCATGAATTATGTCATATGACACATTTGATGGGTAAAATATCCAGATACTTGTCCTACCTCACTAGGACAATTGGTTTAAAGGTTTGGGATTTGGACTTGAGAATTTATCTCCCTTCTCTTATCATTGAGATAGTATAATAGGGTACGCTCATCCTGGCAATTCAGGAAAGTCGATACCCGGTACCTGCAACCTACAGAAAAACCATGCATGTACATACAATATATATAATGCTAAGCTAAACAAACAATGACAGGAAGTGGTGCATCATGTAGATCCCGACTAAGCAGGTGACTACGACTCCCTTCCTTAACCACATCAGAAATGCCATACAATAAGAAAACACACACATCATACACATGCAAGTATGGGGTAAGTATCCATAATAAAACACATAAGATAATAAACCATCCATCTAATCATCAATAATAATTGAAAATAGTATAATGATCATCATGTATGCATGAAATGTAAAGTCTAAATGATCTCATCATATAACCATTGAATCCATAACATAATGTCTGATAGTGTCAAAACAATACCACTAATCCATCAACATAAAACTAGTCTATCATAGTCTGATAATAACAACAATGTCTAGAAAAGATGTGAACGAGGGTAGGCACTACATCCACCCCCCCTTGGGTTAGGCTTACTCCTGGAAGCCTACAAATAAGTAGGGATATAACTCCCACAATCTAGCTACATCCTCCCATGTAGCTAAATAATCATCAGTAGGGTCCCATTGGACCCTTACCTGCTCGATGGTTTGACCCATGAGGGTCAACTCCCGCTACTCCAGAATACGAACCGGCTCCAAAGCCAGCTGCCAGTCCTCTACCTGCAATGCATTCCAATGAAGAACATGTACAATATCAAGAATATACTGCCAAAGCACTAAAACATGGAAAGCATCATGAATGCGAGCTAGGCTGGGCGGTAGAGCAAGGCGGTAAGCAATTGAGCCAATCCTCTCTAGAATCTCGAATGGTCCCACAAAGCGAGGTACTAGCTTAGAACCCTTTCCATACTGGATTGGACTCTTTCACAGTCGCACTCTTAAGAAAACCTTATCTCCCACAGCAAATTGCTTATCAATCCTATGAGCATCGACATACTTCTTCTGCCTATCCTGTGCTGTAGTCAAGTGCTCACAGATACACACTACCTTTTGCTCCATATCACGAAGCATCTCAGGACCCAACATGATGCGATCCTCAAGACTTTCCCAACTCAATGGTGTACGACAAGGACATCCATATAATACTTGAAATGGTGCCATGCCAATAGAACTATGATACCTGTTGTTGTAAGCAAACTCCACTAAGTAGAGATAATCCTCCCAATGTGTCTGCCTATCCATCACATACATCTATAACATATCCTCCAAAACTTGATTCACCCTCTTTGTTTGACCATCAGTCTCTGGATGATATGCCAAACTAAAGTTTAACTGCGCTCCAAGCTCATGCTGCAGCGATGTCCAAAATGCAGATGTGAATACAGGATCCCTGTCAGAAATGATCTTTCTAGGAATACCATGTAATCTCACAATATCATGCATAAAGACATTTGCTACAGAAGCTGCTGTGTAGGAAGACCTAATCGATGAAAAATGCACCACCTTAGTCAATTGGTCAATAGTGACCATGATAGTATCATGACGTCGAACTGTCATAGGTAATCCTATAATGAAATCCATGGAGATGATATCCCACTTCCAAGAAGGAATGAGATTTGGCTGCAAAAGTCTAGCTGGGTGCTGATGTTCTACCTTAACTCTCTGACACTCAAGGAAACTAGCCACAAAATCAGCAATATCTCGCTTCATCCCAGACCAAAAGAACAAACGTTTCAAATCAGCATGCATCTTCTTGACACCTAGATGTGCTGAGTAAGGCGTACGATGGGATTCTGCTAGTATCAAGGTGCGAAGCTCATCCGAAAATGGCACATAAATCCTCCCCAAATGTCTCAAAAGACCATCTGACTCTCGAACGTAACCTACAAAATTACCTTCCAAAGATCTTCCTGAATCAATCTCTCTGCACACTTCCTAATACCAGGAATCTGTAGGAAGTGCCTAAAGAATCTGACTCCTCAAATCCATACTAAGAGTCATCGATGATACCACATGTCTCCTGTAACTCAAAGCATCTGCCACCACATTCTCCTTACCCTGAATGTACTGAACCTCAAAATCATTCTCGCATAGAAACTCCATCCATTGCCTCTGGTGAGCATTCAAATTAGACTGAGTAAAAATGTACTAAAGACTACAATGATCACTATGTAGCTCAAATCTGTGCCCCAACAAGAAATGTGTCCACCTTGTCAAAGCATGAACTACCGCTACTAACTCATGATCATGCATAGGATAATTTAACTCATGATCCTTGAGCTTGCGTGATTCATACACAATCACCCGTCCATTCTACATCAACACTGCCCCAATCCCTTCAAGAGAAGCATCTGTACATACTAGGAAATCACCTTCTAGATCAGGTATAGCTAGAATCGGTGCACTGGTCAAAAGCTCCTTGAGCTTCTGAAAAGCTTCCTCGCATTTCTCTGTCCATACAAACTTCTTTCCTTTCCTTTGAAGAGAAGTGATAGGATGTGCTATCCTAGAGAAGTTCTGGACAAATCTGTGATAATAACCAGCTAAACCCATGAAACTATGAATCTCTGACACATTAGTCAGTGTCGGCCAATCTATTATCGCCTGAATCTTTGTAGGATCCACTAAAATACCATCACCTAAAATAACATGCCCTAAATACTAAATCTCCAATTTGAAGAATTCACACTTAGCTGCATTGGCATAAAGCTGATTGTCTCTCAAACACTGCAATACCAATTGCAGGTGTTCCTCATGCTCCTTCTGAGTCCTAGAATATATCAATATGTCATCAAGAAACATGAGTACACACCTATCCAGATATGATTGAAACACACCATTTATCAAACTCATGAAAATTGATGGAGCATTAGTCAACCCAAAAGGTACCACTATGAACTCATAATGTCCATAGCGCGTTCAAAAAGCAGTCTTGTGAATATCTGCTTCCTTAATGCGAAGCTGGTGGTATCTTGACTTAATATCAATCTTGGAGAATACTGTAGCTCCCTTGATCTGATCGAATAAGTCATCAATCCTAGGTAAAGGATACCTGTTCTTAATAGTCACCTTATTCAACTATTTGTAGTCGTTACAAAGGTGCAAAGAACTATCTTTCTTCTTCACAAAGAGCACTGGAGCTCCCCGTGGTGATACACTAGGTCGAATGCTCCCTTTAGCCAAAAGTTCCTCTTGCTGAAGACATAGCTCACCCAATTCCTAAGTAGTCATGCGATAAGGAGATTTAGAGATAGGATCCACTCTAGGAATCAGATCAATACTAAAGTCAATGTCCCTCTTCAGAGGCATGCCTGGAATCTCACTTGGAAAAACGTCTACGTACTCCTGCAAAATTGGGTGATCTAAAGTCTCCCTCATGGGATCTTCTCCATCAAGATCATTTACCATAATAGAAAATATCTGACATCCCTTATGGAAACTTTGCTTCAATTGCATAGCAGAAATCATCCACAGAGATATAGGCCTCGGTATCCCAACTATCTGCACATCATTCCCTTGGTCATCTTGGCACATAATAATCTTCTTCCTACAATCTATACTAGCTCTATGAGATCCAAGCCAGTCCATGCCTAACACCACATCATAGGAACCAAGGAGTATGACTCGAAGATCCACTATGGTTTCAAAGGTTCCTAAGCTAAGCCCACACTTATGAACTACAGAATCTGTGGAGACCATAATGCCCGAGGCTAGTTCCACTTGCCAACCATAATCTTGCTTCATCGCATCCAGCTTACATGTAGAAACTATAGATGGTGAAATATATGAATCTGTAGCTCCTGAATGAAACAATACTGAAAGAGATATACCTCTAATAGCACTTGTGGTCTCAACCACTGTTCCTTGATGATCTGCCTGACGCTGATCAACTGCTGCAAAAACTCTATGAGCTCTACCTGCATCACTAACTGTAGGCTCTGAAACTGTAGGTCTAGGTCCTGAAAACTAAGGTGCTCACTGAGGACACTGTGCTGCATAATGTCCAATCTGACCACATGAAAAACATTTCGTATTTCTGCCGAAACCTCTTCCCATAGGTGGTACATTAGATTGCTGACAACTGTTCCTGCTAACAAAAGACTGGCTACTCTGAGCTGGCTGATTGGATTGATTCTATTTATTACATTGAGAATTATGGTTGTTCTTGGTGTTAGAACCTTTTCCACCACCTTGAGCTTGATAATTTGAGCCCTTCTATTGCTGTGTCTGCTGAGGTTGCTGTTGATACTATTTCCCCTTAGAGAAAGAAAACTTCTTGTTACCACTTGAATTGTAGTCATACTGATCGAAGACTCCAAAAATGGTTGAGTCAAACATGTCACAACATGAAATCATCAAAAATAAATCCACATCACAATCCCATCATGGCGACTAGAAAATGACCATGGATAACTGATCGATGACCAAAATAATGGTTAAGTCAAGTGTCTCATACATAAGAATCTCAACTATAACAATCAGTAATCACAACCAATACATAGAGCATTCCATCACATAACCATGGTTGGGTTTATAAAGATCAAGATTAAAAAATCATCATGTCACCACAATCACATAACCCCCAAGCCTCTGGTAGACATCCTATACTGGTCAACACTAGTCAACCCAAAACCCAAAACAATAGCATAAAGAATACACAATACAAACACATGTTTTGGTTTTACCAAGTTTACAACTTGAATTTAAATGTAGAGATCTCAGTTTAAGTTTCCAAGTTTGAAGAATGAATGGAGGAACACATATATTGTTTTTGGATAAAAGTTTTCCTTAATAGAACTAAAAATCCATTTTCCAATTTATAATATTTGTTTGATACATCCCCCACCAAACTATCAATTCTTTATTTAATAATTTAAAACAATTAAGTTATTAAATAGTTGAAAGTTATTAAAGAGTCACCTTTATGAAAATAAACCTTCAATATAAATCATTTATCAAATAATAATAACTTAAATTTATTAATAACGTATTTACATATTACATATATACATATATATATATTTAAATATATATATACATACATACATATGTAAATATATAAATAGTTATTACGTTTCATAAAATCGATTTAACAATTTCGATTGACACCATATTATATAACAATGAGAATCGATTTCGTATAACGTTTGTTTATAAATGTTTTAACATAAAATTTTTTTGCAACATAAACTTTTTGCATAACATTATCATTAATTAACCCCCCCCCCCCCCCCCCCCCCCCCACCCCCCCCCCCCAACTCTTGCTGCGGTACGCAGTACCTGTGGTCGCAGGCACTGCACTGACAACAGGTACGTAGTACCCCTATCGCCACAGACCTGCAATGGAAGGCAGACCATGACATTTTAATATATACATTTTTTTTAACATTGTTTCCACGCGATATGAATCGCGATGCAATTTATTAAGTTTCCCCACTACGATTTATCAATCGTTCAATTCGGTGCATTATATATATATATATATATACATATGTATATATATATATATATCAGTATATATATATGTATGTATATATATATATATATATATATATGTATATATATATATGTATATATATATTTAAATTTTATAATAGATTCATAATAAATGTATACATATGCATATATATATGTATATGTATGCAGATCTGAATATATAGGCATGTATTTTTTTTTCCACAAAGATTATATCTACAATTTAGGAATTTTAAAATATTTGCATTATAGATTCACTCAATTAATTTTCTAATGGATTTGGCTATAAATTAAACCCTAGCCCTGTGATCTTTCAGATCTATGCATATAAAATTCTCCAATAAATTAATCTACCCATATTGAGAATGCATATAAATATGAAACTTCTCAGAAGACATATGGAAGACACGAAGAAGACAGGGAATGCGTGATGCAAAAATAGCATAAATAAAATCACAAGAATCTACTCGGATTCTGATGCTAAATCGCTCTTCCTCAAAAAATCCGCAGAGCAAGCTCCTCCCTTCTTCAGAATTCTCGAGTCCTCCAATGCTCCAATTGCACTCCCAACGCTATCTCTAAGCTTCTATGAATGCCTGAATATAAAGAGCTTTCAGGAAACATGTAGAATGCTTCTAGAAACAGCTGGAAGGTGTCACCAACTAAGCATGGGTCTTTTCCAACCTTTAAGATGAGCCATAGGGTTGTAGACACCATGTTCTTAATTGATGCACTAACCCCCGTGTTGTTGACACATGAGAAATAGAGAAGTGCGTTAATTCCCATGCAAGCTTATAACTCCAATTTACTTTTTATATAATTTCTATTTAAATATTTATAACTTTTATTTTAATTTTTATAACTTTTATTATTATTAATTTATTAATTTATTATTATTATTAATTTTAATTTCTAATTTTCTTTTATTTAATTCATTTTTCCTCAATAATTCACATTTAATTAATTAGAATCAAAATATCAAATAACATGATATTTAATATTAATTTCCTCAAATAATTAATTTATTAATTAAATCTATTTATTAAGACTTAATTAATAGAAAATTCACCATAGACCTCCAAGATAAAATATGAAAACCCATCATAGAGCAAATCACTCAAAATCAGTCTAAAGGGTTAAAAATCACGAATTATGTCATCCAACACATTCGGTGGGTAAAATATCCAGATACTTGTCCTACCTCACTAGGACAATTGGTTTAAAGGTTTGGGATTTGGACTTGAGAATTTATCTCCCTTCTCTTATCATTGAGATAGTTTAATAGGGTATGCTCATCCTAGCAATTTAGGGAAGTCGATACTCGGTACCTGCAACCTGTAGAAAAACCATGCATGTACATATAATAGATAATGCTAAGCTAAATAGACAATGGTAGGAAGTGGTGCATTGTGTAGATCCCGACTAAGCAGGTGACTACGACTCCCTTCCTTAAACACATCAGAAATGCCATACAATAAGAAAACATGCACACCATACACATACAAGTATGTGGTAAGTATCCATAATAAAATATATAAGATAATAAACCATCCATCTAATCATCAATAATAACTGAAAATAGTATAATGATCATCATGTATGAATGAAATGTAAAGTCTAAATGATCTCATCATATAACCATTGAATCCATAACATAATGTTTGATAGTGTCAAAACAATACCACTAATCCATCAACATAAAACTAGTCTATCATAGTCTGATAATAACAAAAGTGTCCAGAAAAGATGTGAACGAGGGTAGGCACTACACCCTACCCCTAATCCTAACTCTAACTATAAATCTAACTCTACCATAATTAGACTTCTATTTTAATTCTAACTCTCATCCTAATTGTAAGCTTAACCTTGACTCAAAACTCTAACCCTAACCCTAACTCTAACATTAGTCGTAACTCAAACTGTAACTGTAACATTAACTCTATTGGTAAATCTAACCCTAAATCTAACTCTAACTCTAAATCTAACTCTAACACTAATCCTAACCCTAACTCTAACTCAAACCCTAACCCTAACTCTAGCTCTAACTCTAACTCTTACTCTTACTCTTACTCTTACTCTTACTCTAACCCTAACCCTAACCCTAACTCTAACTCTAACCCTAATCCTAGCCGTAATCTTAACCTTAATTCTGATGCTTTGTCTACCTGTAACTCAAACTATAACCCTAACCATAACTCAAACTCTAACCCTAAACCTAATCCTAACCCTTTCTCTACCGCTCTATATAACCCTAACCCTAACCCTAACTATTATCCTAACCTTAACCCTAACTATAATCCTAACACTAACCTTAACCCTATACCTACCCCTAACTCTAATCATAGACCTAAGTCTACCATAATTAGACTCTAACCCTAACCCTAAGCCTAACTCTAACCTTAATCCTAACTCAAACCCTTACCCTAACATGAACCCTAGCCCTACTATAACCATTACCCTAACCATAACCATAAACATAACTCCAATCCAAACCTTAACCATAACTCTAACCATAACCATAACCATAAATCTAACCCTAACCTTAACCATAACTCGAACCATAACCCTAACTTCATATATTAAATACATATATAATGTTGAAGCATAATTTTATAGTAACTTTATACAACTATAATTAAAATTTTATTAAGAATTTTATACTAACCTTATATACAACTATAATTTAAAAAAATGTTATAGTAACTTTATACATCTATAATTAAGAATTTATTAACAATTTTATAATAAACTTCTCAAAATATAAATAAAAAGTAAATTTTTTTCCTATTGTTGTTGATCTCATATTGGTTTTGATAAGTGAGTGTCATTAGCACACTTAAGCCATTTATTTAGTTCATGTTGAACTAGTGATACATATCGAGCACATGTAAATATTAGACCATGCTGATTTTCAATAAGTGTCAAGAAAATAGACCATGCCGAGTGATTTAGGAACTGAGTAAATAGTGGATGCCAAGTAATTCAGATGTCAGGTCATAATATATCGAATAGTGCATGTCGATCATCAAAGACTTCATATGTTGAGTGATACAGTTTTGACATATTTGTTTGCAATGGCACAAGAAACTATGTAAACCATTTTTGAGCTGACTTAAAGATAGATTTTGATATTCTAGAGATAAGAACAAATCTCTATTTAGACTCCCTATGCAAGTACATGCAACCAATCAGAAAATGGGAAGGATTAAGTGGAAAAATGGATGAATCCCAGCCATAGATTCATACCTAACCCTAAGCCACCTAAGTGTTCTTAAGGAGGATGAAGCCCTAAACTCTTAAGGATGGAGGAGAGTGAATGTGGAAGAAATTGAAGGAGCAAACAATATAGTTTGCATGTAAAGAATTCAAGGTGACTTAGAAGAAAGAGTGAATTGCATAATTAGTTAAAGAATAATAGAGGATAAAGAAAGGGATACATCATTGAGAAAACTAATCAAGAAGGATCAATTAGACATATTTTAGAGGTGATCTATTATCAAGTAAGAAAGATCCAATCACAAGATCTATGCTGAGACATTTTACTTAGTTGTAAGTTGAACTCCTCTAACAAGGCACACTTCTATGTCATGCCATAAATTTTACTGGAAGAACACAACCAAATTTTTTTTTGTTTCTAATAAAATACATTAACATTTCTTGATTATTTGAATGAGTTGGTATGCATTGTGAAGGGGGATTATACTCCTATCGGTTTGTGATTATACTTGGTTGTTACTTTGTATAATTAAAAGTGTGAGTTGCATTCTAGGTTTACAGTTTACAATGAAGCTTCGATAATTACCTAACTAAATTTGTTGATTATACTAAAGGATATGCTATTCATATTTAAACTTGGAGTTGTTAAGGTTCGTTAATGGATCAAAAGGCTCTACTCGAGAAGTGAAGTTATGAGCCCTTATTCTTCTGCACTCAAACCAAGACACTCTAATGGGCAGATGTGATTTATCTTATGTGAATGTAGCGGTGATAGCACAGAGGATTGCAACGAGAGGATGAATTATTACTCAATGTGTCTCCATCAGTATTCGGGTAACCATTATTATTATACGGTCTATTATGAGTTAACTAGTATTATAGTTATAACTTAAAAGCACCTATACTTCCTATTCTTAGTTTGCATCTTTCATGACAATGCTAACATTATTATTATCAATTATTAAATCAAGCTACTATGCTTGGAGTTATTGTGCAATTATTATCCTGATCAGATTACTGTCTAATCTTGTACCTCCTTATATTGACATCAAAACATCATTAATTCATATTCAAAATTAAGTGCCCTACTTGTGTATCTTATCTATACTACATTCGACCAAAATAACCACAAATTAATATAATGTATATCTAAATAATATAATATAATTTAAAGAATATATACCTAAATAATATTATATATATATATATATAGACATATATAAGAGTAATAAAATACATATCCCTAGTTACCCATTACATCCCCACATATCTATAATCCCCTTTATGCTAGAATCAAGTTTCTTAAATTCTATAACATAATATTATGACCATTTGAAATGATTAAATAACATTAACCCATTTACATACCCATATTCCCTTCAAGCATAACTTTGTCAGTTTATATGTCTCATTAAAATCAAAGCAGGATTAAACTAAGATTTCAACCCACCTATGATTACATATCTAATTTCTTAAAAACCTAAAAACCATTTTATTATTCCTATTTGCCTAAGCTAGGGGTCTTGTCTTACATCATTAGGATGTTATAGGCTGTCATATCACTCAACATCATGCAAACTAAGCCCACCTCCTTTTTCCAAGCGCATGCTTTGGAGTCAATTTGAATTTGTGTTTTTTTTTTTTGTTTGAAAATCTAACACATTAAATTGTAACCAATTTCCAACTTGTTATCTTGCCACATGGGTGCCTAAGTGTGGATGGTGGTAGGTGGAGAGAAAATAGGAGAGTATGTGTCCTCTCCAAGGTATCTGCCCCACTTAATTAAGTCCTTTCATTTTTTCACAACATAATGGAGGTGTCGTTGTCCAAGAAGACATGGTCAGCAGCAATCAAATCCTCCAAGTACCCTTTTCCATGTCCCAAAAAGGTAGCACCTAGGCTGAACTCAACTTGTATTTGTCATATCTATATTATTTTATTTGCAGATTTGTCTATTGCTATGGAAGAAAAAAGGTGGCACCTTGGAATTCAAGGCTAGCCCAAGAGTCAAGTAGCATTTATTTTAGCATTATGATATATACTTTTTAAATTTTGTTTCTCTGTGGATAGTGATTAGAAATTTTGACTTATGTTTTTTAGATTCTTATTATAAAACAAAAAGTTAAAGACTTGAAGAGAACTTAGATATATGTCTTATCATATTGGTCTACTTAATCTACTACTGCCTTGCAAGGGATTTTAGGAATATTCTTTGAATATTTAATTGGTCTGTAATAGGCCCAAGACTAATCTTTGCATTCCCATACAAAATCTAGAGAGGTGGATGGGAACCTATAGCAAGTTATGTCTTAAGCTTTTATACACTCTATTTCATCTTAAAAAAAAATAAAAAAATCTCATTAATATTATTATCCTCTCCTATAGTTTTAGAGTATTATTACAATGGTACATAAAGATTATTAAATATGTTATAAAAGTTTAAATTAATGAACTTTAGAAAAGACTGATGAAGATTGGAAAAAAAACCATTATACAAGGATTCTCATTGTATTCTTATGCAAACTTATAATCAAATTCACATGTACATCTATTATGCAATTCAACCAAGATGACGAGCATGATCAACAAGATCTTGTTCCTATCAATATGAGCTCTCTATGATATTAGATTTTAATTGACATCGCTTTGCATTTAGCACAAGTATTTTTTTACATCTTTGGTCAATATTCCTATCCAAGACATTGAACAATAATTTAATTACAATATTCTTTTCCCATGACACTTCCATGATACACAAAGGTGGTGGAAATCCAAATTCAAAACATACACAATAAGGTGGTGAAATCATCATAATAGAATTACACAATGAACAGACCTTGCTACCATAGTCAGATGCTTTCTCAGTACCTCTATTGCCAAATGGATATAAACAACACCATACACTTTAATCTCAACAAGAAACACATATCAAGTTGGAGATGGCACCCCCATTATCAATCCAATTACAACAACGTTCTCATCTCTTGTGTAGAGAAATCCTCATGACTCCCAAGCATCCAAGACATCAATTAACCTACAAATTCAAAGAAAAATAAAGAACCATGGAGGCTCACCTCCCAACCTAGGCCTCAAGGAGACCACCCCCGCGTTAGGGGAAATAAGGCTCAACCAGGTTACACTTAAACATTAACATATTAATAGGAACCAACATGATTATCATAGTTTAACAACACATTTAAAAACCCCAACCAAGGCTTTCACAATGATTCACAGATGGAATTATGAACATTGGGTGAAGGTGGGCTCTTAATTAGGAGACTTGCCATATCTTACAAAAATTTGTAACAACAATTTTCATGCCCTTTCGAGGCTTTCATAAATCAATAATTTCCATAGCCTTTAGAACTTTCACAAAACAACAAATTTCATGCCCTTTTGGGGCTTTCACAATATCCTCCAATCATACTACCATCATCCAAAGCATCCTTGGATTTTCATACTTCATCAACCTTCTTACCACACCACCATTCTCAAGTAATAAAAGAATATGGCATATAATGGAGCCCATACTCCAAGGTTCTCAACTATAGTTCAAGCCCAACTAACCCCTTCACCCCAAGGCTTGCTCTTCCCTCCCAAGGGTGAGTGAAGCCTTCACACCCATGAAAAAAGTTCAACATCCAAACAAACAAGAAAATATAACAAAAAAAACCCAAGAAATTTTATGAACAATACACACACTCACAATACAACACAACACAAGAATCCCAAGAACAATTCATGATGCCATATCACTCACACAACCTTGCAAAAGACACTCTTACAATTTCCAATTTCAGCTATATGATATAAAGAATCCATGTCATGAAACACTAACCTGCTTAGAAGCTATGACAATGGAATGAAGACCTCTTCCTGCTTGGCTTCCAAACTTTTTACCTTTCCAATCCCTAGCTATCTCTAAAATTAGAGAGTGGGTGAATGATCACCAAGGTTGGCATAAGCTCCCTATAAAGACCTCCACTTTCATCCTCACCTACCCCTCTTACTTTCTTGTATCTTCCACCAATAAGAACTTAACCAAGTGGTGTAATGAGGAAAGAAGTCATATGACAATATGATTTTCGAATTGGCTTGGAAATGACTATTTTTGAGGGTCCCCTAGGTCCCCTAGACCCAATTATGATTATATTTAAACCCCCAAGCCATACTATTACCATGTGGGTATCTTATTTTCACAAAATTAACACTTGGAAACCACTTTAGGCTCTCTAAACTTCCTATCACTTATAACTTGAATACTGTCAAGAAGGTGACTCTTCCTAACACTCTTCAAGGTGGGTTTGTTGATTTCGTAATCAAGATTAGGCTTAGGTTAAGTGACTTCATGCCAAAGAATCCTATTTGACATGTCATTTACACATAAACAATACAAGTGTCAAATGACACACACACACACACATTAAAACAATTTACATGTCACGATGACATGTCTCTAATTAAACATGCTCTTTGACCATAACACTCATGCACAATAACATTACAAAATAAACACAATACAACGAGGTTTAGAATCTTCCAAAGATTCACCTTGGCTTAACTGTCTTCACATAAGATTGAACCTTGTTTTCCCATTAATCTCCATGGTTCAACTTTCCTGCACACTCAACTTAAACATCAGTAACCCAATAAAATAGTATAGGATACATACAAACACGTACAACATAAATCTAATATCTCATACTTCTCATTAACGTATACAATTATTAATCATCTAATCATTTCTATTCTAAGTACATTGCAATATCATATTCCATTTAACTTTCATCTAAGTGCATATACAAAACATTGCATTATAATTTTCATAAAATATTTAAACCCTTGAAATATTGAATATGTGTATCAATAGTAATCTTTCTTAATTTAAATCATTTTCAATTAGAGTATCATCACAACTCTTTCTCACATAACAATGAAACTCTAAGTCATCTTTAGTAAATTGTAAAACCAATATAAAATGGATCTTAACATATATGTCCTAAGTGAAAATCACTGATGTACAGACCAATTAACTAGTAACTTTAGATCAAGTTAGATGTAGTGACGTTCCTAGAAATATTCCTTTATTACATTATGAGAGGTTTATGTGATTTTGCAAGTTTAATTCCATAGACTTTTAGAATGTTTCATTAATTATGTCATAATAATTTATCACCGCTTTCAAACATACCCATATGTCTGATTATCATCATAACCTATGCTCATAGTTATTCTTAGTAAGCTGAATGCTATTTTATCCTTCATGACTACCTAGTAGATCATCCATAGTGTCTCATGGTCAGGTTCTTGTCTTGAACATTTTAAATCTCATTTCAATGTGATCTTATCTTATCGACCTAATGTTATTGGATAAAGTATCAAAATCTACATTAGTCTTCTATAGGATCTCTTAAATCATGATTTATAATAAAAACAAAATGTAAATCCTAACTCAATTAACTCCTGACCATTTTCATTTTCTTAGGATCTAGAATAGGGTACTAGTGTGGGCCTTACATTCTAATAGGGTGTTGAAATCCTCTAACAAGGTGAGACCTAATAGCCTTTGAAAGCCTTTAACAGGGAAGAACTTTCACAGGGTAAATAATGTTTCATGGTCAAAACATTGTAACCTTCATTGGATACACTTTATTACTGCAGTAGTGAAAATTTGTTGGTGAAATCCCCTCCCTAGTTTTACCTTCTCACTTGGAGGGTTTCTTAGTAATCATATATGGTGTTATGTGTGTGAATGCTTACATGGTTATTTGTTTTAGATGTATATTCTTTACATGTTACTTTAGCTTACTTGTTAATGCATGTGATGAATGAATGGTGGAATTTTTATGGGTCTAGGGTTAAACCACTTATTCACCCCCCATTCCTCCCCACACCCCCCCCACAAGAAAAAATAAATTTACTCTTTCCACTTTTAATTCCAAAAATTGGTATTGGAGCTTTGTTCTCTAAAAGAGAAGCTTTGCAACTTTGAGAAAAGATTTTGAAATGGAAGTCTGCAATTTCGGAAAGACTATTCAAAATTAGGAGATTGAAATACATCTCATACTACATCAACTAAATAAGGCAAGAGAGGTATTAAATAAATCCTTGATGAGAAGGAAAGAGATTGCTATTGTGGAAAATGACACACTATACAAATAAATAGACACTACTAAGCTATTTGTAAATGGTGACTCCAATGAATTTGATGTAGTAGTTGTAGATTTGTTAGAAAGATTAATCTTTCCTTGGATATATTTTAATTGGGATATTCCAAGGGTCCCTACATGTAGTTTGTCCACTTGTACACATGTGGAGGACATGTCATTGTTTGTCCTTTATTCCACATGTAAGGACAACTCTTGTTTATTTCTTTATTTAGTTTATCCTCCTTAAGAGGACTGTGACACTTTGCACACACCTATTATGAATGTGGCATTCATAGAAATGGGAGTTACAAATGCAACTCCTCTCTCATCTCTATATAAGAGATGCTCCTCCTTCTTTCTACACAACTACAACACCACTCTAAGCACTTGATGTTATTGTATTGAGCTACTTTTGCTCCAACACACTCTCTCTCTCTTCTCTAGGCATTTGCCTTCATTCATAATACTCACAAGGGGTTTTCTTTGCTTTCCCCTTATAAATCCTTGTCTCCATTGTTGAACCATCTTGGTGTATGCTCTTGGAGTTGCTTATCTTATGGTAACATTGTTTCACACTTAACTTACTTGGATTGTTTCTCATTCCTTGCTCAACATTATCATTTCTTACATGGTATCAGAGCTTGGTTATCTAATCCTTGTTTTAAGTTTTGTGGTGAAGGTTGCCATTCATTGGAACACACCTTATTTGGAGACGTTATTGAGAGAAGAAGTTTGTGTTGCGATTTTAGCTCTTTTTAACTAATCTTGTGCATGCAAGTTTCATATTTTTTTTACTAACCCTCTTTGGAAGGCTTTCCGCCAAAGGGTTTTCTTGTAAAGCTTCATATTTTTTACTAACCCTCTTTGGAAGGCTTGCCGCCAAAGGGTTTTCTTAGTAAATTTCAATTTTTTCTTTTTTTGGTTTGTTTTGGACGGCATGCTGCCAAAACAAAAAATATTACATTAGTAAAGCTTTATAACTCTCTACTTTTTCTTACTTCATTTATAAAAAAAAAAAAAAAAAAAAAAAAAAATTTACTCTTTAAAAAAATAAAAAAATATTTCACTATATTGTGTTTTTATAAAAATAGTGTAAAGCTTCATTTTATAAAAATAAAATAAAAAAAATATAATTGTTGCATTTTGTTGGGTGGCCGCACCACCCGCGCGCTACCCCCGCGCCGCCGACGGTACAGACTCTGCGTCGCCGCGCGCAAACACCGCCGATGGTATAGACCCCGCGCCGCCGCACGCAAACGCCGTCGTCAGTGGGAAGCTGAGATCTGGTCGCAGGGCACAAGATTTGGATCGAACAAAGAAGTTCGCTTTATCCCCAAACGCTGCTGCGTGCAACCGTCGCGCGACACCCGACCGACGCTGCGAACCGGTTGCGCCGCTGCGCACCGCCGCCCTCTACATCTCTGCCCCACATCTGCAACTCTGCGTGCAATAACCCCTAACCACCACTTCCGCCGCCCCCATAACTCCGCGCGCAAACCTTTTCGCGGCCCGCATCCCAGACACGCGGCAACCGCCACCTGCAGTGACCGCATCCTCCTCCCCCAAGTTTTTTTAAAAATTTTTTTTAACCACCGACCACGGCCACTCCTTTGGCCACGCGGCAGCCACCGACGAGCTCCGCTCCCCCTTTTAAATTTTTTAAAATTTTTTCCCCCTCTTTGCTAATTTTCCACCTTTTATGTTTTTTCAAAATTTGTTTTAAATCAAACTAATAAAACCTGTTTTATATTAATGTTTTTATTTGTTTAACAAATCAATTTTTTAATTTTCTTTCACACAAATAGTTAAAATTAAAATAAAAAATATTCTTAATCTTATAAATAAAAAAAAAACCAATTTTTTTTCAATTAATAAAATAATTTTTTTTTTTCTCTCATTTAACAACATTTTTTTTCAATTAATCTGATTTTCAAATTAAGGGAATTTTTTTTCAAAAAAAAAAGCGAAGAATTTTTTTTCCTTAATCATGTCAACATTAATTCCAGAAATCAAACTTAATTATTCTAATTATCATTCTTGGAAAACTCATATCTCATTTATTTTTCGTTTTAAACATCTCTTTGAAATAGCCACTGACCCTTCTCTTGAGCCCGGTTCAGCGGCTACTCAAGATGAGAAAGATACTTGGAAAGCTAAAAACGAATAAGCTTTAGGGTTAATTGGTATTTCTATTATTCCAGATTTATATGTCTTAATTGCTCACTGTTCTAAAGCTCATGATGCATGGTCCATCTTGAAAACCAAGTATGACAGTGGCGATGAATACCACAAAATACAATTGCAAGATCAACTCGAAGATCTCAGGTATGCAGATTTTAAAGGTATGGATGAATTCCTCTTAAAATTTGATTCTCTTAAAAGTCAAATTATGGCTTTAGGTGTTCAATTAGAGGACATTCGTTTAATTCATCTTATTCTTAAAAAATGTCTTCCTAGACAGTTTCAACAGTTTATAACTAATATTCATGCACAACTTGCTATTCCTACTTTAACTTCTCAGTTAACTTATGTTATTTTTCAAACTTTATTAAGATAGGAAGAAGCTAAGCTAATTCAATTTGGTACCCTCAAATCAAATGAACATGCATTTGTGTCTAGAAATTCAACTAATAATTTTCGTTCCAATAATAATAATTACAAACAATCTAATTCTAATTCACATAACACCAACAATAAATTTCATCCCAAATATAATAATACCCATCATCCTAATAATACTCGTAATACTAATAATCAAAGGACCCATTCCAATTCCAAACCTCATTGTTCTTATTGTGGCAAAGATGGTCACCTTGTCAATAACTGTTTTAAAAAACAAAATGATAAAAAACCTATGAATCATAGTAGCAATCATCAAACCTCAAACCATAAAAAAGGTAATTCGACTAGTTCTAATCCTCGTCATGCTTTTACTTGTAGCTTTAATCTTTGTAGACCTTTAGAATGGATTGTTGATAGCGGTGCATCACAACATGTCACTTCTCATAAAGAAATTTTTGATTCTTTACAACCTGATATTGCTAACATTCCTATTCAGTTAGCTAATAATCAGACTTGTAAAGTTGAAGGACTAGGTGATGTTACTATTCCTAATGGTAAATTGCATGATGTTTTATATGTACCTGACTTGAAAACTAATCTACTTTCTGTTTCATAGTTATGTCAGAACTATAAAGTAGAATTCTACAAAGATACATGTTATATCATAGATCCTCAAACTCTCAAAGTGATTGCTCATGCTAAAATGGATAATGAAAATTTGTTTAAATTCCATGAATTTGCTAGTTCACGCTATTCTTTACATACTTCTATTGATTTCAATATATGGCATGAAAGACTTGGTCATTTAAATTCCGATTATATTACTTTCATGCAAAAGCATAATATGGTTGATGGCTTGCCTCACATTATTCCTTCCAAGATTTCTTGTACAGGTTGTATGAGTGGTAAGATGCATAGGGAGCCCTTTCCAAGTGGAAAATCATGGCGAGAAACTCATAAGTTGCATCTTGTCCATAGTGATCTTTTGGGCCCCATGGAGAATACCTCCATCCAAGGTTCTCGGTATGCACTTACCTTTGTTGATGACTTTTCTAGATGAACTTGGATCTATTTTTTGCATAGCAAGGATCAAGTTCTTGATATATTTATTGAATTTCAGTTATATGTTGAAAGGCAATCTGGGTATAAACTTAAAATTCTTAGAACTGATAATGGGAAGGAATATGTGAATAATGCTTTTCATTCTTATTTGAAATCGTGTGGAATTAAGCACGAGCTTACTATTCCTTATACACCACAACAAAATGGTGTAGCAGAAAGAAAGCATCAGACCATTGTTGAAATGGCTAGAAGCATGTTGCATGCTAAGAATTTGCATTATAAATTTTGGGCTGAAGCCATGTTTTGTGCAACTTATATTCTTAATCGGACTCCTACCAAAGCTCTCAAGGCTATCACTCCAGAAGAGGCTTGGTCTGGTAGGAAACCGAATTTACATCATTTACGAATATTTGGTTCTATTGCTTATGTTCATATGCCTAAACAGAAAAGGCATAAATTAGATGCTAAGTCATCTCGTTATATGTTTGTTGGCTATGATGAAAACACTAAGGGTTATCGTGTTTATGATTCCACTACTAACAAAGTTCAAGTTGCTAGAGATGTTTGCATTGCAGAAAATGGCGTTCATGATTGCTCTACTACAACGGATGAAGAATTTAGTGGCACTAAAATTGTGCTGGTGGAGGACCAACCTCCTTCTCTTAACCCTACTCATTCTCTTAATCAAGTACCACAGATTATTTCTGCTCCTACATCTCATGATACTCAAATAGATACTAATGATACTTTTCTTACTCATAATTCTTCCTCTAGTGATAATTCCATTACAACTAAACGTAAACCTAAATGGGCTCAAGATCTCATCAATGAAGCTGATGATTATATTTCCAAATCTGGTGGAATTAAACATAGAAGGATTAATTATTGTAATTATGCTTTGATGACTACTATTATGAATTCTAACGATCCTAAGTCTTTTGATCAAGCTAACTCTCAACCTAATTGGCAGAAAGCCATGCAAGAGGAATATGATTTGTTACTTGCTAATCACACTTGGGACTTAGTCACATTACCTCCTAGCAAAAATCTAGTTTCATGTAAATGGTTATATAAAACAAAATTGAATACTAATAATGCAATTAGTAAATTTAAAGCTAGACTAGTTGCTAGAGGTTTTTCCCAAATTGAAGGCTTAGACTATAATGAAACCTTTGCACCTGTTGCTAAAATGCCTACTATCAAATTAGTTCTTGCTTTAGCATCTAAAATGAATTGGTCCATTCATCAAATGGATGTTAAAAGTGCCTTCTTAAATGGTGAGTTACATGAAGAAATCTATATGGCTCAACCTCCTGGATTTGTTAAGAAAGGTAGTGAAAATCTAGTTTGCAAATTGAACAAATCTATTTATGGTCTTAAACAATCACCTAGAGAATGGTATTCTAAAATTAATTCTTTCTTCATTTCTCAAGGTTTTACTAGAAGCAAAAATGATCCTAATTTGTATATTAAACATACTAACGATGATATTATCATTGTTATTGTTTATGTAGATGATTTAATTCTCACTTCTAGTTCGGACATTTTGATTTCTGATATTAAATTCCAACTTAAACAAAAATTTCAAATGACAGACTTAGGTATCTTACATTACTTCTTAGGTATGCAAATTTTTCAAACTCCTAAAGGTATCTTTGTTTCTCAAAGCAAGTATGCTTATGATCTTTTAGAAAAATTTAAGATGAATGACTCTAACCATGTTTCAATTCCATGTGAATTAGGAACTAAATTAATGAATGATATGAATACTCCTTTTGTTGATGAAACTTTGTATAGACAGGTAGTAGGAAGTTTAAATTATTTAACTCTTACTAGACCTGATATTGCTTATAGTGTTGGATTAGTTTCTCGCTTTATGTCTAAACCACAACAAACTCATTTTAAAGTTGCTAAACGCATCTTAAGGTATATTAAAGGAACTATTAATATAGGCTTATTTTATGATCCAAACTCTGAATTTATTTTACATGGCTATACTGATTCCGATCTAGGTGGAGATCCCAATGATGGGAAATCCACTTGTGGTTATGTTTTCTTTGTTGGTTCAAGTCCAATTTCTTGGAAAAGCAAAAAGGAACACTCTATTTCCCTATGCTTAACTGAAGCTGAATACAAAGGTTGTACCAATGCAGCTAAGGAAGCTTTGTGGATTCAAAGACTTCTTGATGATTTGGGTCTACCTCAACAATTACCTACACCTATACATTGTGACAATCAAAGTGCTATTGCCTTGGCAAATAATCCAGTGTATCATGCCCGCACCAAACATATTTCACTTCAACATCACTTCATTCGAGAACAAGTTGAAGACAATCAAATTATTCTTCTTTATTGTAAAGGAGAAGATCAAGTGGCTGATATTTTAACCAAACCACTTTCTAAAGAGAGATTTTAGTTTCATTGTAAAAATTTGGGTTTACAACCCGTTGAAGTAAACTCCCCAAGTAAAGATTAAGGGGGGGTGTTAGAAAGATTAATCTTTCCTTGGATATATTTTAATTGGGATATTCCAAGGGTCCCTACATGTAGTTTGTCCACTTGTACACATGTGGAGGACATGTCATTGTTTGTCCTTTATTCCACATGTAAGGACAACTCTTGTTTATTTCTTTATTTAGTTTATCCTCCTTAAGAGGATTGTGACACTTTGCACACACCTATTATGAATGTGGCATTCATAGAAATGGGAGTTACAAATGCAACTCCTCTCTCATCTCTATATAAGAGATGCTCCTCCTTCTTTCTACACAACTACAACACCACTCTAAGCACTTGATGTTATTGTATTGAGCTACTTTTGCTCCAACACTCTCTCTCTCTCTTCTCTAGGAATTTGCCTTCATTCATAATACTCACAAGGGGTTTTCTTTGCTTTCCCCTTATAAATCCTTGTCTCCATTGTTGAACCATCTTGGTGTATGCTCTTGGAGTTGCTTATCTTATGGTAACATTGTTTCACACTTAACTTACTTGGATTATTTCTCGTTCCTTGCTCAACATTATCATTTCTTACAAGATTTAGTGGAAAAGAATAGACTCCAAACTAAGGAAATTAGAAATTTGAAGCTAGAGCAAGAATCAAAAACTATACTGCTATATGAGGTGACAAAATAAAAGAAGAAAGCTATGGAAGATAAGGCCATGATTGAAGAAGACAAAAGAATTCTAGCCAACAGACTAGAAAAGAAATCAATAGAGCTAACCAAGATTTCCAACATGCAATTGGATACTCTAAGTCAAATGATGAATGCTAACTATGAATTAAATGTCAATGACATTAAAATAAATACATTGAAGTTATAGAATGAACAATTGCAAAGTGACCTAAAGAGAGAAAAAGAATTTGCTGAAAGTTTCAACAAGCCAAATGAAGTCATCAAATACTTTGAGAAATTATTGAGATCCCCTAGATCCAACAACGATACATCAAGATTGGGCTACACAAGCACTGAAGAAAGAGAATCATCCAAAGTTGCAAAAGAAAGGAACACCAAAGGTAAGAACTCCAAACCTACTTGTCATAATTGTGGTAAGAAAGGACATACTGCTAATAAGTGTAGGATCAACATTACAAATTAGAATGTCAAGCCTATGAACATGAGTCATTGTCATAAGTGCAACAAGAAAGGTCATCAAGAACATGAATGCAGAACTAGGACCATGCATACACAAAGATTTGAAGGATATTGCTATAATTGTTAGAAGTATGGACATAGATCTTTTGAATGTAGACCTAAGTCCATGTGGTCATCAAACAAGCCAAAAATGGTAAGAAAAAATGGAAACTCTTATAATTGGGATTATATCACAAGATATAACTATCATTATTATCAAGAATATGGACATATCCCTAAGAATTGTATGAGGACACACTTCAATGGCAATTATAAAAGATGGTTGAGTCAAACTACATGCTTTAGTTGTTTGAAAATTGGTCATGTTTGTAGATATTGTCCAACTAGGTCAAAGGCACCAAGTTGTGAATTTAATAAAGGTAAAAGCAAGGAACATGTTGAACATGTCAGAGATAAGATGAACAAGACATGGAAAAAGAAAGATGTTTGCAGTACATCAAATAGAGAAAGGATCACTTCACCCAATGGGTCAAGTGATCACACCTCATGGTATGTGGAACTGACATTTAAAGGTTATATCATACATTAGTTCCAAAAGAAGATAGTACTAAAAGGAATATGTTAGCATAAATGAAAATGCAAGATGTTATTAGAAATTCAAGATAAATCTTTAAATTTTTCATGTTGTTGTCGAGTATGAAAAGTTTCTTGTATGTGCCAAGTGGAATGTTAGTTGATGTCAAGCTATCAAACTAGTTAAGTTGATGCCAAGCTCATAGTAGCTACCAACTGATGGAAATATCAATAGATGTTGAATGAACCCAAAAATTAGTTATTGTCAAGCTCATAGTTGTGTAAGCACTTAGCATTAAATGCAAGGTTTTCAAAGGGTATATGAGTGATTTGAGCTCATTTTTCACCATTTCAAAGTCAAGAAAGAGTGAAAAGAGCTAGAAGTGACCTATAAATTTGACAAAAGTGATTGTAGAGGATTTGTATAGGGATTCATTACCATTTCATTAGATTTTCAAAGGCATTTATCAAGAGCAAAGCTACATAGTTTAAATTTTCATAAACCCTAGGTTGTCACAATGGCATCAAGTTCAAAAAATGTTGAAGGGAAGGAATTTTTAGATGTTCAACTAGTTAGTAATGAAGTTAAGCAACCTATATTTAAGTCCATTCCTGACATTGCTTACAAACAAGACTTGTTGACACATTGTCTATGATCCTGCCAAATGTGATAATGGTGCAAGATGAAAGGAAATGCTACAATTGCAAGATAGGAAATAGGAGACATGGAAATAAGAGGTTCATACAATAGATTGTGTAAGAACAATGTTTTGAAAGAGGAATACAAAATTATTAAGAAAAATGGTTTAACACGAGCCCTAGACTTTCCAAATGTATTCAAAACTAAGTGGATATGTATTGTGCATGATGGTTCCTCATGGCTGGAAGGAGGGCCAATCAAGATTACCAAGAGAATAATTCATAGGGTTACTAGCTACCCAACCTTAGATCAGCTAAAGACACTCAAAAGTGATTCAAAGGAAGTAACTGAGAATAATATTAGAGTAGTCTGGAATAAAAGAGGTATGTCTATAGATACCATCATTGATCCATTGCTAAACTTTGTTGTAAGGGTAATCTCACATAAGTTCTATCAATCTAGTATAATAAATAGTATACCCTATATAGCTATGGATGTTGGTTATACAATTGTCAAGAAAGATCATACATATGATTTGGTAGAACTCCAATTACAAAAACTTATGGAGAACCTTGGAGAAATAAGAAAGACCAAGAGTGCACAATGCAAGTTTGGTTCTATACTAGTTTGCATATTCTTTTATGTACATAACACATTTCCCTCATTTGGAATAGTAGGATGGAAAACTAATAGGTTAGTTGCAGTACAAGTTGGAGAATACATTGAGCAAGAAAAATTTGAAACAATCATGACTAGCTACCTTGAAGACTTCAAGAAGTCAATGAAGTGAAGACTAAGAATACTAGTATCCTTAGTTAAGAAATACTATGATGAAATTTTTTTTCTTGTTGATGTTGATTACACATATGTGCAAGTTGCCACACCAAGGGTAAGATGTTGAGACTATTAGGATATGAGATAAATGTAGATGAAGCCTCAATAGCCGTCATGGCTATACTTTGTAGAGGAAGTAGATAAGATTGCAAAAGTCTTTGGAAATTATGAGATGATGAAATCAAAGATTGCCATGGAATTGAAAATTGCCTCTATAATTAAGAAGAAGGATAAGTTGGTTAAGAAATTGAAAGCCAAATTTGGAGAGGGTGTCAAGGAAGAAGAAGAAAAAGAAGAGGAAGTGATCCAGGAACATCCAGAGGTATAAGGGCAATCCCGTGTCAACCAAAAAAAAAAAAACTTAGACTTAGTTTCTATTTCATGTGTTTTCATTTTTGGATACTCATTTGGGTCAAATAAAGGTTCCAACTCTCATAGTTCCACTATCAGTGTTCGTGTAAATCTCAAAAAAATAGGACTATGTAATTGAGCCATCATTTTAGTGAACTAGGAGGTGTAAATTGGATATATGAATGTAATTTTAATTTGGAGCATTCTAGAAAAAGAATCAGGTCAAAAGGCCCCACGGTTTGAGAGTTATTGCAGTTTTTCAAGTTTTGGAGACCTCCTAAGAACGCTTCAAAGTTAGGTTAGGGGCATTAAATGACCTCAAAAAGGGCCAAAAAATGGGGGATGAGTGAAGCTTGTCCATAGGGCTATAGAGCACTTTGAGAGCTTTCCAAAAATGTAAACAGTTTGTCAATCGGAGCTAGGGTTCAAAAGTTATGCCTCCCAAAAGTTCGATTACTGTTTCTAGATTCTTCTACATTTGCACCGACTTATAACACAGCTTCTGGAACCTTCTATTTGGTTGGTGGATGCCTAATAGAACTTTCTAAAATGTACTTCTAGACCTTAACCCTCCAGGGTCTATTTAGGGAGATTTTTGGCATTGTGAAAGGCAGTTCGGAGGGGAGTTTGAGAGGAGGTATTGATAGGAGAAATTATCTCCACATTTATGCTATTGTAAGCCCTTAGGGAATGTTTTGAAGTTTATTTTCTCTGTATTGAATGTACTAGCTTCTTTTTTAGTTAATACAATTTCCCTTCTTCTGTTGTGTCCATTTTGTTCTTGGTTTGTGTCCCCATCAGGAAGATGAAGAGGAAGATGAACCTCAAACTCAAGAACCTCTAGCTTTAACTCAGGGCATGAGAGAAGAAGAAGAGGAGGAGGAGACTAAATTTTCCAAGGGAAAAGAATATGAGGAATTACCTACACCTACTGAGTTAAAGAAGAGGAAGCCAAAGGCACAACCAATGGCTAAGGTAAAGAAAATTGTTAAACCTAGTCAAGCCAAGTCCACTGCACCTACCACCAGATCCACCACATGTGAAACTACCTAAAAGGCCAAAGAAAATACCAAGTAGATAAAGGAGGATAGGAATAGATAAGATAGACAAGTAAGTATGTGGCTCAACTATATTTTGATGGAAAGAAGATAGAGTCAAATGATATCAGTCAATTCAAGGTGGTAAGTCACAATCCTCTCTCATATCTTGAGAACTTATGTGAAAATGTCAAGAGCAATGCTAATTTATTAGGTTTTAGACATATTGATTTTGATAAATTGGGAAAAGAAGAGAAAAACCAAGTGGAAGAGGCATTATATGACATGATGTCAAAGTTCAAGAACACACCACTAGAATTTTCCAACTCAATACCTAAAAGCCTATATAATATTGTTGAGCAAAAATGGCATTATTGTCTAAATTTGGAAAGAAAAATTAGGGAAACCATTTTAGCCTAAGTAATGCTAGAGTTGACTAAGGGACAAATTTCTAAGGTTTTTAGGAAATATGCAATTAGGTTCACACCTAAATATAGAGCCTTTAGCATTCTCCAAAATAATATTAAGGATGTTGTTAAAAAGTCAATACAAATATGGAAACTCATTTATGGGTTGACCACTATCAAGAAAGGAGAAGCTGACCCTATAGAGGGTAAAGATGATGATAAAGATGATGAGAAATATGATGATGAAGATAATATAGTTGGAGGATAGATATAAAAGCAAGATGATGACAAGGCAATAGCTAAGTAGCAGTAAGATGAATAGAGTGTGCAAGACATAGAAGTGACGAGTATTAGTCCTCCTCATGACATAACCAAAACCATTAAAATAATAACTATAAAGGATGTTCCTAATGCATCAACTTAGAAAATAAATCCACTTACTATAGAAGATTTAAAGAAAATACTAGATCAATCTACACTCCAAGCTAAACTTTGTGAAAATCCAATTTTGGTTAGTGTAGAGGAATTGTAGAAAGCAGTAACTGATGTTACAAGGGATAAGGTGAATCTACAAGAACCACCTTCCATCAACCCTTAATTTACTCTTGTACAACCTTGAATCCAAAAAATAGTAGAAACATCCACCAAGGTTGATACAAGTGTTAAAATTGATACTATTAAGAAGAAAATAGAAGAGAAAGACACCAACACAGGTCAACAATAGGAAATAGGATAGATAGATTCATCTATACCTACAACATAGGAAGAAGGTGCTAGCCAAGTCATAGTAATAGACTAGGGAAAGATTGAAGAAACTAAACCAAAGGTGAAGGAACAATTGGCCACCTAAGTACTAGTAGCATTACTAGCATCTGGCACTCCTACACAAGTTCCTCAAAAGTCGGGCATAGAAGCCATTCCATTGTAGATCTTAGTGCCAAGCCCAAGCTCATCAAAGGTAGAAAAGGTATACATTATGGAGATATAACTCTTGATGAAGACATTTTTATTCCAAAGTATGACTATAATACTATGACATTGGAACAAATAGGCATTTTATAACAAGCCTTAGAAAGGAAGAAATGTCAAGAAATGCTTAGAAGAGAACACAGGCACAAGCAAGAACTTCAAGATATAAAGGACATATTTTTAGGTGCATTTAGCCCACTAAATCCTAAAGAGACAAAGCCACTAATAGAACAATTGATAGATATAGTGGAAAAGGTTGGCAATGAAGACCTTGGTACAAATGAAAAACTCTTAGAATGGTCTAAAAAGAAGTTTCAAAGCAAGGTAAATGAGAAAATATCTCGTGAGTTAGCACTACGACAAGTTTCATTAGCAATAAAGTTTGAGGATGTGAAGAAGGTAATTGAGAATATATTTTCTCTATACACAAAACTATGCAATCCTTCACTCTTCACCCAAGAGACCAGAAGTCACATTCTGAGTCTAGAAAGTCAAATATCTACATCAAGTACTGGGCTACCATCAAATTTAGCTTAGAGTGAGAAGCATTTTAGAATGTTTCTTCAGACACAGAGTTAGTTAGCTATCTTAATAGTATATGAGGCTAATATTAGAGCCAAACCAATAAGAATTCAAACTTCCCTCACCCCACATATGGATATAATACACAAGGAGCTAGGCTATGCTGAAACTCTATTGAAGAAAAACCACATTATTTCTACTTTAGATGGTCTAGTACACCTTGTTTCCAAGCTTGCAATCAAAATTAAGTTATTGGATGTTGTATGTGATAATTGGGATGTAGATCTAAGGATAATAATGGGTATCCATAAATACTTTTTGGACAAGCACACCATAGGTGTATAATCCATTTGACATAAGTGTCAAAAAGGGGGAGATATAATAAAGGCAGAGATATAATATGGGAGGCATACAATATGGGGGAGTATGAACAAAAGGGAGAAAAATAAGGAAGGGGGAGCATAGTAGCAAAAATTATAAAAAAGTAGAGTTATATCATTGGGGAGTATACATTTTTGAGAAAAAATAACAAAAAGGGACAAATATCAAGTAAGAGAGAGCTAATTAGATGAAAGAGTATCAATATCATAGCATATTGAAGTCAAACTGTATTAGCAAGAGACACATTTACTTAGAGAGGAGCACAAATTTTTTGATAGAATACAGACATATTAACTCAGGGGAGTTATCAAATTTGAGGTATACAAGTTAGTACAAAATTTTGAAATTTTGAAGTTTTGTATATAAGATGAGTCATGGATATGTTATGCTTGAGAAATTAGTGATAATATTGATTATTTAAGTGTTTTTGACACTCATGTCAAAGGGAGAGATTGTTGATCTTAGACTAGTTTTGACAAGTGAGTGTCAACAAACTTAAGCTATTTACTTAGTCCATGTTGAACTAGTAATACATGCCAAGCACAACATATAAATATTAGACCATGTTGAGTTGTAATGAGTGTCAAGTCACTCATGTGTCGAGTCACTCAAGTGCTGAGTAGATAGACCATGTAGAGTGATTTAGGAGCCAAGAAAATAGTGGATGTTGAGTAATTTAGATGCTAAGTCATAGTATATAGAATAGTACATGTTGAGCATCAAAGACTTCATATGTTGAGTGACACAGTTTTGACATATTTGTTTACAATGGTACAAACAACTATGTAAACCATTTTTGAGCCAATTTAAAGATAGATTTTGATATTTTGGAGATAAGAATGAATCTCTATTTGGATTCCCTATGCAATTAGATGCAACCAATCAAAAAATGGGAAGGATTAAGTGGCAAAGTGGATGAATCTCAACTATAGATTCATACCTAACCCTAAGCCACCTAAGTTTTCTTAAGGAGGATGAAGGCCTAAACTCTTAAGGATAGAGGAGAGTGAATGTGGAAGAAATTGAAGGAATGACCAAGATAGTTTGCATGCAGAGCATTCAAGGTGACTTTGAAGAAAGAGTGAATTGTAGAATCAGTTAGAGAAGAATAGAGGATAAAGAAAAGGATACAAAATTAAGACATCTCATTGAGAAGGATCAATTAGACATTTCTTAGAGGTGATCTATTATTAGGAAAGAAAGTGTCAATAGCAGGATCTATGTTGAGACATTTTAATAGGTGATTTTAGTTAAATCTCTTAAGCAGAGTAGTCATAACAGGTTGTATGAAATCATTTAACAGGGTGCTTACTTAGTTATAAGTTGAAGTCCTCTAACAAGGCACACTTCTAACAGGGTGTTGAAATTCTCTAACAAGGTGAGACCTAACAACCTTTGTAAGCATTTAGCACGATAGACCCTTCACAAGGGTATATCATGTTTCATGGTCAAAATACTATAACCTTCATTGGATACACTTAATTACTATAGTAGTGAAGATTTGTGGGTGGCATCCCCACCCCAATTTTACCTTCTCACTTGGAAGGTTTCTAGGTAATCATATCTGGTGTTATGTGTGTGAGTGCTTTCATGGTTATATGTTTTAGATGCATATGCTTTACATGTTATTTCAGCTTACTTGTTAATGCATGTGATGAATGAATGTTGAAAGTTTTATGGGTCAAAGGTTAAAAAACTAATTCACCTCCTCTCCCCCCCCCCCCCCCACCCCCACCTCTCAAAATTTTACTCTTTCCACTTGTAATTCCAACAATTGTTATATATATATATATATATATATATATATATATATATATATATATATATATATATATATATATATATATATATATATATATATATAACACTAAAAGTAATCATTCTCAAGGTGCCTATTTTCATGAATCCCAATTGAGAAAATATAATCCTTGGATTTAATGAAAATATGTGCCTTGAGAACGATTACTCTTAGCATAATATATATAAGTATATATAAGCTAGTTCATATTATAAATCAAACCAACTAATTCTAGTACTAATTTTTGATATTTTACAACTGATTGAACCATGGCACAAATTCTTGTATTCCTAAAAGTACATAGTTCCATATAAAGATCAGTAGATACCAATGACTAAATTCAACACAAAAAAAGTGTTTATATTACTATTCATAATTTTATAGTAATCTTTAACATTCATCATAATTAATCAAATTTACCAAAAAAAAAAACAAAAACCTTTATACCAAATAGAATTTCTCATCAAGTTTTACCCTCCAGAAATAAGCTTTCTTGTACAACTTTGTTTCTCATGGCTGAGCAAAGTTTTCTCTTGTTGGAGTTTAATGTGGGTGAGAAAAGATGTGAACTTGAACACATATTTTTTTGGATTGGAACTCACCTACTAAAAAATAAAGGTGTCTCCTGCCTTCAAATTATTGTCCCATATGAACTTTCTCCAACCTCTACTTAAGATTGGTGTGTTATTCCTATCAATAATACATTTTACTTTCCACTCTTTTGAATCACCAACAAAAAGGAGTGCTTCATTCCTTTGATTTGGTAGTTGAATCCGATTGTCCCATGATTTATGTGACCCTTATTTTCTCAAACCATAACAAATTAAGTTCATATAAATCCTATAATACTACTTCAAAATTGAAAATGCACATAACCAAATAGTGTAGAGAATAAAATCTCACTAGCATAAATGGTTCATTTACATTCCTCTATATCGTAATCACTTTACAAAATGGTTTATCTAATATAAAAGGAGTTGCATACTCTATTTCCATTTGCTTCTTGAAGGGAAATAATCTACAAAAAATTACACTTTATTTTTATAATGATTCAAATGCAAATCTACAAATGTAACAACTTCATATATTTGTACAAAACATATTTCTTACCAAGAAATGAGAATTTCCTTGGTACTGCTTCACCCTCAACATCATCTTCTTCATGAGATTCATACTAGAAAATGGGTATTTCCTTTTTCTTTGATTTTTTGCCAATGCTTCACCCTCATCGAAAGCCAAAAAAATCACCTAAACACTCAATTTTGAACCTCTATCAGCTTCCACACATCAAATAGCACAACACTTTATCAAGTTGACATCCATGACAACACTGATCACATATTGCTAACAAGAATATCCTTCTAAGTTCTATATATGTCAAGGGGCCAAATCCCAAACATTTGTTCATAGCCTCTATGGATTTTTTCCTAATAGGCCTATTGACCAAGGGTAAAATTTTCTCACAAGAAACTAAAAGTACATTACACCAACATAGAAGGTTTACATTCCTATTCAATTATAGTGTTTCTTGTTCTTAGTATAATCTAATTTTCATCTAATTAACATGTGAACAATTAAAATACACTTGAGCTTGAATTTATGACTCAAAAGATCTAATTCATGATTATGTGGCTACATTATTCTAGGAAAAGCTTTGACAAAGGTAATGTCAAGTAGATTACAAGTACATAATTTACAACTACAATATTGTAGAAAAGACACAAAATGATTCAATGATTCAAAAAATTAGAAGTGTTAGATATTAGTTCAAAATAATCAATATGGACATAAATCTTGCATTGCAATCCACTTTCAAGTTCCTTTTTAAACAAAAACTAAAAACACAATTTAACAAATAGATAGAGAGGTCAAGGAATATTTCACCAAATTTGAAAGTTTGTCCAAGTAACATAATTTGTTACAAATACCACATTTTAAAAGAATTATAGATTAAATTTTTTGAATGATTGTGTTTGTAATGAAAACATAATCCAACCCTTCAAACAATAAGATATGTTGGTTAGTCTAGAAAGACCAATAGAGTCTAAGGGTCATTCATCAGGTTTGAGCCTTGGGTTCAATCACAAATAGGCTTTCCCCAAGTCATGTTGAAGTAATGCAGTGTGGCTTTAGTATTCCCAAGGCAACATTTCAGACCTTAGAAATCATATGTATGCTATGTTCCACCAAGTTTTTAGGATGAGGGGATGCATTTCTAGAATGGGATTTTTTGAGGCCACCTTTGAGGAAAACAAGGCATGGGGAAATTTCAAATGTTATATGATAACATTGATAGAACATTCATCATATTGACATATACATTACAAAATCCTTAAAAGACAACATTGGAACTCATATGAGAGAATAAATATTTAATTACTTCCATAAATCTTGCCAATATGCATATAACATAAATTAAAAAATAGTCATATTATATACAGTTTTGGGTGGATATTTTGCAACCAATAGTTTTGGGTAAAATCCAGTCACAAAATAGGATCACCAGCCACAACATGTGAGACAAAGTTTCTCTTACCTTAAAGGGAAGGCTCCCCTTCTCATTGTTCCTTGGATCAACTCAAGGTAAGAAAGAATTTGAGAGATTTTGTAAGGGGTGTTAACAATATTCTTTCCTCTTATCTTTAGGAAAGAATCCACTTACTTGTGAAGAAAATAATGGGAAAGATGAAACCTCAAACTACACTTCTATCCAAAGTTGTAAATGGTGATACCAATAAACTAACATTAACTCAAAGGCTACCTAAAAGCATACCAGTTTGGTTCTAAGTCTTGTTTAACCTATTCTATAAGAATAAAATCTACCATTGGGGCACAAAGACTTCTAGAAGTAGAAATTTCTAACTATTTTTCATGAATTTGAGATGGTAATACAAGCTATAGTCAAATATCCTAGTCTTTGTATTGTCACAACTGTTCATAGTCAAAACTTTGGCTCCTATTTCTTCTTAAATCACAACACTCTATTATTGAACACATAATAATAATAAGAATCAAAGACAATAGGAAAAAATTACAGTCAAAGCTTCTAATTTTCTTCATCACAATTGCTTCCAGTCAAAGCTTTGAATATAATTGCTTCTTTTATTCACTTTATTCCAAAATTCTTACTACACAGTCAAAGTTATGCTTGCAAAAATGTGGTAGAGATTTCTTGCATACAATGAAAGATGATTTGTACAATGATGGGGCACTCCTTTGTATAGGCACAAGACTTGAGAAAAAGGTGGAGGAAAAGTGGGAGCAACTCAACCAACTTTTACCCAATCTAACTAAGAGAGAAATTATTGGGTTACATGTAACTACATGTGCAACTTGCTTAACATGTAATTACACATTTTAAAGGAATACATCCTCTTCAATTACAAACATGATAGAAGAAGAAACATGGAAGAGAATTGAAATAATCTTAGGGATTTTCCTAAAAGGCCTTTTACTTGGCGATGTTATCCCAAATGATTATGGGATCAAGAGTTCATGTATTTTGTGTCACTGCATTCATCTTGATAACCATGGTCTTGCTTTTTTTGATAACCTTTTATCTCTTTGAGGAATTTCCCATTTTCATTTAAAATCTTGATGTGATCAAACTTTTCTTGTTCAAGTTGTTGTGAACTCTCCTTTGTAGATTGACACAATTTGGATTCTCTAGCACTTCGAAAATCCTCTTGATGATGTATGTGTTAGAATTCTTTAGAGTAACTAAGAGTGGGGGGGGAAATTAGATACTCAAGGTTCAATAAAAACTTTTCACTTGTCCTAGTGATCCCATTAAACTTTCATGCATCCAAGCTTATCATTCTAAACTTGCAGGTTATTGATAATTCAACATGCAACAATAAAACATGAAAGATCAACACATAACATAGTGATTTATGTAAAAAACCAATTTGGGAAAAAACCACCAGTAACATGCTACTCCCTTTCCACTCTTCTTAAGTGATGCCTTGTGAAAGGCCAAGCCTATTAAATGTTACAACACACAATGTTAAATATGACCTAGTTAAGGGATTTTAACCACCCTATAAGAAGTGATCCTGGTTAAAGGACTTTAGGGCATTCACTTGGAATGCCACCCTATTAAAGGATTTTCCAATGGCTATTAAACCAACCTTAGTCCAAAGGATTTTTCCCTAATTGATACAATTGCTAGAGAGTAACAATAAGGACTTTTGACCTGATAAGACTTATAACTTAGGTTGTTGATTTTAGATCACAATTCAATTTACAAATTTGCTTGGCATTAAATCTCTAAAGTTTTGATAGCTTGTCCACTCCTCAAGCTTTTTTCTCCTTAAGCTTCTTGCTTGTTGTACCAATGTAGTAACTCTAGTGGTCCTTTGATGAAGCAAAGTATCTATACTCTATTCTCCTAGGTTTTCTCTTAACCTTCTCAATGCCTTCTCTTTGGCACCATTCTCCAACTACTAACCACTTGACCACACAATACTTTTCTTTACGACCTAACATTACTTAAGTAGGAATTTACAATACTTTTTCCACTCTAATTTCCATCATCCAAATTAGGGTTTATTTGGATTAGGTAAGATACATTGTATCTGTCCCTTATCTTTTTTCTTCTAGAAACTTCATGTAGAATCTAATTGAAATTGCCTAAAAATGGTTAGCCTAAAATTTTGTACCACCAACTCATCATCCTTATCTTCCACTTGGTTCACAAAATTCAAGATAACAAACTTGTTGACTCAAATCTAGTGAATCTTTGACTTTTCAAATAATGCAGCAGCTCGGCACTATTAACTTTCTAATGCTCAACACATACTATGTTACTTAGTACCTATTAAATTTTTACTCAACATCAACTACAATTTACTAATGCTTGGCACCTATTACATTTTTATTGGCACTAACTAAGTTACTTGACAAATAATAGATTTTTTATTTACTCAGCACCAACTGATGATCTGCTCAACATGAACTTACTTTTCTTGGCACCCACTATAATCTTTGTTCAAGCTTTGCAGAAAGTCTAGGTTTTGCATGCTCTTCTAAAGTTTCTAAGTGTAGCCAACCTTTCTATCTTCAAGTATATTATGAATACATCATTTCTTTATTGTCTTAATTGATCCTTGCACTTCATTACATAATCATAACTCAACCTTTCCTCTAGGTGTTGTTGTTAGATCTCATTGATTAAATCCTCTTATCAATCAACTAAGTGATAGTACTTGGATCTTATAAACAATTATCTTACTAGCAGGTTTGACATCAGTGAAAAAACAATGATTGAAACATACTCCTTCAATAATCTTTCTAACTCATCAATGATATTTTCAATCAGATTCCAACAATCTCCCTTTTTGGCATTGATGGCAAACCAAACTGATCAACCAAGTTACCTAAATGAAAACTAACTAGGTTAAAATAGTAAGGCAATGCCAAAAGAAATATGTTGACAACAATTTTCTTTTCATCAGAAACTTCCAACTTCTTGTGACTCCCTCTTTGCTAATACACTATCTCCTTTGATCTGCTCCATCTTAGATTTGTCATCCTAACTGATTTCTTTTCTTCTCCCTCTTAGTTGCTATTTCTCCCTCTCTGTCTCTCTATTGTTACTCCTTATTTTTCATTCTCCCTTGATCATCTTTCTATTTCTCCTTTTTTTCTTCTACTCCATAAGATTTGATCATTTTTTTCCTCATCAGTTTTGATTAGTTTTTGCTACTTATCTCCCTCTTTCACAACAATGCCAAAGACATAACATATTAGCATCTTCAACATGCTGATATAGAGATTGCAACTCTAGTTTCTTCCTCTATCACCTTGCTTGTGACTAATTTGGGATTTCATCAATTTTAGTACTTTAGAAAAAACCTAAAGCAAGATCCTCTACATCAATACATTTCATTCAGCAATCAACCTATTTGATGCAGGGTAATTCTGCTTTTACTCAAATAGACTTTGATAGGGGTATTACCCCTAGCTTACCTATAAGATATTCATATGCATCCTTAGGTAATGGCTTTGTGAAGATGTCAGTAATTTTTTCCTTTGAATTCACATATTCCATCTTCACTTCTCTGTCTTCCACTAACTCTCTCACATAATGATACTTAATTGCAATATGCTTTGTTTTGGCATGCATTAGATGATTCTTTGATATGTTTATGACACTAGTATTGTCACAATAAAATATAATAGGTTCTATTATCTCTTTCTTCATACCTTTGAGTAGGTTCTTGATCCAAACAATGTTTGTACAGTTTATGGAAACAACAACATATTAAACTTCAACTGTGGATTGTGAGGTGCAACTTTACTTCTTACTAGTCCAAGTGACTAATCTCCTACCTAAAAAGAGTGCTCCTCCTTTTGTTCTTTTTCTATCATCTATATTACCTCCCCAATCTGTATCAATGTAGGCTCTTAACTCAAATTTTTAGTCTTCTTATAGTATAAGCCAAAGTCCTATTTTCCTTTTAAGTACCTCATTATTCTTTTCACTGCCATAAGATGATTTTCTCTTGGGTTTGCAAAAAATATTGCTACTATTCCAATAAACAATGCAATGTCAAGTCTATTGTGTACAACATATTGTAGCTTTCCAATCATTGATCTATATAGTGTATGATTCACTTTAGTTGATTCATTGTTCTTTGATACCTTTTGTCCTGTTATCATTGGTGCACTGACTAGTTTTGAATCTTCCAGTCCAAATGTTTTGAGTATCTCCTTGATATATTTTGATTGGGTAAAAAATATGCCATACTTTAGTTGATAAACTTTTAATCCAATAAAGAATTTGATTTCCCCAAACATTGACGTCTCAAACTCATGGTTCATTTGATCAGAAAAATCTTTGCATAGGGCATCCTTTCCTCCAAATATTATATCATCAAAAAAGATTTTAGATATCAGAATGTCTTTACCTTTTTCTATCTTGATACATATATTTTTGTTGTCATTTTTTCTCTCAAATCCAATCTTTACAAGGTGTTTGTGAAGTCTTTCATACCATGCTCTAGGTGCTTTTTTCAAATCATAGAGTGCTTTGTATAGTTTGCATACCATATCCTTGTTATTGTCATCAACAAATCCCTTTGGTTGATCTATGTAGACTTCTTCTTCTAGTATACTATTCAAAAAAGTAAATTTAACATCCATTTGGTAGACTTTAAAACCTTTGTAAGCAGCATATGCAAGTAAAGTTCTTACTCCTTCCATCCTTGCAATGTGGGAAAATGTTTCCCCATATTCTAGTCCTTCTTCTTGAGCATAACCTTTAAAACTACTCTGGTTTTATTTCTTGTGATTTCACCATTCTCATCTAACTTATTCCTAAAAATCTACTTGGTACCAATCACATTCTTGTCAGTTGGTCTTGGAACTAAACTCCAAGTTTTGTTCTTCTCTATAGATGCTCAATTTCCTCTTCCATTGATTATCATCAACCATCATCTTCTAGTGCATCTCTCACTATCTTGGGTTCTATATTACTTAGTAGGCATGATTCATTCCTTACTCTATTCCTTGTCATTGGTCTTGCATCCTTGTTACCAATGATTTGTTTAGTATGGTGATGTCTCTTCACATACTTGGATAGTCTTGGTTTAGTCCTTGATTTTACATTTGGTCTTTCAGCTTCAAAGTCACTATGCATGTTTCTTTCAAATAACTTAGCATCTCTATCATTGTGCCAATTTCAAAATCAGAATGTGCATTTTCCTCATTCTACAACTCGACATTCACTAGTTGTGACTCGATAGATTCTAAAACTTGTTGGTTGACTACTAGATTGGTAGCTTCTTCATCAATAGGCATTCCTTCTTAGAAGTATACAAAAGATCTATATCTTGCTAGTCTTTTGATGGGTTTAGCATCATGAGCTTTTGTGTATTCATCAAATTTACATTTGCACTCTCCACAATTTTGTTAGTGTTAGCATTCAAACACTTATATTCTTTGCTTCTTATGGAATAACCAAGGAATATACCTTCGTCACTTTTTGCATCAAATTTACCATTTCTAGTATCTTTAAGAATATAAAATTTTCTAACAAATACTTTGAAATGTTTTACACTGGGTGAATGACCATACCATAATTCAAAAGGTGTTACATTTGTACCTTTCTTGATTTTTACTCGGTTTAGGGTGTAAACATCTATACTTATAGCTTCTCTCCATTACTTTAGAGAAAAAAATTTCTCCATCATCAATATTTTGGCACAATCCATTATTGATCTATTCCTTCTCTTAACAATTCCATTCTATGGAGGGGCCCTTGGTGTTGATGTCTATCTTTTAATTCCCTTATCATTACATAACATCTCAAACTCTCTTGATGTGAATTCTCCTCCTCTATTTGATCTCAAGCATTTCAGAATCTTATTTATTTCTTTTTCAACCTTGTGAAAAACCACTTAAACATTTGAAAGGCATTAGACTTTAGCTTCAAGAACATGGTAGTCATCATTCTAGAGTAGTCATCTGTACAAACAACATTATATACTTGTCTCTCTTGTAACTTTGTACTTCTATAGGTCCACACAAGTCAATATGAACAATTTCTAAAATATCTTTGGAAGTAAAAGTTTTTCTTTTGAAACTAGACTTGGTCATCTTACCTAATTGACATTGTTTGCACATTATATTGTCAAGATTTTTTAGTTTAGGAAAACCTCTTACTTTCTTCATATTGCTAATACTATTTAAGTTATCATAGTTTACATGACATAGCCTTTTGTGCCATAGCCACACATCATCAATTTTAGGAATAAGACAAGTAGCATCTTCAATGTCAAGGTAAAATAGATTACTCCTAGTTTGGTCTCCTTTTCCTATCAGATTTCCATTTGTGTCAAAGATCTTGGTAGTTTTATTTCCAAATTCAACCTTGTAACCTATATTACTTAGTTGTGACACACTCAATAGATTGTAATTCAACCCTTCAACATAATATGCATTATCAAATGAGATATTTTCTATGAGCTTAATGGATTCTTTCCTTTTATTAAACATGGAGCATCATTACCAAATCTAACATTGTTTCCATCATAATGAGTTAATGCAATGAACTTACCTTTATCTCCTATAACGTGGTGTGAGAAACCACTTTCAATGATCCATTTTTCATTCTTGTTTACAAAGGTTACAATTGCAGTTGCTTCATCTCAATCTGACTCATCCTTTATAGCAACATAGGCTACCTCATCATCATTTTCAGCTAAATCATCTTCTTTTGCAATGTAGCATTTTTTGCCTTTGTCTTTGTACTCTCTACTCTCTTTACTTCTTCTACCTTTGTATTTGTCATTTCCTTTGTAGTTTCTCTTCTCTGGATGCCTAGCAGCAATATGTCCAACTTCATTGCAATTGAAACAAATAATGGGCACCTTACCTTTAAATTTTCCTCTTCCTTTGTAAAATCTCCTTGCCAGCAATGCTTACAATTGTTTAACATCTTCCTCTTCAATGTCACTATCACTAGACACATGCTTTATCCTTCTCTTCTTCCTTTGCTTCTTTTCATCAAGATCTTTTAGTAGCAACTTAGCCTTGAAAGAAAATTCAAGACTCTCTAGCTAGTAGTTATCAAAGTTGGATAACTCAAATGCAATGAGTCTTCCCACTAGACCTTCAAGAGTTAAATTGTTCCCTGGAATGCATCTCAATTTGTATATAGAATACACTCTAATGGCATAGGTAAGAAGTAATTTTCTTAAGACTTTACTTAGAATAGTATCATCATCAATATAACTAGTTGCTCCTTTAATTGCACTAACAACCTCTTTCATTCTAGCAACATATTGAGCTATGTTCTCACCTCCTTCCATTTTTCATGTTATCAAACTTACCTCTTAGGCTTTCTAACTTGGCTCTTTGCACATTCTTGTCTCCTCCATAGATGGTTTGCAGGGCTACCCACATCTTGAATGCAATGTCACATCCCTTGATGTCATCAAATTTAGCATAGCTAAGGGCAATGGCGATCTCCAACATTTCTTGATTGTGCACCTTCTTCTTTTTCATATCTTTAGCAATAGGTACACCAACTAGATCAACATGCTCTACTGTAATTAAGGTTTGTGCATGGTCACCTATCCCTCCAAGATGCAGCTTCATCAAACTTTTCCATGCAGGGAAGTTGTCTCTATTGAGCTTGGGCACTTCTCTCTTGGACATCTTGATCTTTTTGCTTCTAGTACCTTAAAACTAGTTCAATCAACAAATGGATCCGATACCAATTGTTAGAATTATTTATAGTAACTAAGAAGGGGGGTGAATCAGTTACTCAAGGTCCAATAAAAACTTTTCACTTGTCCTAGTGATCCCATTAAACATTCATGCATCCAAGCTTATCATTCTAAACTTGCAAGTTACTGATAAATCAACATGTAGCAATAAGACATGAAAGATCAAGACATAACATAATGATTTACATAGAAACCCAATTTGAGAAAAAAATAACCACTAACATGCTACTAATTTTTTACTCTTTTGAAGTGATGCCCTATGAAAGGCCAAACCTGTTAAAGTTTACAAAACACACTATTAAATGTGACCCAGTCAAGGGATTTTAACCACCCTATTAGAAGTGAGCCTAGTCAAATGATTTTAGGAAATTCACTTAGAATGCCACCCTGTTAAAGGATTTTCCAATGGTTGTTAAACCAACCTTAGTCCAAAGGATTTTTCCCTAACTGATACAATTGCTAAAGAGTAACAATAAGGGCTTTTGACATGATAAAGACTTACAAATTAGCTTGATGATTTTAGATCACTATTAGGTTCACAAATATTCTTGGCATTCCATCTTTATAGTTATGATAGCTTGTCCACTCCTCAAGCTTCTATCTCCTTAAGATTCTTGCTTGTTATACCAATGTAGCAACTCTAGTGGTCCTTTGACAAAGTAGAGCATCTGTACTCTATTTTCCTAGGTCTTCTCTTAACCTTCTCCATGCCTTCTCTTTGGCACCATTCTCTGACTACTAACTACTTGACCACACACTACTTCTCCTTATGACCTAACATTCCTTAAGGAGGAATTTACAATACTTTTCCCACTCTAATTTCCATAATCCAAATTAGGGTTTAGATGGATTAGGTAAGATACTATGTATCTACCCCTTATCTCATTTCTTCTAGAAACTTCATGTAGAATCCACTTGAAATTGCCTAAAAATGGTTAGCCTAAAATTTTGTACCACCAACTCATCATCCTTATCTTCCACTTGGTTCAAAAAATTCAAGGTAACAAAATTGTCAACTTAGATCTGGCAAATCTTTGACTTTTCAAATAATGTAATAGCTCGGCATTATTGAATTTCTAATGCTCAACACATACTGTGTTACTTAGCACCTGTTACATTTTTACTCAGCATCAATTATAATTTACTAATGCTTAGCACACATTACATTTTGCTCAACACTAACTAAGTTACTCAGCACACACTAAATTTTTCATATACTAGGCACCAACTAATGATCTCCTTGGTATGAACTAACTTTTCTTGGCAACCACTATAAACTTTGTTTAGGCTTTGTAGACAATCTAGGTTTTTCTTGTTCTTCTAAAGTTTCTAAGTGTAGCCAACCTTTATATCTTCAAGTATATTACTAATACATCATTTCATCATTGTCTTAATTGATTCCTGCACTTCATTACATAATCATAACTCAACCTTTCCTCTAAGTTTTTTGTTACAACTCATTGATTAAATCCTCTTCATTAATCAACTAAGTGATAGTACTTGGATCTTATAAGAAATTGTCTTACTAGTAGGTTTGACATCAATGACAAAATAATGATCAAAACATACTCCTTCAACAATATTTCTAACTCATAAATGGTCTTTTCAATTAGATTCCAATACTCTAGATGTAAACTTGGAATAACTTTCTATCAGTAGCTCTCTCTCTCTCTCTCTCTCTCTCTCTCTCTCTCTCTCTCTCTCTCTCTCTCTCTCTCTCTCTCTCTCTCTCTCTCGCTCAAAATTAAAGTGCTTGGGGGAATGGGAATGCATGCAAATGAGAAATTTTAGATTTAAAAGTATGACCTATAGTTAAAAATAGGTTCTTTGGATGTCATTCCATGTAAGGCTTTTCATGAAATTGTGTCATGTGACCGAATAGAGAAAGCGAGATGAGTGGAAATGGAAATGGAAAATGAGATTACATGTACGTGCGAATGATGGATGGGTTAAAATACATGTAATCACATTTGAAAAATGAGATGCAATGTGATGTGGCATGGAAAGATGGAAATAGAATGTGATGATGCTCTCACATGAAATGGAAAATGGAGTGAAGTGAAACATGACCAAGTTCTTGGGAAAGAAGTTGCAACTTCTCCAAAAGAAGAAAACAACAAAAAAAATCACAAAATAAACACATGCCTTTGGTCTTAAACTCAAACATGTCAACAATAAAGTTTCCTTCAAGTGAAAATTGGAATTTGGAATTTGGGGAAATTTCAAAAAGTGTGAAAATGAGAGTTTTCATCATTTTTAAAGAGAAAATGCACTTTTCATGGCATATATTTGGACAAATGTGCAATAATAAGCCATAATATGTATGGAAATAGCAAGATAAGCATGAATTGATGAGCAAGTTTTAAAATGTCCACTTACTTTGAGATGAAAAACTCATAATAGCAAGAATCATAAACTGTGAAGACCAATTCTCATCAAATTCTAGATTCTCAAACAATAATTTGAATTTTTCCATACTTGCATTCGACAAATGTTAATGAGCAATGAAGGGTCAAATTTGACATGAAAATGCCAAAGACAATAGCATGCATTAAAACTCAAAAATGACCCCTCTTTATCCAAATGTATGGGCTAAAATGCCATTTTTAAGTTTTTTTAACAAAAACATGACTTTTTAATACAAAAATCTAGGTCATTTTTGAAGAAATATGGCCAAAAAATGCATTTTTTTTTACTCATTTTGACTTGTGAATAACAAATCAACTTCCCCAAGCTATCCCACCACCCCAAGACATCCCCAGTGTAGGGACACAAGTGATAATCCCTAGGGACATGTCCCTATGTATCCTTTTTAATATGTTATTACATAGATATTTAATCATAGGTTGTACAAGGTGATAGTATATAGTTATCTAAGATTAATGTAAATTGAAGATAAGAAATAGAGGTATGAGTAAATCAGGAAGAGAGAGAGGTCAAATTTTCATTCTAACTAGTTCAATTTGGGAAACAAAAAATTTTCAATCAAATGAACATTTCATTCATGTCATTTCATTATTTTGTGTCGAGCTATTATTCCATAGTTTATCTGTATGAATATTTTCTAATTTTTTTTTTCTGAGTAAATAATATTATTAATGAGAAAAGACACATTACATATTTACATACCCCTCACAACCACCTTTTTCAATTGCAAGATTTTCTCTTCCTATGATTTATGTACTTTTTTTTGGTGCAAATTTGTAGGCCTTTAACTTTGATTTATGCATCTCTCATCAACTTTTTATGTTGTTGGCCACACATAGAAAATGGAGTGATAATTAAGTATGTAGTAGAAAGAATAACATTGAATAGCATCTTATCTCTAATAGAAAGAATCATAGACTTTGAAGACCGATTCTCCTCAAATTCTAGATTCTCAAACAATAATTTGAATTTTTCTGTAATTGCATTCAACAAATATTAATGAGAAATGAAAGGTCAAATTTGACATGAAAATGCCAAATAAATGGTCTTCAAAGACAATAGCATGCATTAAAACTAAAAAATGACCCATCTTTATCCAAATGTATGGGCTAAAATGCTATTTTTGAGTTTTTTTAATACAAAAATCTAGGCTGTTTTTGAGAAAGCATGGCCAAAATTGCATGTGTTTGAGTCATTTTTTACTTTTGAATGCAAAAACAATTTGCCCAAATGCTAATACATGGATCCAAATGCAAAAAAGTGACTTAAAATGCATAAAAGTGGATTGAAAACCCAATTTTTTGGGCATTTTTAGCAAAAAAGTGATTCAAAAAAGGCATAAAACAAAAAAAATTTGGCTTCCAAACACCAAATGTGAGCCAAGATGCAATGGAAACCACTAAAATGACAAATTGATTCCTCTTTGGCCAAAATGTGAGCCAAAATGGTGTTTTTTGAAGATTTTGCTAAAAACATGCCTTTGGAAGGAGTTTTAAAGAACATTTTTTAGCAAGATAAATTTGTTTTCAATGTTGGAAAATCCATTGGTAGGAAAAAATGACCATATTAGGGAAGATAGAATGAAAAACTATGAAGGAAATCTCCTAGTATCTTCAAAATTAGGTTCTTGGAGGTTGTTTGCATGTGTTATTCCAAAAATGGGTTTCTTGGGAGCAAATACATGAACTTTAGTGAAAATCACACCTTTTGGGAGGAAATTTGTATTTTAAAATATGCATTAGGAAAAATTACACCTTTTGGGATGGAATGCATGTTTTAAAAACTCTACATAATACAAATCTCACCTTTTAGGATGGATTTCATATTTTGAGTGAAATCTCACATTTTGAGTCAATAGCACATTTTAAGTGAAAGCTCACATTTTAGATGCAATGACACCAAAAAGGTCCACTTTTGATGGATTTATATTTCTAAGTTGAATTTCATATGTAATGACATGTAAAAGGTCCACTTTTGATGGTGTTTACAAGTAATGACATATAAAATGTTCACTTTTGATGATTTTTAAGTGATTTAAAAGACATATGTCAATTTAAATTCATTAAAAATTTACTTAAGTGGGACATAAATTATATTTACATATCATATTAATAATATAACATGTAAATAACATTTAAAAAGTAATATTTACTAGATCATTTGATTTAAATGCTAAAAATTAATTTGAACTATATAGTTAATATAGTCACTTAAGTGAAAAATCAAAAAGTAAAATCAACCTAAAATTATAACATAAAGTGCACTATAGTTACTTTAAATGAAAATTTAAATGATAAAGTAACTTAAAAACATAACATAAAATGAAATTAAGTTATATATTTTCAAAAAAGTGAATGTCAAATTAAAAATATAACATGATATTTTTAATTTGTGTTGTTGCATCAAAAAGGTCCACATTTTTTGCACTAAAATGGCCATATATCTTTACTGAAAACACCAATTAAGATCTACATTAGATCAAATCAAAGGGGAAACCAAACATCATGACCTGAGTAAGACCAAAGCACTAAAAACCAACAAATGCACACTTAGACACAAAGAAAATGATGATGAAGGTCTCAAAAATCAAGCATACTCTTAGCAAATAGAGAAATAAAAAAGACTTGATGAAAGCCTTCAATAAAAGAGTCCATTATATGAATTGGTATTGATTGGTTGATCAATACTAACCAATTAAATAATGAACTAAACTCAAAGAAATGCAAAACTAATTTGAAAATTTCTCCTACTATTACCTACATTTTGTGGTGACAAAATGCACAACAACATACATCAACACCAAAGTGTCCAAAAACTAAAATTTTACTACAAATTTCAAAATAACAAAGTCACAAAAGTGAAAAATTGTAAAATGTACTAATGAAAAGTATAATGGTTGCCTCTAATCAATGTTGGTTTTTTTGACAATACTTCCAACCTTGTTTCTTCCTATTTCTAATACAGTTGTAATTCTTTTCATGTATAGATGAATTCAAATTCTATTCATGGATTATTATGCATAGTCATCTTAAGGTTAGAGGGGAGAGGGGACCACAAACATCATTTTAAAATGGTGTTTTCATTAAGTTGGCATTTTATGGCTTTAAGAGCATTGGAAAAAAGGGAACTTTTAGTTGCCCTCGGTATGGTTAAGGGTGTCTCATATGTATCAAATGCATCCTGGGGATAGGAAACTATCTCCACTCTATCCTTGAGATATCACCTAATGTTGCTAACATGCTCAGAGCTCTAGCAAAATTTTAGAAATGGTTGGAAAATGTCCCCAAGTTGTTCCCCCACCCCAAGACATCCCTAGTATAGGGACACATCCCTATGTGCCCCTTTTTATATGTTATTATGTAGATTTTTAATTATAGGTTGTATAAATTGAGAGTATATAGTTATCTGAGAATAATGTAAACTAAAGATAAGAAATAGAGGTATGAGTGAATCAAGAAGAGAGAAAGGTCAAATTTTCTTTTTAACTAGTTCAATTTGGGAAATAGAAAATCTTCAATCAAATGGACATTTCATTCATGTCATTTCATTATTTTGTATGGAGCTATTATTGCATGGTTTATCTATGTGAATACTTTCTAAATATTTTTTTGAGTAAATAATATTTTTAATTGGAAAAGGCACATTACATATTTCAATTGCAAGGCTTTCTCCTCCTATGATTTATGTACTTCTTCTTGGTGCATAATCTGTGGGCCTTTAACTTTGATTTCTACATCTCCCATCACTTTTTTATGTTGCTAGGTGCACATAGAAAATGGAGTGATAATTAAGTATGTGGTAGAAAGAATAACATTGAATAGCATCTGATCTCTACTAGAAATAATCATAGATTTTGAAGACCAATTCTCCTCAAATTCTGGATTCTCAAACAATAATTTGAATTTTTCTACACTTACATTCAACAAATGTTAATGAGAAATGAAGGGTCAAATTTGAAATGAAAATGTCAAATATATGGTCTCTAAAGACAATAACATGCATTAAAACTCAAAAATATCCCCTCTTTATCCAAATGTATGGGCTAAAATGTCATTTTTTGAGTTTTTAAACATAAGAATGACTTTTTGATACAACAATCTAGGTCATTTTTGAGAAAATATTGCCAAAAGTGCATGTTTTTGAGTCATTTTTGACTTATCAATGCAAAAATATTCCCCAAATGCTCATACATGGATCCAAATGCCAAAAAGTGACTTAAGAACACATAAAAGTGGATAAGAACCCCAATTTTCTGGGCATTTTTAGCAAAATTGTGATTCATAAAAAGGCATAAAATAAAATCATTTTGGATTTAAAACACCAAAATGTGAGCCAAGATGCAATGAAAACCACTAAAAATGACAAATTAATTCCTCTTTGGGCCAAAATGTGAGCCAAAAATGGTGTTTTTTGAGGATTTTTCTAGAAATTTGCCCTTGGAAGGAGTTCAAAAGAAAAAATTTAAGCAAGATAAATCCTTTCACAACATTGGAAAATGCGTTAATAGGCAAAAATGACCCTATTAGAGAAGTTCTCATGAAAATTTATGAAGGAAATCTCTCATTGTCTTCAAAATTGGGTTCTTGGAGGCTATTTGCATGTGTTATTCCAAAAACAGGTTTCTTGGGAGCAAATACATGAACTTTAGTGATAATCACACCTTTTAGGAGGCAATGCATGTTTTAAAATATGCATAAGGTGAAAATTGCACATTTTGGGATGGCTTGCATATTTTAAAAACTCTACATAATGCAAATCACACCTTTTAGGATGGATTGCATATTTTAAGTGAAAGCTCACATTTTGGTTGCAATAGCACATTTTAAGTGAAAGCTCACATTTTGGTTGCAATAGCACCAAAAAGGTCCACTTTTGATGGATTTATGTTTGTAAGTTGAATTTTATATGCAATAATATGCAAAAGGTCCACTTTTGATCACTAGTACAAAAACAACAATATATGACTAAATAAACTACTAAAAAATGTAGATATATGACTAATTTTGATCACATGACCATTGGTAGTTTATTGTCAATCATTAATATGACAACCAAATTTATGACTAAACTATTTTAATCATTAATTTGGTCGTTGATTTGGTTCTTAATTATTATTAAATAGTAGTTTATTTGGTAGTTGATTTTTATTAAATAGTAGTTTATTTTGTAGTTGATTTGATAGAATATTTGGTAGTTGATTTGGCAGTTGGTTCGGTAATATATTTGGTAGTTGATTTGATAGTTAATTTGATAGTATATTTGGTAGTATATTTGGCAGTTGATTTTCTAGTTTTATAGGTAGTATATTTGATAGTTTATTTAGTAATTTATTTGGAATTTTATTTAATCATATTAGGGCACAATGGAATCAAACCACCATCCTCCTACTTGTACAATAGGTGCTCTTCCATTGAGCTAGTACCCTCTAAAGAATAGTAATATTTTTAAATGCATAATATAAAGATCAAGAGAATCTTTTCATTGTTAAATTTATTACATGTGGCTTGTTCCCTTATTAGAATAAATTTATTGTGTGGCTTGTCTAATAAAATTACAAAATTATGTGACATATTTCCAACTAGTTCTATTGTAGCCACTTCCTCTGAACTAAGATTTCCAAAAGAGAATATAGCTTGAATGTGGCCAGTCATTCCTTGACAAATCACTTCAAAAATAGAAGAATTAGAGAGAAAATGTGTATACAGGTTTACACTACCTAAATTTCACAAGGAAGATGGAAAATCTCTTAATTTTATATTTGGTAACCTCTCCACACAAGTCGAGAAAAAAAGGGGTGCTCCTTAGGTTTTAATTGTTCTTTAATATCCTAGTGTTTGCCTTCTACTATTGTAGTTTAAAGTTTCACTAGAGTAACATCATATTATTTCACTAAATATTTGCTTGCACATTTAATTAATCATCCTGTTGCTTGGTTCATTAAAGTAAACAAGTTAGCAAAAATTATTTAATTAAGTACTTATATCTTTAAAATAAGGAGGTAAAATTGAACTACTCTTTGGTTTACTAGCCAACTGGTGCTTGTTTAATTCCCTAGACATGTTTATAGTAATTAGATTTCTCTTTTCTCTTTGAGCACATTTAGTCCCTAATAGTAAATCCATTTGTGTGACTTAAATTTTAAATTTAGAGAAACTACACAATTATTTCTACTTTCTAATAACATTTACCCAAAGCATAGCACTATAAACACAACCTCAAAAGTAAAAAAAATGTAGATTATTTCTACAACCTCAATTGATACCCCAATATCTTCACTTGTGACTCAACACCTTCATAAGGTGTTAGGATTAACTTTAGATAGAAATAAGAGTTACATGCAAATATAACCAATATCAAAAAATAATAGATCACACATAAGAGAACACAAGACACCAAGGTTTAACATGGTTCACCCAATCCCTAGGCTATGTCCACCAACAACAAGTCTAATATTATTATGATCTAGTGATTACAACCTGATCATAATCCATAATCCCTTATAGCTCATTACTACCAAAAGAACCAATTTTTGCATCACACATTATGAAAATCCCTAACCCTAAGCTTTTTTATACAAGCTTTTTGTTGCTTACAAAATTAGGGCTAGAATAATAGAAAAATAGTAGCCAACACCTTTTACAATATAAGGTAATTTTTAGATTCGAGGGTGCTGCCCCCCAAAACCCCCATAGGGGTGTTGCCCCTTGACCCTGCTAGGACTAAAAATTGCATGCTTCATTTTAATCACATTTTGAAATTTTTTACAAATCAAGCCCCATAAATGATTATTAAATGCATATGTACCCGATTGTACCTTTGAGGCCCCTAAGGTGTTTAATGTTTCTAACACACTGCATTCAACCTATCTAAGTGTTCCATGATGATGAATTGAGATTCTAAGCCATTTCGTAAAGTCTCATTTTGAGTAATTATCAAATTTGCATTTTACCCTAAGTGTCAAACAGTGACAGGAGGTTGTGTTTGTCATCAAATAACTTGCACCCATGAATGTTTCATGACTCGCTGCTTTGGGAGTATTTAATAGCCATACCAGAGAACCTATGTTCTATATTTTGAGTCATTTTGAGTTTGTTTGATTAGGTTTTGAATCCCTCAAAGTTGGTCAGTTACTGTTTTCATGCTTTTGCAATTTGTGCAAGTTTCTTGGAAGCCCTATTTGACATGTTATAACTTTGACCAGTTGACCCAAATTATAAAATTCCTTTTATATTTCATTATAGAAATAAGAGACTTGTTATGTTTCAAGTTTCAGCTTATGAAAAATCTGTTTGATTAGTTTTCAAACGTGATTCCAAAGGCAATTTCTAAAGTTTTACTGGTGTCAACATTTGTAGATTTGTTAGTACCCTTGTTAGGGACATCATAACTTGAGATTTGTGATTGGTAAGATCAAATGGATTGTACCCCTATGTTGTCCTCTAAAAATACTCCAAGTGTGTTAGTTTTTAAGTCATGACGAATCCATATTCACACTTTTCTGGGTCAATTCCATTTCCAAAAATTGTTATCTTGTCTGCAAAATCCAAGTAGCCTACTTTGACCATCCTCCATTCACGCCCTATTATTCTTCATGAGGTAAAATTGTAGATTCATAATGTTCTCATGAAAGAGAACCAATGTCCTAGTTTTTTTCTTCCCAAGTGTCAGTTTGCCTCGTTTTCCAGGCCAAATCTAAACCCAGTTTGTTGTTTTCTAACATGTTTTCTTGCAGGTAAATCTGAGAAGGCAACTTTTACAGTCAATATCTTTTGATTGGGAATTCATCATGAGACAATATTTTACAAGGTAGGAATATGTGAAATAGAGAATTAGTGTGTTCAATTTTAGGACATGGTTAGAGGTTTGGGTCAGTTTTTAAGGCTCGTCAATAGACTCCCTGACAAGAAATTTACAGTTTGCAAATGAGTGATAAAGTGGATTTTAATTGATGGTTCAATGATCGAACTTGCTTCTAATTAGTTTTAGATGATTGGTAGATCAATATGAGGTTTTAGTTGTCTAGGAACAAATTTTTTTTTAGCCAGACCCACTTCGAGGCCCAACTAAATTCCATTTGATTGATAAAGCATGCTAGAATTTGCAAAGCAACTAAATGGGCTATGATGATTTCATTTTATTAAAGAGACATGTCTAATAATTATTGTAGCATCTTCATTAATAAGGATGTGTCAAAACATAAATGGGGAGGCATCTTTTGAATGATGAAGCTAGCAGAAATTAAAAGGGCCACAAGGGGGAGCTTCTCTGAGAAATTGCTTAAAGCAAAAGCCATGACCCTTTTGAAAAGAGGTTGTTAGCACTATCCATGCATATTTAAGAAGATTCTCCACATAGGTCAAAGTGGAACCCTCACATTTTTAAAAGAAAATGGTAATTAAAGGCAAGAGAGCCACCCATGCACTAAAAAAACAATGCCATAAGAAGAAGCCAGCTGGCCAAGACAAACTCTAAAATGAAGGGACATCTCAAAACAAGCTAGCCGCTATATTAAATAGAGCACACACATTTTAAAAGACAGCCTATGCATCATAAAGGAAAAAGAGTAGCTGCCATAGTCAAAGCAAAGTGAACTCCACGTAGTAAAAAGGGGGCATCATTGAATACAAGGCAGTCCATGTAGGCATAAAGGAAGATCCATGCTGAAGGAGGCAGGGGACACCCTGCGGTTTAGAGACAATGAAGGAGTCCCATCCGCATGCAAAGAAAGGCCTCGCGCCTGTGCTAAAGTACATGTAGATCATGTCAAGGAAATCAATAGTAGGGTATAGCCATCTAAAGACAGGAAATTGCAAGAAAGACACCATAATGCAAAGAGGCAACCTATGCGAAGACCAAGCTGCAGGTAGAGAAGACACAAGCACATGCCTCATGTTTTTGAAGCATCACTCATGTAGCCAACAAAGAGAACCTGCAAGAAGACAAAAGCCATTCACGCCATGGTAAAGGGAGTTCACGCCTGCAAAAAATAGAGTAACTCATGCAGGAATTATCCCACATTCTTGGTGGATGCATTTTTGGAGTTGTTTAAATACAACATAACACTTTAAGTTATGTGAATTAAAGCTAGAGGCTTTTGAAAGCCATGATGTGCGAGGGTCCCAACTAGTTGTATGATGATGTCAGCCAGAGGCAATAAACTAAAATTTTAAATGAAAATGCACTGACGATGACACGATGCAAAAAGTGAAGATCACTTCAGATGCAAACATGTGGCAAGATCATGTGGCACCCACATTCCTGCATTATCAAGTTGCACGAAAGATAAATATTGCGGGGAAGCGGGCACGCGACATGTGTCAGCAGGGCTCGGGTTAGGAGATGATGTGGCAGGCTCCATCAATGTGCTAAGGTAGTGGTTGGGCAATGAATGAAAGGCTTCCATGTGGTGAGGAAAAAACAACTAATACAGTGATGTGGCACCCAAAATGGAGGTTGAAGGAGATGTCGCCACGTGTTAAAGATCGACAGTATCCACATTCCCGCAATATGGAGTTGCACAGATGTTAAATAATGTGGGAAAGTGAGCTGCCACCACATGGTAGTGGGTCCCGTGTGTGATGATGTGGTAGATGAAGTAGATTGAGTGACCAATTGGAGACTACCACGTGGGAGTTGGTCAAACATGGGTTGACCTGGAGTATAGGGTAAGGGCAATATTGAAGAATATAAAAAATAATATTTTTGTTAAGGATGCATGTCAAAGAATTTTAATTTCAAAATGGGTTAAATCTAAAGTTCAGACTTTAGAAATTTTTTAATTTTTGAAATTTTAAATAAGAGTTGCAGACATGAGTCTCATAGCAGAGGGGTATTTTTCAAATGGACTTCCTGGAGATTTTTGAGAGGTGAACATAGCAATATTATATATCGTCAGAACTGGGAGAAACCAAAATTTTTGAATATGCAATTAGTTTCTACATAGGAAGTAGTCCATTCCTACTATAGAAGGTTTTGTCCCAGATGCCTAATGTGCAACCACATTCAGTTGATGAAGTTCAAAATTGATTTCTAGTATGAAAATGACCTGAGTGTAAGCAAAAGATAGTGAAAATATAGTTTTGGTAGATTTTGATCACTTTTGAGTTAGTTAGATGATATTTTCTATAGCAAGTAGATCAGATTTTGGTGAATCAAAAGGTTTTCATCATTTGAACAGAGATATTTTGCAAATCAGTTACAATGTAATGATGAAATGAAATTAAATCAATGGTAGAAAGAAGAGAGAGGTGATTTAGTTGTAGAAGATTGAATTCCAAGTGGACACATGTCATGCACATATCAGATTCAGGAGTTTACTCTTTTCTATATCTTTTTGTCTTTCTTTCATTGTGGGAGTTCCAGTCTTGGTCACTAAGAAACCAATAGGTTGGTAGTTTCTCTAGGTAATACCAGCAGGGTTCCAGTGTCTTATTGTGATACCACATTTTTCAGCAAATTTCTCTTATGTGAATAGCATTAGGAAGAATAATACAGATAGTTCAGATCTATTAGGTGTTTTTCATGCTTTAATTTCATGCATATGGTTGTATTATTTCAAGGAAATTAATACAAGGAATAGCAGATTGAGTTTCATCTTGAATCTTGTCTCCTTTATCAGTAAGTTTCAATGTTTTATGGCCTTTGAACAAAGAGCCTAGGTCATAGTTGCAGTCCCTTAAGGTTGTATGTTATTTCATTGTTGCTTATGACTCAAGAAGTTATGTAAATGCTTCAAGGAATTAACAAGGTTGGAAGTTTGCTGATTGAGATATCATATAAGAATGAGGTTCAGATTGAGCATTGATGTCTATTTACAAGTTGAATAGATAGATCATATATCTAAATATATGTCTAAGTATCAGATATCCATATGTATGCATTTGATTCATGGATTTGCCCAATGGTTAAGGCACCGATCAGCTACAAGATCATTAAGTCTTACTGCTACATGTCTGAGAGTTTTGTTGAATTCAACATCTTTAATAAACATTCTTTACATTTTATGTTGAAGGACCTAAATGTTTAACCCTCACTCAACTTGTGAATATTCTAGATTTTCATTTAGCTATTGTAGATCTATGTCATTTCATGAGTTACTAGGAGATATAAGGGTTTTATCTTCTTTAATAGATTCAAGGATATGTTTTTGCACTGGTACGGTATCATTTGAATTTGAGGTCTGCCCGCCTAGGTTTAACAGAGCCTGAAGTAGAAGAAGGGTCAAGCCTTATAGTTGGCCCTATGTCTAAAATGATATATTGATAATGAGAGTTAGCTGCCTCGAGATGTGTCATATTCTCATGGGTATAATTGTAAACCCTCCAACATTTTCAAATGCCAATAGACCCCACCTTGTATTGTGATAGGGAGTGCACCTGACCCCATCTTGGGGGTGCTACTCCTAAACCCTTGTAGAAATAATCTAGAGGGAAATTGCATTGAATAAACTACTAAGTCTAATTAAGCTCCACATCACAACAATCTCCCACTTAGAGATTGATCAAACTCCACAATAATAACCTCCCACTTGGAGACTAATTATAGCACTACTAAACTTGTAGCTCCAACTAGAATATTAAATCACCCTAGACTCTATTGTTCTTTTAGTTTGTTCAGTCTAGAAGACCAACCAAAGATAAAGAGGAATTCAACTTCTCCCTTGTCACTACCTTTGTAAACATATCTGATAGATAGTCATTTGTATGTATCTTCTCTAGCTTTAACTATCCATCATCCAAAACTAACTAAATGAAATGGTACTGCAACTATCTGTATTTTGTCTTTGAATGTAGAGTTGAATTCTTTTCAAGATGAATAACACTCTACTATATGTGAAAAAATAATTATCCCTCTATGGGTGTCCCAATTCTTCCATGAAGAATTGAAGCCATATCATCTACTTGGATACCTCTATAGCAACAAAATATTTTTCCTTTTGCAATTGATAAAGCATTAACCTACTATAATCAAGAAACCCAACTCACTATTTCCCCACCAATAGTAAATGGATAACCTATAGTGATCCTCCTAGTATCAATATCCCCTACCAAATCTAAGTAAACATAGCCTTGTAAATTAGTAGTAGATCCACTAAAGTGTAAGCACTTACTAGATGTTCTTTTCAAATATATGAGAATCTATTTAACTATGTTCCAATGCTCAAGCCTTGGATGACTCATATACTTTCTAATGACTCCCACTACATATGCAATATCTAGCCTTGTACATACCATAGAATACATCAAGCTTCCTACAGCTAAAGAATAAGGTACCTTAGACATCTTATCCTCCTCTTCTTGTGTCTTGGGACACACCTCCTTAGTCAACTTCAAATGATCAAGTAAAGGTGTGCTGACAACTTTAACATTCTCCATAGAGAAATGTTTCAACACCTTCTCAATATAATCAGCCTAAGATAAAGTCAATTTCTTGTTCTTCATATCTCTACAAATCTTCATACCAAAGATTTATTTTTCTACCCCCAAATCCTTCATAATAAATGTATGTGCTAACTAGCATTTCAGCTCCTTAATGTGATCCATGTTAAACCCAACTACAAGCATATCATCAACATATAAACATAAAACAATGTAGCTATCATCCTATAACCTCTTAAAATAAACACAATGATCTAAGAACACCTGCTATATCCATGCTCATGCATAAACCTATCAAATTTTACATACCATTGCCAAGGTGCTTGCTTCAAACCATATAAACTTTTCTTCAATCTGATTTCTTCTCATGTTGCTACAACAAATCTTTGTACAACACTTTCTCATTGAATATGACATCCTTGCTTCTTAAAATTTTATGATTTACAAAATCCCAAAGGCTATAACCAAATTCATTAATGTCATATCCAAAAAATACACGTCTTTGACTTATCTTCCAGTTTGGTTCTATTTTTTCAAATTCTATATGAGAAAACGCTTCACAATCAAAGGTTTTGAGAAATGAATAACTCACCTTCTTACCAATCCATGCTTCCTCTAGAATACCACATCCCAAAGGAGTATAGGGACTCTATTAATCAAATATATAGCAGTATTGATAGCCTTTGCCCACATGTTTAAGGGCAACCCTGCATGCAACCTCATGATTCTTGCACACTCCATTATTATCATGTTCATGCGTTCAACCACTCCATTTTCCTATGGAGTCCTTAAAATAGTTTTCTATCTATGAATACCCTTGGTAGAGCAACAATCTTCAAATTCATGACTATAATATTCACCACTATTATCATATCTAAGACATTTTAATTGCTTACCTATCTCATTTTCAACCAAGCATTTCTATTTCTTAAAATTTTGAAATGCATCATATTTCTATCTAAGTAAATATACTTTTCTAGTTGCATCATCAATAAATGTAACATAATAATCAGATCCACCAAGGGAAGATATCTAAGCTAGTCCCCATACATCTGTATGCACAAGCTCTAATCTCTCACTTTTATTTTCCTTCCCAGTCTTCACATAACTCACTCTCTTTTGTTTTCAATATGCACAACTTTCACAAAAATCCATATTGACACATTTTAGACCTGATAAGACTTTCTTTGAATGAAATACTTTCATATCTTTCTCACTTATGTGCCCAAGTCTATTGTACCATAGCACTGTATTAGAATCTACATTAGCTATTTGTTCTCCTTGCTCAACTTTAGCAACTATTCCTGAACATTCACTTTTCTCTAAAACAATAAAGTAGAAGGAACAATATAACTTATACAAAGATATAAAGTTCCTACTTTCACACCTTTTTCTACTACAAAGGAACCTTTTGAAATCTTCTAATTTTTATCATTAAAAATAACTACACAACCCTCATCATGGATTTTTCCTATTGAAATTAAATTTCTACTAATCTTTGGAACATGTCTTACCTCATGTAGTATCCAATGATTCTCATTGGGAAACTTAATCTTAACTTTTCCCTCTCCAACAATTTGATAGGGTTCATTATCCCCCAAATAAACAAGCCCAAAATCCCCTTGGTTATAATCAATAAAATAACCTCTATGAGGTGTAGTGTGAAATGAATCACTAGAATTTAAAACCCATGAATCATCAACACTTTCTAAAGACATAAGAAAAGCATCCTCTTTAGATTTTTTACTTACCACATTTGCCTCCTTTTTTCCTTTTGGATTATCTCTTTCATTGTTCTTTTGGGTCTGACAATCTTTCTTCTTATACCGTGTTTTACCATAGTACCAACAATCTCTCAGTCCTTTGTACTGAGACCTCTTCCCCTTTGACTTTCCTCTTGATTTCCTATGATTTCTCCAATTATTTCCTCTCTCAATCATTCTACCTATACTTTGTACATTCAAAGCACTTCTTGATGTAGATCCACTTGAGGATTTCCTACAAGTTTCCTTACTCAAAATAACATGGATCACATCATCAAATTTTAGGGTATTAGATCCATAAACAAAATTACTCACAACCCCATGGGAGCATTGCCCCTCAATCCCACCCACCCAAGGCACTACCACTTGACCCCATCTTAGAGGTGTTGCCCCCAAACCCCCATAGAAATAATCTGGAGGGAAACCATTCTGAATAAGCATCTGAGTCTGATTAGGAACCACATCACAATACTAGGCTACTTTGATAATTTGATCCACTATATACATATATATAGACACACACACACACACACACACATATATATATACATATATATACATACATATATATATATATACATATATATATACATATATATATACATATATATATACATATATATATATACATATACATATATATATATATACATATATATATACATATACATATATATATATATATATACATATATATATACATATATATATATATATATACATATATATATATACATATACATATATATATACATACATATATATATATATATATATATATAATATACATATATATATATACATATACATATATATACATATACATACATACATATATATATATGTGTGTGTGTGTGTGTGTGTGTGTGTGTGTGTATGTATATGTATATATATATATGTATATGTATATATATATATGTATATTATATATATATATGTATATGTATATATATATGATATATTTATGCTTTTGAAAAATAAAAATCAATCAAATAAGTTCATTGTAAACATATAATTTACCTAACATTCATCATTGAGGAATATAGATACTAAGATAAGAATAATTATTAAACATAATTAATTTTACTATTAATAAAGGATAACCTTTTCATGCAAAGCTCAAATGATTCTATGAAATGTGGTAGCAACATTTGTGAACTTAATTATTCCTCTTCCTATTAATATTTCTCTCTTTCTTGTAGTCATCTCAGTCTTTTATTGCATATTACAAAATAAACTAATCCTTAAAAATATTTGGGAAATTGCACTAGGCTTGTCACTATTGTAGTTAAAATTGAAATTTGTTTGGAAGCTATTGGATTATAATAGATCTCCATTAATTTGGAAGTTATTGATTGAAATGAGAGAGAATCATATATTTAGGTCTAAAGTTTACCATATCCAAGGCCCCTACACTAAAGAGTAAAGAAATCTTCCACTAAATAATGATATCAAATTTTTGTTCACTATATGCCATGAGATATTCCACAATAAACTCAACTACTTATGTAGTAGTAATATCTAAAATACCCTACAAATACCATTCACAAGGGAAATAAATGATTCATCAAAAGTAATTATATTAATTTTCCTTTCCCCAAAGTAATCTTTTTATAAAAATCCACATATATTTCTAGTTTTTAAGTCAAAAGTCTCCTTGAATCAAGTGGTGCTTCATAGCTGGAAATTTTCTTTAGTGCTACAAGGATGTGCTTCCACAAGTTAAAGGATTAATTATTGTAAAAGATGAATTGATTATGCTAATCCAAACATGTTTGAATGGCTTATGATGAAGAATGGAGGTATGCAAAGTCCTAGAGGAATTGTTTTATGGAGTGGAATTAGTTTAGGAGCTAGGCAAAATTTGAAATTGTCACTAGTCTCGGTCTTCAAATGTTAAGAGGTGGATTTTGGCATTGGAAACCAGTGGTATCAAACCTAAGAATATTTAAGTCTTTGACATTGTATGCTAACCAATATCTCTTGAGACTTGATAGGCTCTAGTGTATCTACTGAGAGTTGATAGGCACCAGTGAAAATAGCAGTCACTATTCTACAATTTCATTATTTTCCACACCATCTAAAGATGATCAATGGTTTCTTATTGAATCTATTGTGACTATATTGCTAATGCAAGAGAATGTTGCATCCAACGTCAATTTGAATCTTATAAAATTCTAGTCATTAACATTAGCACTTTATAACTTTACTGATCTTTGAATGATGGTCTATATTTAAAAGGATGGCTAGGGAATATTGAAATATCATGCTATTCAAATGCTTGATCAATTTGGAAGACCACGTTATGATTTCCATGGAAAAGGCATAACTTGTGTTATATTTTATGGTTCTAAAGAGATAAGTATTGCATACCTCTTTTTAATAATGTTTATGTAGATATTATTTCTTATAGTGAATCATGTATGCCTCTATCATATGTATTTCTCTTTGAATAAATTGATCCAATGAATGATTAATAATCTTTATTAATTGGTTGTAGGTCATTTCAAGGAGCATTAGGATGTTGAATAGATAATATTTTGGAAGGATTGTAAGCCAACTTGCTCAGTAACATTTATAGTTGTGGATTTTGGTTGCATTTTGGATTCTCGTGTCTTGAAACATCATCTTAGTGGAGTGTAGAACACTCATATTGGTATCTTCTAAGTTATTTTAGTGAGTAGAGATTTTAGATTCATATTTTAAAGTAACAAAGACATAACTTCAGGTCTAGCTCATTTAGTGGAACAACAACAAAGAGATAACATTATAAATCAAGAAATATATATAGGGATCCTACTTGCAACCATGAGTCTGATGTGATTTTATAAAAGATTACAAATTTAAATTGAGTTTATTTTGAGAAAGTATTGAGGATGTTGTTGAAAGCCTAGATATTTGGCTCCTCTATTTAGGTTTCTTAAGAGTATCTTAGTAGACATATTAATATTATTTTAGATTTTTAGAGACTAATTTACCTAATCTGAGTAATTTCAAAGGCCTAAGAAATAAAGATTTTTTTCCAACATACTTAGCTAAATTAAAACTTAGGGCATATCCAATCAGCTTCAAGACACAATGCAAGCCTCATATGAATGCATTCATATTATAGAATTTCAGCAAAACAATCTATTAAGTATTAACACATTCTCTTTGGATTTTTTAATTTTATTGATAGTCAAAATATATCGTAAGCCCAAGTAGATTTAAATATTTAAAGATAAATTTATTGGACTAATGGCTTATAGAGAAAACAAATATGACAAGAAAAACATGTCAGGTTTGAGCCAAGATGTGTACCATCCATCTCTAATGGTGTCAGTTCTAGCAAGAAATATATTTTATAACAAGAAAAGAACAATTTTGTTGGCATTCTCAAAGATAAATTAAAAAATCAGAAAAACCCACTCAGCTTCAAATTTTAAAATCTATTTGTCTATTTGTTAGTTGTTGATAGATTACCTTTTACTATTCTTCCATTTTTTTCCTCTTATTACTGCAATTATTTTTTTTTGTCAATGGTTGTCTTTTGTAGTCTTCTAAACTAGATTGACGATTTGTACAATCTTTCAGCAATTATTTGGTAAAAGGTTAGCACCCTAGTTTTTTCTTCTTTTATTAATATAAAATAATGAGTGACTTTTCTAGTCAAAGAAGGAAAGAACATATAAAAATTCGAAAGATCATGAGTCCTATAGCCAAGTATCTATGTAAAAAGAGTTTTCAAAACTGTTAACATCGTCACTTAAATTATAGTTGATTAATAAGTTACAACAAGTACATTTACTATGTGATAAGTTCTTGTGAGATAATGAGAATTCAGTACATCAATTGAAATATTGAACACTGGATAAAATATGCAAGGCATCAAAATGAGATTACCATTGTAGAACTAGATCTCTTTATGCCACTCTTTCCTCCAAATAGTACATGTGTGGTCTAATCTTCAATCACAAAGACTCAAATGTTTAAAGAGAAAGGTAACATGTTTAAAGAGGATAGGAATTAAGACATAGGTAAGATTTTAAAAGATTTTTTTAAGAGAGAGATCAAGTATGATAAAGGTAAAGAAAAGTGAGAGCATTACAGGTCAATTCAATTCAGTCATCTTGTGTCAAGGCCATTGTCAATTTACTAGAGACTTTTTAATATCATTCTTCTTCATGATAACAAAAAGGCATTATTTTATAAGAGAATGCATTGAAACTTTTAAAACATGAAAAATCACTAATGTACATTAGCATAGAATTAAAAACTTGGGAGAGAAGGAATGGAGAAGAGTTGAAGCATAAATTCTAACAATTCATGAGACATGTTTTGTACTATTTTTTTATTACAAAACTATGGGCTTTTGCCAATCATAGATTTTATCTATTCATGCTAAGCATATTATAACATTTTTTACTAAGACAAATTTTGTTCTTTTAAAGAAATTGAACATGTTAGTAGGTGTTGAAATTTATAGTAGTGAAGTTAAGATTGTTTAGATTTAGCTTCCCCTATCATTAGAGAAGAATCTACAAGTAAAACAAGATGCAATGAGGTGAATTGTTGATATTTATAAAGAAGGTGATATATACCTACTTGTGATGACTTTCTTTCTTTCTTGTTCTATTGACTATTTTCTCTTATTATCAAATTCCTTGTGGATCTATTAGAGAGGCCCGATTTCTTTTCTATTTTGTATTCTCATAAAATTTTGTGCTAAATGATTAAGAAAATTTATAAAGTTGAATGGATTTTGTATGTTTGGAATGACATCTACTCAGCTGAAATCTAATTATTAATCATTGTAAATCTCCCACCAGTTGTTCACCAACATCATTATATCCTCACTTTGCATGTTCTCCTCTTTTTTGTGTACTTCCATGGCTTTGATCCCTACATTGCCATGGATCAACACTTAGGTTAGAACATACACATAATTTTGACTATTTACAAGGTGTAAATTTGGAAAAGAAGTTGTAAGAGGGTAAAGATAATATTTACCCTCTTTCTTTATTGCATCAATAATTTAAATCCTAATCTAAAAAGTTAAAAATATTATATCAATTATATCATAGATCATAAATATATGATCAGTGAATCTGGGGCCCATGCACCCCATTGCCATACAGAACAAATGTTGTTAGGATTATGAACTATATAAATTTTAAGTATTTAAATAGTATAGATAATTACAACTATACAAAAATGGATGACTTTTACTCTATCAAGATCCACATTTTCTAGATGGTGCCATCACATACCCAAGACAAGGTTATAAATAACTGGAATTGGCCTATAAATATTATAGAAAAATATGTTCAAGGAATCTTTCTCTACAAAAGGTATTATGTAATTGTTTTGAAGGAAAAAAGTATCTCAAAGAGTAAAGAATGTATATGTGTATTGGTTTACTATTTATTGCTTATACGTGCTCTTTTAGCTAGCCTAATTTTTCAACTTTTTCATTTCTTTTAGTTCTTTCCAAGAATTGGACAGCCACACACAACATGTTGCACCTATTTTATAATCCTAGATTTTCCATTTTAAGGGTTACTATAGCCTAACCCATAACAAAAATCATAGTTATTATAATTAATTCTTTGAGAGTTATTAAAAAATGACATGTTTGATTATTCTTGTTTATGATAGTGGTTAAATAAATGACTTGGTGCTATAGGAGGGTTAATTTTTCAAGATTTCTAGTAGGGTGTCATATGTCAATTTACTTAGCTCAAATATGAACATGCCAATATTATAGAGTGTAGGTAGTTTCCCTAATTCATAAATCCATTAGACCTTCTTAAGGCACTACTCACAATAGCTAATTACTGGGGAGTCTGACATCCCTTATTGTAGATCTACTATTTCTCCTATTTTCATTTTCTACTCTCTATAGGGGCTCCCCTAGACCAATTTTAAGGATAGGTGGTTGAATAGGAGTATTAACTTCAATCATGAGACTCTAATTATTTTTGTTCAAATATTTGGAAAGAACTAACATACTATCTGTAAGTAGTGGCCTCACTAAGGGCATCGATCTGTAACACCATGAAGTGTGCTACATGCAATGAAAATAGCTTCTCAAAACCCTAGCTCAATCTTTATTGTCAAATACCATTCGATTTGGCTCAAATATACAAGTATTGTAATACTCAATGATTCAAGCAACATTTTCCAATTCTAGCTTGAATAAGAGGCAAAAGGAGTTTATTGTTACAAATTCACTTTACTATTGAAAATGCCCTAATTTTTCATTTTTTATTTAAAATATTCAAATTAATAGTAATTTGTAATTTAAGTAATAATTTAAAATACATGACTTTTTTTTTCAATTTTTAGCTTAAACAAATTAAAGTAGTATAAATTTAAAAAATTTAAATAAAATTTTATAAGTATTTAAGACAATATAATTTATTTTTATTTTTATTTTTATTTTTTAAACCATCTACTCGAGTTAGGGCTTAGAATCATTATTATTTATTCATTAAAATAAAGTATTTATTTGAATTTAATTAATTATAAAAAATTATTTTTGATCATATATTTTATTGATGCATAAATAATTTTTAATTTTTTAGTAGTATATTAAAAAGATTTCAAAATAATTAAAATAATAATTTATGTTTTTTATGTCAACTTGTTCAATAATTAAGTTGTTATTTTTGTACAGAGCATTATTTCCCAATTTTATCACATAATTTTAGTGCAAGCATCTTTTAAATTCTAATTCAATAGTCCATAATCATATGAGCATGTTCAACAATTTTCGGATGGTTATTGATAATGGAGTCTAAGAGTGAAGGGTGTCTCTTTTTGATGGACCTTTTATCTATCTCATGGATGCTAATAATAATAATAATAGTAATTGAGGTCAATTAATGATTTGAAATTTTCTTCAACAATAATAAAATTATTAGCAATTTGAGAATTAGATATCTCACAACTCAAATAAATAGGGAGATGGTTGAGGGCTTTGAATTTTTTTTAATTTCCTATAATGATTTTAGTTTCCTTTATTTTTGTTATTGGAGACTAGTAAAGGAGGGTGAAACCCCTTTATCTTTATTAGATTAATGGTTACATTATAGGCATTCACGATCCATATAAGAAAAAATCATCATTTATCTTTATTAAGATTAATGTTTCATTATTAGTATTCACAATCCATATAAGAAAAAAATTGAGGAAATATTTAGTGACGTCTTTGGTGAAATCTGATTCAAATCATAGTCCCTTCTGAAAGTGTTCTCATCAATGTAAAAATTTTCATTTTTAATCTTTGATTTTACATTAAATATCATTTGAAAGCATCTCAAATTTTCCTTCAAGATCTCAAATTTGTAACATTACTCTTGAAGTTTTCTCTTACTAGGGTAGGAAAAATACATTATTTTTTATTATACCAAGTTTGAATTTGATTGTCATTGCACCCTAACTGGTAGGCATTTTGAACTGGACTTCTTGGTTTATTATTAAAACAACCATAGGGTTGATTAAATTGATTTGCTCTAGTTGTTGATTTTTTTAAAAAAATTCTTAGCAAATTGCTTAGGTCTTCTCAATTTAATTTTGTAAAGTTTCTTCTACTCAATATATGTATTAACATTAATATAACCTTATAGTTTTTTAAAATTTGAAAATAGAACTATGTATATTTTGTGAAATGGTATTTTATATATTGTAGATTATAATTAAATACAATCTGGTGAGCATGTATTTGTGTGAGATCATAAAGATTTATACTTTTAAATTACAACATATTTTTCTATATATTATAAATGTAAATTATTCAATTGATGAATATAGTGTATCTTCTTATCTAAATATTTAAAAGTGATATTATCATATGGATGATACTTCAAATGCATTGCTATAAATTTCTTATATATAAATAGATGTACTAATTTTATTTTACATATAGCCAACCTTCCCCTTCAAGATTTGTGACATGACTTAACCACCTCCTATGTTCTCTAAGTCTAGTGGTTGTATCAGGCATTAACAGGTTGATCTTTTGGTCCAACAACAACTCTAGCTTGTAACAAGTGGTATCAAAGGTTGGTCATAGGTTTGAATCTCCTCGGGTAATGCTAAGGGGGGAATTGTCAAACTAATCGCTAGCCTTCCCCTTCGGGATTTGTGACATGGCTTAACCACCTCCTATGTTCTATAAGTCTAGTGGCTGTATTGGGCATTAATAGGTCGATCTTTTGGTGCAATGGAAACTCTAGCTTGTAACAATTAAAGTTTGTGAAAAATAACCTTTTTTATTTGAATTAGATTTACTAGACACTCTTATATACATCTAGCATTATTCTCCTTTACTCAACAATAATTTATCCTTATATAATAATAAAATATAACCTAAAATTATTTGATTATCATAGATTGAAAGAAGTAAAAGAAAAACCTTAATATAATAGCTAGTAAGGAAATATAGAACATCAAATAGACTTAATATTAAGTTCTACATTCAAGTAGAATACATCTATAATGGGATTATATGTGCGATACACATTGGAAGTCATAAAAATAAAAATAATTAATTAATTATAATTTTAAACTAGTTTCCTTTGTGTAATTATAGAAATGTTACCTATTTATCAAAATTATATTAAATTTATTTAATCATTTTATGTTAAAAATGAGAAAACTCACCCTAGCTTTAGTTCGCAAAGTCCTAACTTGTGTCACACTCTCTAGGATACTCTCCACTTAATAATAAAAATTCCAAAAATTAATGAATTTTGTTTATTAAAGCTAGTAAACTATTTGACCCATTAAGGAGAAATATAAAAGGATACATTTGTAGTACAAAGGATACAATTTTCAAAGGAAAATATCCAATTTTAGGGTGATTTTAGGCCTAGCACAATCCCAAAATAGGAAAATCAATCCCATGTACCATCATTATTTTGAAAGGAAACCAATTAATTTTATTTCCTTAAGGATGAGTGAGGTAGTTCTATCTCTAAATATTGGATATAAAATTCTTGTAAAATTTGACAAGAGCTTATGATAATTATGGAAGGATATAGAAAAATATTAAGACATTAAATTTAAATCTAATGTACTTAAGGTAAAAGATTGCAGTTTCTTTTCTTTGGCTCTGATTATCCTTGTTCCATGGTTGCAACAACATATCTAGGATACCCCCCTAGTTTGGGGGCATCTCTTAGACTCCAAGACACCCTCAAGACATTCAAGGGATCCTATAAGAATCTAATGACCCCCCCAAGGAAGGTTGTCATGTATTTACCAATATGAAATGTGCTTATACAAAGATTAATAAAAATAACTATATGCATTAGGAAAGAGTTAGAGAATGTGCCTTCAAAATTTTACGCAATAATAAAATAAGCATTAATGTAGTTAAATTATCTATTAGTGCTTAATGTCAAAGTACCCATTTTTCTTCCTTGATCTTTAAAAGTTTTCATTTGGAATTACCTTGGTTTTGCAAAACTTCAATTCAACTAGTCCTTTATAGACAATATTTCAAGTAAAATCATGACAATACCAATTGTTTGGTTTGATTATTGAAAATGAGATTTTGATCCTATAGGTGGAATATTTTAAACTCAACTACGAGTAATAAAAGTTATAAAAAGTTAAAGAACGTATTAATATGACTAAAAAGTCATCGATCATTCATTTAGCTATTTATTTGGTTGACTAATTATTAGTGACCAATTATTTAGTTATTTTCTTGGGTGACTAATTATTAGTGACCAATTGTTTAGTCATTTATTTAGTCCCTTATCTTTGTCTAACTCTGTGATTTTATATGATGACCAAACCAGTCATTTATTTAGTCACTTATATTAATAAATTGTAAAAAAATACTAGAATTTGATCACTTTTAGTCATGTGTCTAAAACTTTTAGTTTTGTGACTAAAATTTTTAGTCACGTGGTCATTTATTTGCCAAAATTCTACTAGTGGATGGAGTTTAGAAGTAATAACATAAATCAATAAAATCATGTTATTTTCCTATTGAAATTGAGTAAAAAACTAGTTGTACAAAATTGTATAGATGCATATGTGCCATTAAGGAATTGGAAAACTTGGTCTAGTTTTTTGTGAAGGTATTGCAAGTGATTTTGAGTCTTGAAGTTAGATAGAATGTTAGTTATTCAATTTTGTGTGCTTGTTGGTCGCAAGAAGGCCCTAATTAGGGTTTCAAGAGAAAATCTCTCTTTCCCAGAGATTCCACCATGGGAAAAATCTAAACCTTGGTAGAAAGAAAGGAGGGAGGATGTAATATAAGAATTTTTAGGTCTCAGATTAGGAAGTAGAGGATGTTGGGAGAAAACACTAAACCCTTTGGACATGCATCAAAATGTGATTGTTCAAATTTGGGTTTTTGAGACACAACTTGGCCTAGGGGTGGAGTAGAAGCCTAAATCCTTGAATTTAGATGTTTTGACATATTCCTAAAGTGTTCCAATTGGTTTGGCTAGAAGATTATCTAAATTTATAGTACTTGCTTTGTAAAAGTGATGCCCTATTAGGCCTAGGAGAGAATTGCAAACAACTATAGTTAGGGGATTGGTCAAGAGTCCTAACTTGGTAAGAGTTGTTTTTTAATGGATTTAAGACTTTGAAGGTGGTCAAGACTTTTTGTGGTGGAGTTCCAAGTAAGTTGCCTTCATAAATCCATGATTTCTCCTTGTAGCCTTGTTTTGAAGCTTAGGAGTCTAGGTTGAATTTCTAAAGCATTTCTTGTGGAGTTTGTGTTCTTAACACTTAAGGTGTGAGTATTAGTTTTGGTAGATACCATATTCCATCCCTAAAAAATTTAGTCTTAAAATTGTGTCTTGTTGGGCCTAAAAGATTTTCTAGACTTTGAAGTAGATCTAGTCTAGATATTGTGGGTTTTGGGAACCATTGTAAGAGCCCTAGATTGTATTTGTGAAGTGGTTTTGTGCACCTCTAAGTGAAAATTTTGATATAGTTTGGTGACTCTGATCCATGTGGTATCATAGGAACTAGTAGATCTTTGGAGAAAGACAAAGTTGCAACCATTTCATATGGTGGAGAAAAAAATGATAATGAACTTCCTAATAGAATGACAAATGTTGAACTACTAAGAGTGGTGAAGGAGCATGATGTAGAAAGGAAGAAAATGAAGAAAGAGATGGAAAATTGAAAGAACAAGTCAAAAAGGAATTCATTGGTAACTCTAAGATTGAGAAGAAGGGGAGTGATGAGAGAAGGACCATGGACACCAAACTTGATCTTCCTATTTATACGGAGAAGATGGATCCAAAAGAAGCAATGGATTGGATTGATGCACTCACTAGTTTCTTTGATTGTGAGGAGATACTAGAGCATTAGAAGGTTAAGATAGCCAAATCCAAGTTGAAGGGGTCAGATCTAACTTGGTGGAATTTTGCTCAAGAAGAGAGGGTGAAGATGGAGAAAATAAGATAAGTACATGGAAGAAGATGGTGACCTTGGTGAAGGAAGACTATGTGTCTGAGGACTATGAGATTCTACTTCATAAAAAGAGGTAGAGTCTAAGACAAAAAGAGATGGACTTCTCTAGTTATACTGATGAATTTGACAAACTTAATATGAAATCTAAGTTGGTGAAACTAGAGTGTGTTAAACTTGCTAGATATATGCAAGGTTTGAGGATGAATATCCAAGATGAATTAAGTCTATGTTATCCTAACATAGTCCAGAAATGCTTTTAGTTGGCATTGAAAGTGAAGGAAAAAATAGGAGGAATCAAGATCTAGCTAGTCAAGGAAGAGTCCAAAGAGACTTTAGCAACATAGGAAGAGGATCAAGTAGTGGCAGAAGACACAGTCCTATCGACTAAGGTGAGACCAATGAAGAGAACTCCTTCGGTGAGAACAATTCTAGAGGATCCCATAGACAGAGAAGAGGAGACTCAAGAGAATATTTGGAGGGAGATCATCAGGACCTAAAAGGTGTTATAGATGCAACCAACTAAGGAACTTGGCATCTAAGTGTCTTGAAAAGGCAAAGAATTAGATTGATAGGAGGGAAAATTTAGTCAGAAAAGAAGACAATCAATAAGAAGATACAAAAGGATCTTATGTAGCACCTGGGAAGGGAGAATCCCTTATGATGAGGAGGACACTATTGAATGCCCCAAGAACTCATGAACTACATCAGAGAAAGAATATGTTTAGGACCACCTACAAGTGTGGAGACAAGGTCTACAAGATGTTAATTGATAGTGGGTCTATAGACGACTTGGTGTTTGAAGAAGCATTGAAGAAGTTGAAGTTGAGAAGGGTGCCACATCAAAAACCTTACAAGGTTTCATGTCTCACAAAGAAGAAACAAACTATTATAGAGAAGAAAGCTTGGGAAAAATTCCAACTTGGAAAGTACAGAGATAGAGTCCTCTATGATATTGTTCTTATGGATGCCTATCATTTACTACTAGGGAGACCTTGGGAATATGATGTGGAGGCACACCATGATGGAAGGTTAAACACATACACAATCAACTACAAAGTTGAAAAGGTAACTCTCTTACCCTTGCCAAATTTTTCAAAAGAGAAAAAAGATCCAAAAAATTTGTTTGTAGGTGGAAAAGAGTTTTTGAATACTTTAAAACAAGAAAAGGCTCCATGTTATGCCCTAGTGATTTTTCCTAAAGATTACAGACATAAGAATGTTTTAAAGGAAGTAAAAACCTTGAGATATGTAGGTCCTAAAGAGGTTTTAGACCTATTGGACCAGTATAAAGACATTTTCACTAAGGAGTTTCCAAATGAGATGCCCCTAATCAAAGATATAAGTCAAAACATAGATCTAATCTCAGGAGAAACATTGCCTAATAAAGTAGCATACAAATTGACTCCAGAGTAGAATCATGAAATGGCAAGACAAATACAAAAAATCCTAGATAAAGGTTTGATAAGAAAAAGCCTCGATCCTAGTGCAGTACCTATCCTTTTAGCCTTAAAAAGGTGGGCACATGGAGATTTTACACAGATTCTAGAGCCATAAATAAAATCACCATTAGGTATAGATTCCCTATGCCTAGAATAGAATACCTATTGGATCAACTAGGAGGAGAAAGGTACTATTCCAAGATAGATTTAAAGAGTGACTATCATCAAATAAGGATTAGGGATGGGAACAAATAGAAAATTGCATTTAAAACAAATGAAAGCTTATATGAATGAAGAGTGATTCCTTTTGGCATGTTAAATGCTCCAAGCACCTTCATGAGACTCATGAATGAAGTGATCAAACCATTTCTTGGGAAATTTTTCATAGTGTACCTTGATGACATCCTTATTTTTAGTAAAAGTAAGGAGAAGCATTTAGAACATCTTAACTTGGTTTTAAAAAGGTTACATGAAGAAAAGATTTTGATAAACTTGGACAAGTGTGTTTCTATGTAGGAATAACTTGTTTACTTGGGATTTGTGATCTTAGAAGGGAACATCAAAATGGACCCTGAGAAGGTAGAAACCATCTTGAGTTGGCCTTCTCCTAGGACCATGACTGAAGTTAGAATTTTTCATGGACTTGCTTCTTTCTATAGAAGGTTCATTAGAAACTTTAGTGAGTCATGTGCTCCTATCCTTGAGACCATCAAGGGTGGGCAAAAATGTAAGTTTGTGTGAAGCAAGGAGGTAGAAGAAGCCTTCCAAATGCTGAAGAAGAAGGTAATGGGAAAACCTATCCTAGTGTTCCCTAATTTTTAGAAGACATTTACCATTGAATGTGATGCTTCAAACCTGGCTAGAGGGGCTATCTTGAGTTGGCAAGGAAGGCCAATAGCCTTTTTTAGTGAGAAACTAAATGAAACAAAGAGGAAGTACTCCTCTTATGATTTTGAACTATATTCCCTAGTAAAATTATTGAATAAATGGAGACTTTATCTCCCTCCAAAGGAATTTGTGGTTTTCACATACAACCAAGCCTTAAATTTCTTAAATATCCAAGAGAAACTAAGCCACAAACACATGAAATGGGTGGAAACAATTAAAGCCTACACCTTTTCAATAAAACACAAGAAGGGAGTTTCCAATAAGGTGGAAGATGCACTAAGTAGGAGGAATCTAATTTTGCAAGAAACCTAGCTCCAAAGTGTAGGGATAAATTCATTGAAAGACATGTGTAAGGATAATAGTGATTTTAAGGATATCTATAAGGTATGTTTTGACTTTTCTAAAGCATATCATACTGAATATGTAGATCACTTGATTCAAAATGGGATATTGTTCAAGGGACACCAACTATGCATTCCAAAATGTTCAATGAGGAAGAACATCATTAGGGAGAAACATGTAGGCAAAATGGGAGGACATTTTGGCTTGGACATGACCTTGAAATAGGTAAGAAGGTTATATTATTTGCTAAAGCTTTAGAAAGAAGTAAACAAGATTGTAGAGACATGTACAATCTATCAAAGAGCCAAAGGTACATCCATTAATGTAGGGCTATATTAGCCTTTACCTATTCCTACAAGGCCTTGGGAGCATTGTAGCATGGACTTTATGATGGAATTTCCAAGAACACAAAGAGGAAATGATGGCATTTATGTTGCAGTGGATAGGTTTAGTAAAATGGCCCACTTCATCCCTTGTAAGAGTACTAATGATGAATTAGTAATTGGAAGTTTTTTCTTCAAAGAAATTGTTAGGATACATGGTTTTCCTCAAACCATACTATCAGACAGGGATGTGAAATTGATTAGTCACTTTTGAAGCACCATGTGGAAAAAGTTGGGAGCCAATCTAAGTTTTAGCTCTTCCTATCATCCACAAACATATGGGTAGAAAGAGGTGGTCAAAAAATCTTTTGGGAATCTAGTTAGGTGCTTGACAAAACAATATGGAGACAAGTGGGAGTCAATCCTACTCCACATAGAGTTTTCTTTCAATGACTTAGTCAATAGGAGTATAGGGAAGATTCCCTTTTAGATTGTATATGGGAAAAATCCCAAAGCCATCTTAGAACACAAAGAGTTACCATCAAACACTCTAATTAGTGCCCATGGAGAAGAGTTTGTAGAAAGTATGAAGGAGATTCATGATTCAGTGAGGTTGACACTTGAGAAGATTGTAGAGAAGTATAAACAAGCAAAAGAAAAACATAGAAGAGATGTTCACTTGCAGGTTGGAGACTTGGTCTGGGCATATTTGAGGAAGGAGAGTTTTCCAAAGGGTAGGCATAATAAGCTACTTATAAAGAAAGTAGGACCTTATCAGATATTGAAGAAGTATGGAATAAATGATTATGAGATAGATTTTCCTTCACATCTTGGTATCTCTCCCATATTTAATATTTGTGATCTAACCCCATATAAAGTTGATGTGAATGTAGGTTCAAAAGTACAACTTGAAGAACTTGAAGAAGATGTTGTAGGAATACCAACTCATAAACCAAGGAAGCTTGGAAATATATTGGACACAAAGATTATCAAACAAACTAGTAAGAATGTGTACAATAAATACTTTGTCTAGTGGCATGGATGTCCTAAAGAGGAGTCTATATGGATGCATGAGCAAGAAATCAAAAAACATGGCTTAACTTTGCAAGACCTTATCTCAAGAGGACTTGATATCAATGCACCCTAGGAGTATGGTGTAGAAGGACCTTCAAATACATCCATTGCAAGCACATTAGGAGGATAAAAGACAAAGGGTTAGGATAGTAGTTAGATCTTGAATCCAGTGTTAGAAATAATTTCCTAATTGTAAGGAAAGGTGACAATAGGTGTGTTATAAATGTAGTTGTCTACCTTAGCCATTTTGGACGATTTCTAAGTTAGAAAAGGGTAAAAGTACTCTATAATGTTTAATAATGGTTAAAATATGATCATAAAATTTTTAGGTTCCTAGGTAGAGTATAGGATTAAAGTTTTAGAAAGTTTGATAACGTTTGACAACTTTAGTCAAAAAGTTGTCAATGTTGCACAATGCAACTTTTGTGCAAGATTTGAATCCCAGCATTTACAACCAGCTCTATTGGTTGGAACTACTTGGGAATGTTATAAATAAGGTTTAGAAACCTTTCTCCACTAGGGATGAAGAATCTAATGTATGTTTTTTATTGAAATCAATAAAATCTTGTTGTTTTCCTATTGAAATTGACTAGAAAACCAGTTGTATAGAATTATACAGATGCATATGTACCATCAAAGAATTGTAAAATTTGTCCTAGTTTTCTATGAAGGTATTGCAAGTGATTTGAATTCCTAAAGCTAGATACAATGTGAGTTATTCAATTTTGTGTGCCTGTTGGTCGCAAGAAAGCCCTAACTAGGGTTTCCAAAGAAAATCTCTTTCCCAGAGATTCCACCATGGAAAAAATATGAAACTTGGTGGAAAGAAAAGAGGGAGGGTGTATTATAATACTTTTTGGATCTTGGATTAGGAGGCAGAGGATGTTGAGAGAAAACATTAAACCCTCTAGATAGGCACCTAAATGTGACTGTCTAGATTTGGGTTTTTGAGACACAGCTTGGCCCAAGGGTGGAATAGAAGCCAAAATCCTTGGATTTAGATTTTTTGACATATTCCTAAAGTTTTCCAATTGGTTTGGTGGGAAGATGATATGAATTTCTAGTACTTGTTTTGTAAAATTGACCTAATTAGCCCTATTATGCCTAGCAGAGAATTGCAAACAACTAGAAATAGGAGACTGGTCAGGAGTCCTAACTTCATAAGGGTTTTTTTTTAATGGATCAAATATTTTGAAGGTGGTCAAAACTTTCTATGATGGATTTCCAAGTAATTTTCCCTCATAAATCCATGATTTCTCCTTGTAGCCCAATTTTGAAGTTTGGGAGTCTAGGTTGAATTTCTAAAGCATTTCATATGGATTTTGTGTTCTTAACACTAAAGGTTTGAGTCTTAGTGTTGGTAGAGACCATATTCGATCCCTAAAACATTTGGTCTTAAAATTGTGTCTTGTTAGACCTAAAAGGTGTTCTAAACTTTGAAGTAGATCTAGTCTAGATATTGTGGGTTTTGGGAACCATTTTCAGAGCCCTATATTGTATTGGTGAAGTGGTTTTGTGCACCTCTAAGTGAAAAATTTGATATGGTTTTGGGACTTTGCTCCAAGTATCCAAGCATTGCAAGGCATTATTTATATTTTCCTTGTCCTCTAGGATAGTGAGAAAAGAGTCATCAACAAAGTGGCCATTGACATACTAAGACAAAGACTCAGGCAAGGAAATCCCATGAACCAAACAAAAATATATAGAGTGGACAAGTAAGTAACCAAACCCTTTAGTAGAAAGAACATACAAAGTTGATACTAGAGAGAAACCCTATAGGATAGATCAAAAAAGCTTGAAGGCTTCATATTGAGAATTGTTAATGGTAATAGAAGCATTAGCATCACCAAAAAGCATTTCTACAGACTAAAGAAAATTAGGGATGAAACTCAAGGCCTGGAGCATAGCCAAAATGAAAGGCCATTCAATTTGATTATAAGCTTTGGCAAAATCAATTTTTAAGAACATAATCTATTGATTGGACTTCCAAGCCCACTCCATGCCTTCCCAAACAACAATGATGTTGTCAAGAATATATTGGGACTTGATGAAACCAGTTTATTCTGGGAGCACAATTATGGGAAGAAGATGTCAAATCTTGAGAGATAAAGCCTTTGCAATGATCTTGTATGACACATTAAAAAAGGTGATGGGACACCAATTGCAAATATCCTCAGAGTAACCAACTCTATGTATGAACTCTTAGTGTGATAAGCTTGAAGATAAACTTTATGTATGTCTAGACCAATAGACTCCCAAAGGTGTTTATAAGATTCACAAGGGAATCCATCACACCCATGGGACTTTTCATTTACCATAGAAAAGACAACCTCCTTGAGGTCCCTAATGGTGAGAAGTTGTTAATAGAAAGCTTGTTGCTCAACCGCTGGGCATTTTGGAGTAACAAAAATACACTTTTTGAGAGCTTTCTCTTGGGCAACCAAATTTCCCTATGAAGAAAAACATTTTCATAATGATGAAAAAAGTCTTGTAGAATGTTGAGGAGATTGGAAAGAATAACATTTCCCTATTTAATCATTTTAATGCCAAAGTTGGTATGATGAGCTTTGAGAGCCTAGAAGAATCCTTTAGAAGCTTTATTGCCAACCTCCAACCAATGGAGTCCAGTCTTGATTTGGGAACCTTGAGCATCATAGTTATCAGCAATTTGTTTGTCATAGCAAAGCTTGGGAAGCTAGAATTGAAAATTAGAATCAAATGGGTTAAGAGCTTCAGAAGCCTTCCTAAGAGCCTTGGTATTGGCTTCATATGATATTTTTCTAAAAACAACCAAATGTTGCTTATAGATGTGAAGAAACCTTGTGGTTTTGGTAACATCATTCCACCATTGAATCTAACCTATTTGGGAGTGAGGACATGGCTCCAAATTCTAGACATGTAGAATGTGAGAAATAGTGGAAGCATGTGTCAACACTGACATGTTGAGGAAAATTTGCGATATGACAGCTTGTTGGAAAACTGTTTGCCAAGAAATGGTAAAATAAATGGGATAGCAGTTTGATAATGTCACATCTAATAGAGGAATGATGTGTAACTCTTGATCTTTAGAAAAGGAGAAAAAATTGTGTAGTAATCATAGCACAATTGAGACATTTAAAAAAATGGTCAATGCCAGCTCAAAAATTAGACCAAGTGTGCCAAACCCCACACTACTACCAATGGTTAGCATTGGGATAAAAAAGGCCCAATTTATTGCACATATAGTACCACACTTCCCTTTTCTCAACTATCCAGTGAAAAGGCAAAATACCTTCCTTGTTAATAGCTAGCTCAACCATATTAAAATCACCGCACATAACCCAAGTAGCTGGAAGCAAGTTGTCAGCCATCCAGTAGCAAAGTTTAAATATTTTCACAACATCATTAGGAGCATAAACATTAACTATACCAAAGGAATGATTATCAATAGAAAGCAAAATCCACACAATTATGTGAATGGGTTAGAACCATGTGAAATAATAATAGAATCAAGACAAGGTGACAAGAGAGTAGCTACACAACATCTACAAGTTTTGTGCTAAAAAGAAAACATAATGTCACTTGGCCAAATGATGCGACATGCAAAAGAAAGCATGAAAACCTAAAATTTATACTTCTTGCATACAAATAAAATCTAAATTACCATGTTTATGACAAGTATCCTAAACATAGTACTTTCTAGAGAGGTCTATAAGACCTTGTGCATTCCATGATAAAGAAAATTCATGAAAAATCTTCCATATCTTCCTCATCCTCAAGGGAGGAGTAGCCATTTTGCAAAAAAGTAGAAACTTGGGTGAAACCAAAGGAAAACTCTCTACGAATGATGACCTGTTGCATTTCATATGGTTTCTTAGTACATCTAGGAGGATTGTGAGAATGCCACACATTTTGAGTATCAATGGAAGATACAAAAAAAAGAGTGTGAACCAGTACATGAGTGGTAGCCCTCACAACCACATTGATCCCTTGTGAAAAAATAGGGTGTATATCCTATGAAACAATATGAATTGACTCAAGTGAAACTATCATTGATCCTGTAATGGCTAAGGTTTGTGCTCCATTTTGAATAGGAGGAATGAAGGTTGAAGCAACATTCAACTATTTGGGGGCCAAGGAAGCCTTGCCCTTGCACCCAACAGTGGTCCATTCCTCTTTTGTTTTCCTTCCACTAGCTTGACAAGAGCATCCTTGGGCAAGGGTTTAACCCTAGGCACTACCAAAGGCCAATCCATGACCTTGTGTTAAGTCAACTAACACCTATAATAAGTGTTAGGGAGGTTCAAATAAAGTACCTTTTCAGAGAAGGTGTGGGAACCAACTTGAATCTTCACATAATCTATGAGATCCTTGGAAAGATCAACCTCAACATAGATTCTTGAAAAACTTCTTGTGTTCCTTGGTAACAAATTTTCCAAGAGTGTTGGAAATGGACTCAATAAAAGGCTAGCATGGGAAGGAAAGACCAAGAAACTTAACCCAAATAGGAACCCTAAGCTTTTTTTCATCAGAGATTGTAAATTTTGGTGACCATCTTTGGAACACAAGCAAGGAGGAATGAATCAACCAAGGGCCATTGCCAAAAACTACATCAGCCTGGGATAGGTTAGTAAAGTAGAATAAAAAAACCTCTCATGAGTTTTTTCACAGCTTCAAGGTAGACTCTATGAGGAGCCCATCTCTTGGTAACCCATTATCTAAGCATGGCTTCAGGAGGAGTCCTACCCACCAAATAACCTATCAATGTATGTTGTTCTAACCATTCACATGCAATGTCAAATTCTTGTAGAATAAGGATAATGTTAGAATTATTTAGAATAACTGAGAGGTGGGAGGGGGGGCGTGAATCAGTTATTCAAGGTCCAAATGCCCTAATAATACTTTTTCTCTACTTTTAATGAATCCATACACTTTTCACCCATCCAAACTTAAATCAACATACAAAGATAAAACATGAAAGATCAACACATGACACAATGATTTACATGGAAACTCAATTTGGGAAAAACCACTAGTAACATGCTACTTGATTTTCACTCTTCTAAAGTGATGCCCTATTAAAAGCTTACAACACACTGTTAAATGTGACCTTGTTAGAGGATTTCACCAAACTATTAGGAATGAGCCTAGTTAAAGGACTTTTGAACATTCACTTGGAATGTCACCCTATTAAAGGATTTACCTCATGGCTATTAAACTAACCTAAGTCCATAGGATTTAAACTATTTGTTACAATTGCTAGAGAGTAACAATAATGGCTTTTTGATCTGATATAACTTACAACATACTTTGTAGATTTCAGATCACACTTTAGTTCTATCCTTTTGCTTGGCTTTAATCACTTTAGCTCTAACTGCTTGTCTTCTTCTCAAGCTTCATCTCCTTGAGTCTTCCTACTCATCATACCAATGCATCCATATCTAGGGTCTTCTTATTGAAATAGAGTAACTATGCTCTCATTCTTCCTTAGCACCTCCTTCAACATTTTATGCTTTCATGCTTGACCACCTCTCTCTATCCCTCTTCTTCATGAACTTATGTCTCCTTAAATAGAAATTTGATTTTCCTTTTTTGCTCAATTCTCCCTCTCCAATTTTAGGGTTTCAAGTGGATTAGGTAAGATACAATGTATTTATCCCATATCTTGTTCTTATTAAAAACTTCATCAGTTGTATCTTTTAAAAATGTTCTACATGGTGCTCTGTGCCACCAACTCATCATTCTTATCTTCCATTTAATTTACAAACTTCTAGATAACAACTTTGTCGGCTTAGATCTGACAAATCTTTGATTTTCAAAATAATGTAGCAACTCGGCATTATTGATTTATTGGTGCTTAGCACCTTTGTGTTACTCGACACTATTGGTTTTCTGATGCTCGACATCTGTTTCCTAGATAGCTTGGCACCTAAATAAAACTATATCACTTGGCACCTAAAGTTCACTCAGCATTTGATAAATTCTGTATCACTCGGCATTTGAAGTTTACTCGACACTTGATAAATTATGTATCACTCAGCATCTGAAGTTTACTCGGCACTTGATAAATTTTGTATCACTCGACATCTGAAGTTTACTCGCTCGGCTTCAACTAGGAATCTGTTCAACACCTACTAGCTTGCTTGACTCCCTCTCTCTAATGAACTTTAGTTAGGCTTTATAGATGTCTTAGCTAAAAACCTTACATCTTTGGTATGTTTTGGTGTGCCCATTCTTTGTGTCTTATAGTATGTCATCAACACACTTTTTCATCAATGGCTTAATCAATCTTTGTACTTCATTACAACATCATAACTTCAACCTTTCTCTTGGTGTACTAGTTACATCTTATTGATTGCCTCCTTGTCAATCAACTAACTGATAGTATTTGGATCACTAAAGCAATTGTCATTCCTGCAAGTAGCAAGTTTGACATCAATGAAAAATTAATGATTGAGAACATTTTTTACCAGTTCCATATGATCATCCTAACAACTTTCCTCATGATTTTTTTTTTCAATCATTTCCAACAATCTCCCTCTTTGGCATTGATGGCAAAACCAAACTGATCAGTTGTTCAACTTAGTTACAATCTCCCTCTTTCATATATATCTCCCTCTTGCTTTGTATTGATCAAGTTTCTACATATTTCTCCCTCTTTGACATAAATTCCAAAGATGTAGCATCTTTATCATGCAAAATATAAGCTTTGGCTTCTTGTTATTTTTCTCCCTCTGTCACCATGCTTGTGACCGATTTGAAGTTTTTGCTCCTGCTGTCATCCTCTACATCATTCTTCTGATATTTCAATGATTTATTGCTAGTGATGTAGGGCAGCTTTCTTGTTGCTTTAAACTTCTTGAGTTAGGGGTATTACCCATAGTTTGCCTCTAAGATATTCATAAGCATCCTTTGGCAATGGTTTGGTGAAGATATCTACATTTTGTTCCTTTGTGTGAATGTATTCCAACTTTAATTGTTTATCTTCTACTAGTTCTCTAACACAATGATACTTGATTGTGATGTGCTTGGTTTTTGCATGCATTACTAGATTTTTGGATATGTTTATAGCACTTGTGTTATCACAATACAGTATCACAGGTTTTGTTACCTCTTCTTTCATTCCTTCCAATAGATGTGTGAGCCACACAATGTTTGTGCAATTGACTGCTGCTACCACATATTTTGATTCTGTAGTGGACTGGGATGTGCATGTTTATTTCTTGCTAGTCCAGGTAACTAACCTTTTGCCTAGAAATAATGCACCTCCACTTGTGCTTTTTCTATCATCAATGTTGCCTCCCCAATCTACATCTATATATGCATTGAGCTCAAATTTTCCATTCTTCTTATAGTATAGACCAAAGTTATCAGTTCTTTTAAGATATATCATTATTCTTTTTACTGTTATGAGATAATTTTCTTTGGGATTAGTAGAGAATCTAGCTACTATTCCAACTGCTAATGCTATGTCTGGTCTACTATGTACAACATATTGTAGTTTTCCAATCACGGATCTGTACATTGTTTGATTGACTTTAGCTGATTCATCATTTTTGGACAGCTTATTCCCTATTGCCATTGGTGTGTTGACTGGTTTGGACTCCTCCAATCCAAACATTTTAAGAATCTCTTTGATGTACTTTGTTTGTGTCACAAATATACCATGTTTTAGTTGATGTACTTGCAATCCAACAAAAAATTTGATTTCTCCAAACATAGACATTTCAAATTCATGTTTCATTTTGTTAGCAAAGCCTTTGCAAAGCACTTTCTTTCCACCAAACACTATGTCATCTAGAAAGATTTTAGATACAATAATATCCTTACCTTCTTCTACTTTGATGTATGTGTTGCTATTATCATCAGTTCTTTCAAATCCTATTTGCACTAGATACTTGTGAAGTCTCTCATACCATGCTCTAGGTGCTTGTTTCAAATCATAGAGTGCTTTATGTAGCTTACAAACCATATCCCTATTGTTCTCATCAACAAATCCTTCCAGTTGTTCAATGTAGACTTCTTCTTCTAGTATACCATTTAAAAAAGCAGACTTTACATCGATCTGATAGACTTTAAAATCTTTATATGTAGCATATGCAAGTAAAGTTCTTACTCTTTCCATTCTAGCAACAGGAGCAAATGTTTCCCCATAGTCTAGTCCTTCTTCTTGAGCATAACCCTTGCATACAAGTCTAGCTTTGTTTCTAGTAATCTCACCATTCTCATCTAGCTTGTTTTTGAATACTGATTTGGTGCCAATCACATTCTTGTCAATTGGTCTAGGAACCAAACTCCAAGTTTTGTTCTTCTTTATTTAATCAATCTCTTCTTCTATAGCTTTATACTAGTCATCATCTTGTAATGCACCATATACTATCTTAGGTTCAAATTTTCTAATCAGACATGATTCATGTCTTAGTCTATTCCTTGTCATTGGTCTTGCATCTTTGTCACCAATTATCTGTTCAGTAGGGTGATGTCTTTTTACATATTTGGATAATCTTGGTTCTGTCCTTGTTTCCATGTTTGATATTTCTGATTCAGGGTCACTATGTACTAATTTTTTAGGTTGTTCTTCATCTCTTTCATATGTACTAACTTCAAAATCAGATTGTGTATTTCCTTCATTCTGCAACTTGGCTTCTGAATGCAACTCAACATTCACTGGTTGTGAGTCAGCTGAAACTAAAACTTGTTGTTGAGTTTCAATTTGATTGACATCATCCTCATCAATCATCCCTTCATAGGAATACACAAAGGTTTTGTATTCATCCATTCTTTTTGGTTATTTAGCTTGGACTTCTATATGTTCATCAAAGTTTACATTTGCACTTTTCACAATTTTATTAGTGTTAGTATTCAAACACTTGTATGCCTTACTTCTAGTGGAATAACCAAGGAATATGCCTTCATCACTTTTTACATCAAATTTTCCATTTCTAGCATCTTTAAGGATAAAAAATTTGCAACCAGATACTTTGAAATGTTTTACATTAGGTGAGTGACCATACCATAATTCAAAAGGTGTTGTATTTGTACCTTTCTTGATTTGTACTCGGTTCAGTGTATGAACAACTACACTTACAACTTCTCTCCAATATTTTAGAGCAACAGTCTTTTCCATCATTAATGTTCTGGCATAGTCAATCATAGATCTATTTCTTTTTTCAGCAATTCCATTCTGTGGGGGAGTTCTAGGAGCTGACATTTGTCTTTTGATTCTTTTATCATTACAAAATATCTCAAATTCATTTGATGTGAATTCACCACCTCTGTCTGATCTTAGGCATTTCAAGCTCTTTCCTGTTTCCTTTTCAACTCTAGCCACATACCACTTAAACATTTGAAAAGCATCACATTTTTTCTTTAAGAATATAGCAATCATCATCCTGGAATAGTCATCAACAAACAAAATTATGTACTTATCTTCCTTATAGCTTTGTACTTCCATTGGACCACATAAGTCAGTATGAACTAATTCAAGTACTTTTTTGGATGTATAGGTTTTTCTTTTGAAACTTGACTTTATCATCTTTCCTAGCTGACATTGTTTGCACATGATATTATCAAGCTTCTTCAATTTTGGTAAATCTCTGACTTTCTTCATTTTACTGATCTTGACCAGATTTTCAAAGTTGACATGACATAGCCTTCTATGCCATAACCATTCATCATCAAATTTTTCAATAAAACAAGAAACATCATCCATATCAAGGTAAAACAGATTACTCCTTGTTTGATCTCCTTTTCCTATCAGTTTACCATCAGTATCATAGATTTTTGCAATTTTGTTTCCAAACTCTACTTTGCATCCTATATTGCCTAACTGTGAGACACTCAGCAAATTGTAGTTTAATCCTTCAACATAGTATGCATTATCACATGAAATTTTCTCTGTGAGCTTAATGGAACCTTTTCCTTTGATTTGACATGGAGAATCATTACCAAATCTAACACTATTTCCATCATACTGAGTAAAGTTAACAAACTTACTTTTGTCTCCTATCATGTGATGTGAGCATCCACTATCTATGATCCACCTATCATTTTTGTTCATACATGTTACCAGTGCTGTGGGCTCTTCTTCATCAGATTGTTCCTTCATGGCTACATAAACAACTTCATCATCATTATCATCAGAATTTTCTTCAACAATATAACACTTCTTACCTTTGTCTTTGTAATCTCTCCTGTCATCATCTCTTCTGAATTTGTTTTTGTTGCCTTCCTTGTAATCCTTTTTCTGTGTACATCTGGCAGCAATATTACCTACTTCATTGCAATTGAAACAAATGATAAGCATCTTACCTTTGAATTTTCCTTTGCCTCTGTGAAATCTTCTAGCAAGCAATGCTTCCAATTGTTCCACATCTTCCTCATCAGTGCTACTGTCACTGGATACATATTTCATTTTTCTTCCTTTCTTTGATTTCACCTATTCAACATCTTTTAGTGATAGCTTGGCCTTAAATGCAAATTCAACATTCTCAAGTCTATAGTTGTCAAAGTTAGATAACTCAAATGTAGTGAGTCTACCTATTATACCTTCAAAACTTAGATTGTTTCCTGGTACACATCTTAGTTCTTATATTGATGATACTCTAATAGCATAGATAGGGAGCAAGGTTCTTAATAACTTACTATTAATAGTATCTTCATCCAATTGACCACTCAAGCATCTTATTGCACTTACCACTTCCTTTATTCTTGCGCCATATTGAGCAGCATTCTCATTTTCTGCCATTTTCATATCATCAAACTTTCCTTTGAGACTTTCTCTTTTTGCTCTTTGTACATTCTGATCTCCTCCATAGATGTCTAATATGGCTTTCCACATTTTGAATGCAGTGTCACATCCTTTGATATCATCAAATTCAGCATAGTTGAGTGCAGAGGCAATCTCCAGCATTGTCTGATTGTGTTCCTGCTTGTTTTTCATGTCTTCTGCAGTAAGAGTACCAGTTGGATCTACATGTTTAGTGAAAATTGAATTTTGGGCATAATCTCCTATGGATCCAAGATGTAACTTCATCAAACTTTTCCATGCAACAAAGTTGTCTTTGTTGAGCTTGGGAACTTCTCTCTTAGGCATTTTGATCTTTTCTGCTTATAGTCCCTTTAAACTGAATCAATAGTTTAGCTCTGATACCAATTGTTAGAATTCTTTAGAATAATTGAGAGGGGGGGTGAATTAGTTATTCAAGGTCCAAATGCCCTAATAATACTTTTTCTCTACTTTTAATGATTCCATACACTTTTCATCCATCCAAACTTAAATCAACCATATTAGCAAGTTATAGTAAATCAACATGCAGAGATAAAACATGAAAGATCAACACATGACACAATGATTTACATGGAAACTCAATTTGGAAAAAAACACCAGTAACACATTACTTGATTTTCACTCTTCTAAAGTGATGCCCTGTTAAAGGCTCACAACACATTGTTAAGTGACCTTGTTAGAGGATTTCACCAAACTATTAGGAATGGGCCCGTTAAAGGACTTTTGAACATTCACTTGGAATGTCACCCTGTTAAAGGATTTACCTCATGGCTATTAAGCCAACCTAAGTCCATAGGATTTAAAATTTCTATTACAATTGCTAGAGAGTAACAATAATGGCTTTTTGATTTGATATAACTTACAACATACTTTGCAAATTTCAGATCACACTTCAGTTCTATCCTTTTTCTTGGCTTTAATCACTTCAACTCTAACTGCTTGTCTTCTTCTCAAGCTTTGTCTCCTTGAGTCTTCCTACTCATCATACCAATGCATCCATATCTGGGGTCTTCTTATTGAAACAAAGTAACTATGCTCTCTTTCTTCCTTAGCACCTCCTTCAACATTTTATGCTTTCATGCTTGACCGCCTCTCTCTATCTCTCTTCTTCATGAACTTATGTCTCCTTAAATAAAAATTTGATTTGCCTTTTCTGCTCAATTCTCCCTCTCCAATTTTAGAGTTTCAAATGGATTAGGTAGGATACAATGTATTTATCCCATATCTTGTTCTTATTAAAAACTTTGTCAGTTGTATCTTTTAAAAATGTTCTACATGGTGTTCTATGCCACTAGGTCATCATTCTTATCTTCCATTTAATTTACAAACTTCTAGATAACAACCTTGTTGGCTTAGATCTGGCAAATCTTCAATTTTCAAAATAATGCAGCAACTCGACATTATTGATTGACTGGTGCTCGGCACCTCTGTGTTACTCAACACTATTGGTTTTTTGATGCTCAACATCTGTTTCCTAGATAGCTCGGCACCTAAATAAAATTGTATCACTCAGCACCTGAATTTCACTCGGCATTTGATAAATTCTGTATCACTTAGCATCTAAAGTTTACTTGGCACTTGATAAATTCTGTATCACTCGGCATCTAAAGTTTACTTGGCACTTGATAAATTTTGTATCACTCAGCATCTAAAGTTTACTCACTCGGCTTCAACTAGGAATTTGTTCAACACCTACTAGCTTGCTCGGCTCCCTCTCTCTAATGAACTTTAGTTAGGCTTTACAGATATCTTAGCTAAAAATCTTACATCTTTGATATGTTTTAGTGTGCCCATTCTCTGTGTCTTATAGTATGTCATCAACACACTTTTTCATCAATGGCTTAGCTGATCCTTGTACTTCATTACAACATCATAACTTCAATATTTCTCTTGGTGTACTAGTTACACCTTATTGATTGCCTCCTTCTTGTCAATCAACTAACTGATAGTATTTGGATCACTAAAGCAATTGTCATTCCTGCAAGTAGCAAGTTTGACATCAATGAAAAAACAATGATTGAGAACATTCTTTACCAGTTCCATATGATCATCCTAACAACTTTCCTCATGATTTTTTTTTGAATCATTTCCAACAGATAATATTAGGATTAACTCATGAAAGACCTTCGGGATGAACTTGCGAGGATTTTCTTCAATGGAGGTGCCATAGCTATTTGAAGTAGTAACTGAACACTAGTATCAACTACTAGGCCATCGTTGGCCGGGGTCATTATAAACTAGCCATAAAAAAATCTCCCACTAAATGTAGTATGATAGATGGAGATGATAAAAGGAAAGCTCAGACAAAGAGTCATACACAAGAGATGCATGAAACCCTAATAGAGCAAAAAAAATCTCATCATTAAAATTCTTGAAAAAAATAAATTTGGAAAAATCTATGAAGAGATAAACAATACAAGATGCACATAATAAAAATCCCTCTATCCTTTAACATGTGAAATAGACAAGTAGATGAATCCTTTGTAGCTTACATATTATTTTCCATCAAGAATTTTCCTATTCCAAAAAAGTACTATTTTTTAACAAGTGAGTGTCAAACAAAAGTTATAGCAGAACATATGTTCATTCCAATCTCTACCAACTTGTTTCCCTAATCCTTGTACTAGCTCCTCAAAGAGTTGTCCTATTTCTCATTGCCTTCGTAATAGAATAATTTTTTTTAAAAATGTAGATACTCTGTCTCTATATCCATACACAATGCTTTCCAAAAGTCCAAAATACTCAATCCAAATCAAACACCATATGAATCTTCTCATTCATCTCATTCCTATACTTTCTAACATTGTTATTTCAAATATAATTTTACATAGCTCTCTTGTTTATTTGCTATTAGAATTCTTTAGAGTAATTGAGAAGGGGGGGTGATTCAATTACTCAAGGTCCAATAAAAAATTTCTCTTATTCAAGTGAGCCCATTAAATATTCATGCATTCAAGCTGATCATTTTAAACTTGCAAGTTATTGATAAATGAATGTGCAACAATAAAACATGAAAGATCAACACATAACATAGTGATTTACATGGAAACCCAATTTGGAAAAAACCACCAGTAACATGCTACCTTATTTCTCACTCTTCTAAAGTGATGCCCTATGAAATGCCTACCCTATTAAAGGCTACAACACACACTATTAAATGTAACCCAATTAAAACATGAAAGATTAACACATAACATAGTGATTTACATGGAAACCCAATTTGGGAAAAACTACCAGTAACATGCTACCTTGTTTCTCACTCTTCTAAAGTGATGCCCTATGAAAGGCCTGCCCTTTTAAAGGCTACAACACACATTATTAAATGTAACCTAGTTAAGGGATTTCAATCACCCTGTTAGAAGTGAACTTGGTTAAAGGACTTTAGAACATTCACTTGGAATGCCACCCTGTTAAAGGATTTTCAAATGGCTATTAAACCAACCTTAGTCCAAAGGATTTTCTCTTACTGATACAATTACTAGAGAGTATTCAATAATGGATTTTGACCTGATAGACTTACAACTTAGCTTGCCGATATCATATCAAAATTTGGTTCAAAAATCTGCTTGGCTTTCAATCTCTACAATTTTGACAACCTTTTCTCCCTTCAAGCTTCTATCTCCTTAATCTTCTTACTTGTTGTACCAATGTAGTCACTCCAATGGTTTTTTGATGAAGTAGAGCATCTGCACTCTATTCTCCTAGGTTTTCTCTTAACCTTTTCAATTCCCTCTCCTTGGCACCACTCTCCAATTTACTTGACCACCTTATTTTTTTTCACCTTATGACCATACATTCCTTAAATAGGAATTTATAATACTTTTCTCACTCTAATTTCCCTCGTCCAAATTATAGTTTGAATGGATTAGGTAGGATATAATGCATCTATCAAATATCTTATTTCCTTCTAGAAACTTCATGTAGAATCTACTTGTATTTGGCTAAAAATAGTTAGCCTAGAATTTTGTACCACTAGCTCAACATCCTTATCTTCCACCTGGTTCACAAAATTTAAGGTAACAAACTTGCCAGCTCTGATCTAGTGAATCTTTGACTTTTCAAATAATGCAGTAGCTCAATACTATTGAATTTCTAATGCTCGATACATATTGTGTTACTCAGCACCTATTACATTTTCACTCAGCATCAACTATATTTTTCTAATGCTCACACCTATTACATTTTTCTTGGCACGAACTGAGTTACTTAGCACACACTAGATTTTGTATTTACTCGGCACTAACTAATAATATGCTTGGCATGAACTAACTTTGCTCGGCACCCACTGTAGACTTTGTTCAGGCTTTGTAGACAGTCTTTGTTATAACTTGTACTTCTAAAGTTTCTAAGTGTAGCCAACCTTTGTATCTTTAAGTATATTATCATTACATTATTTCACCATTGTCTTAACTGATCCTTGCACTTCATCACAAAATCATAACTCAACCTTTCCTCTAGGTGTTGTTGTTACATCTTATTGATTAAATCCTCTTCATCAATCAACTAAGTGATAGCACTTTGATCTTATAAGCAATTATCTTACCAACAAATAGAAAGTTTGACATCAATGACAAAATAATGATTGAAACATACTTCTTCAACAATCTCACTAACTTATCAATGATCTTTTCAATTAGATTTCAACAATCTCCCTCTTTGGCATTGATGGTAAACCAAACTGATCAACCAAGTTACCTAAATGAAAACTAACTAGGTTAAAATACTAAGACAATGCCATATAGAAATTTTTTGACATTTCTCTTTTCATCAGCTTTCAACTTCTTATTACTCCCTTTTTATTGATACATTATTTCCTTTGATCTTCTCCCTCTTAGATATCTTATCCTGATTGATCTCTTTGCTCCTCCCTCTTAGCTATTATATCTCCTTCTCTGTCTTTTGTTGTTGATCTTTCTATTTCTCCCTCTTTTCTTCTATTTTATTAGATTTGATCAATTTTTCCCAATTTTTCATCATTAGTTCCTTATTAGCTTTGATTAGTTTTTGATATTTCTCCCTCTTTGACAACAATGCCAAAGACAAAACATCATAACATCTTTAATCATGCAAATGTAGAATTTGTAGTTCCAATTTCTCCCTTTGTCACCTTACTTGTGACTGATTTTCAATTTCAGCACTTTAAGTACTTTATGCAAAACCTAAAGTAAGATCCTTTGCATCAATTTATGTCATTTAGCAATCAACCTATTTGATGTAGGGTAGTTCTATTGTTACTCAAACAACCTTTGATAGGGGTATTGCCCCTAGCTTACCTCTAAGATATTCATATGCATCCTTAGGTAATGGTTTTGTGAAGATGTCAACAATTTGTTCCTTTGAATTCACATACTTCATCTTCACCTCTTTGTCTTCCTCCAATTCTCTCACATAATGATACTTAATTGCAATGTGCTTTGTTTTGGCATGCACCATAGGATTCTTTGATATATTGATGGCACTAGTATTAGCACAATAAAGTATCATAGGTTTAGTTATCTCTTCCTTCATACCTTTGAGTAGATGCTTGATCCAAACAATGTTTGTACAGTTTATGGAAGCATCAACATATTCAGCTTTAGTTGTGGATTGTAAGGTACAACTTTGCTTTTTGCTAATCCAAGTGACAAATCTTTTTCCTAAAAAGAGTGCTCCTCAACTAGTTCTTTTTTTGTCATCTATATTACCTCCCCAATTTGCATCAGTGTAGGCTCTTAACTCAAATTTTTTAGTCCTCTTATAGTATAAGCCAAATTCATTTGTTCCTTTTAGGTACCTCTTTTTTTTTTTACCACCATACGATGATTTTCTCTTGGGTTTGCAAAAAATATTGCTATTATTCCAACAAACAATGCAATGTCAGGTCTATTTTTTACAACATATTGTAGCTTTCCAATCATTGATCTATACAATGTCTGATTCACTTCAGCTGATTCATCATTCTTTGATAACTTATGTCCTGTTATCATTCGTGTACTGACTAGTTTGAATCTTCTAGTCCAAATTTTTTAAGTATCTCCTTGATGTATTTTGATTGGGTCACAAATATGCCATATTTTATTTGATAAACTTGCAATCCAACAAAGAATTTGATTTCCTCAAACATTGACATCCCAAACTCATGTTTCATCTAATCAACAATATCTTTGCATAGGGCATCTTTTCCTCCAAATATTATATCATCAAAAAAGATTTTAGATATTAGAATGTCCTTACCTTTTTCAGTCTTGATATACAGATTGCTATTGTCATCTGTTCTCTAAAATCCAATCTTTACAAGATATTTGTGAAGTCTCTCATACCATGCTCTAGGCACTTGTTTTAGACCATAGAGTGACTTGTACAATTTGCATGTCATATGCTTGTTGTTGTCATCAATAAATCCCTCTAGTTGTTCTATGTAGATTTCCTCTTCTAGTATACCATTTAGAAAAGTAGACTTAACATCCATCTAGTAAACTTTAAAACTTTTGTAAGCAACATATGCAAGTAAAGTTCTTACTCATTCCATCCTTCTTCTTGAGAATGACCTTTACAAACTACTCTAGCTTTATTTCTTGTGATTTCACCATTCTCATCTAGCTTGTTCCTAAATACCCACTTGGTACCAATCACATTTTTGTCAACTGGTCTTGGAACTAAACTCCAAGTTTTTTTCTTCTCTATCTACTCAATTTCTTCTTCCATAGCTTTGCACCAACCATCATCTTCTAGTTCATCTCTCACTATTTTGGGTTTTATCTTGCTTAGCAGACATGATTCATTTCTTAGTATGTTCCTTGTTATTGGTCTGTTATCCTTGTTTCCAATGATTTGTTCAGTGGGGTGATGTCTTCTCATATACTTAGATAGCCTTGGTTTTGTCCTTGTTACCATGTTTGGTCTTTCAGCTTCAAATTCACTGAGCACATCTCTTTTAGGTAACTTAGCATCTCTTCCATGTGTATTAATTTCAGCATAAGAATGTACATTTTCTTCATTCTACAACTCAACATCTGAATGCAACTTGGCATTTGCTAGTTGTGACTCAAAAGATACTAAAACTTGTTGCTAGTTAACTATTGGATAGGTAGCTTCTTCATTAGTAGGCATTCCCTCATAGAAGTATACAAAAGATATGTATTCTTTTGGTCTTTTGATGGATTCATCATCATGAACTTCTATGTATTCATCAAAATTTATATTTGCACTCTCCACAATTTTGTTAGTGTTAGTATTTAAACACTTGTATGCTTTACTTCTAGTGGAGTATCCAAGGAATATACCTTCATCACTATTTGAATCAAACTTATCATTTCTAGAATCTTTAAGAATATATCATTTACTACCAAACACTTTGAAATATTTTACATAAGGTGAATGACCATACCATAGTTCAAAAAGTGTTGCATTTGTACCTTTCTTGATTTGTATTTGATTCAAGGTGTAGACTGCAGTACTTATAGCTTGTCCCCAATACTTTAGAGAAACATTTTTCTCCATCATAAATGTTCTTGCATAGTCCATTACTAATCTATTCCTTCTCTTTGTAATTCCATTTTGCGGAGGGGTCCTAGATGTTGATGTCTATCTCTTGATTCCTTTGTCATTATAGAAAATCTCAAACTTTTTTGATGCAAACTCTCCTCCTCTATCTAATCTCAAGAATTTCAAATTCTTTCCTATTTCTTTTTAAACCCTTTCCAAATACCACTTAAACATTTGAAAAGTGTCAGATTTTTTCTTTAAGAACATGACAATCATTATCCTAGAGAAATCATCTACAAGCATCATTATGTATCTATCTCCCTTATAACTATGTACTCCTATAGGTCCACACAAGTTAGTAAGAATAATCTCTAAAACATCTTTTGAAGTAAAAGTTTTGCTTTTGAAACTTGACTTGGTCATCTTGCCTAACTGACATTGTTTGCACATTATATTGTCAGGATTTTTTGGTTTAAGAAAACCTCTTACTTTCTTCATATTGTTGATGCTAATCAAGTTATCAAAGTTGACATAACATAGCCTTTTATGTCATAGCCACACATCATCAATTTTTACAATAAGACAAGTGGCATTATCAATATCTAGGTAAAATAGATTGCTCCTAGTTTGATCTCCTTTTCCTATCAGATTTCTATTTGTGTCAAAGATCTTGGCAATTTTTTTTCCAAATTCAACTTTGAAACTTATATTGCTTAGTTGTGACACACTCAACAGATTGTAATTCAATCCTTCAACACAATATGCATCATCACATGAGATCTTTTATGTCAGCTTAATGGAACCTTTTCCTTTTATTAAACATGGAGCATCATTACCAAATCTAACACGGTTTCCATCATAATGAGTTAATGCAGTAAACTTACCTTTATCTCCTATCATGTAGTGTGAACAATCACTGTCGATGTTCCATTTGTCATTCTTGTTCACATAGGTTACAAGTGAAGTTGCTTCATCTTCATATGAATCATCCTTCATAGAAACATAGGCTACCTCATCATCATTTTCATCTGAATCATCTCCCTCTACAATGTAGCACTTTTTGCCTTTGTCTTTGTACTCTTTGTTGTCTTCACTTTTTATGCCTTTGTATTTGTCATTTTCTTTGAAGTTTCTCTTCTCTAGACACCTAGAAGCAATATGTCCTTATTTATTGCAATTGAAACAAATAATGGGCAACTTACCTTTAAACTTTCCTTTTCCTCCGTGAAATCTTTTTGCTAACAATGCTTCCAATTGTTCAATATCTTCTTCTTTAGTGTCACTATCACTAGACACATACTTTATCCTTATCTTCTTTCGTTGCTTCTTTTCATCAAAATCTTTGAGTAGCAACTTAGCCTTGAAAGTAGATTCAAGAATCTCTAGCTTGTAGTTGGAAAAGTTGGATAACTCAAATGTAGTGAGTCTTCCTACTAGACCTTCAAGAGATAGCTTGTTTCCTAGTATGCATCTCAACTCTTGGATAGCTGAGACTCTAATAACATAGATAGGTAGCAAGGTTCTTAAAACTTTGCTAAGAACATTTCCATCATCTAGATGACTAGTAGAACTTCTTATTGCACTTACAACTTCTTTTATTCTAGAGGCATATTGAGAAATGTTCTCACCTTCCTCCATTCTCTTGTCATCAAACTTTCCTCTGAGGCTTTCTATTTTTTCTCTTTTGACATTTTTATCTCCATAAATAATTGTTAGGGCATCCCACATCTTGAATGCAGTTTTACATCCCTTGGTGTCATCAAATTTAGCATAGCCGAGGGCAGAGGTAATCTCCAACATTGCCTAATTGTGCTCCTTTTTTCTTTTTCATATCTTCAACACTAGGGACACCAACTAGATCAACATGTTCCACTGTAATTAAGCTCTATGCATGGTCACCTATTGATCTAAGGTGAAGCTTCATTAGACTTTTCCATGCAACAAATTTGTCTCAGTTAAGCTTGGGAACTTCTCTCATAGACATCTTGATCTTTGTGCTTCTAGTACCTTCAAACTAAATTAGCAGATGGCTATGATACCAATTGTTAGAATTCTTTAGAGTAACTGAGAGGGGGGGAGTGAATCCCTTACTCAAGGTCTAATAAAAAAATTCTCTTATCTTAATGAGCTCATTAAATATTCATGCATCCAGGATTATCATTCTAAAATTTTAGGTTACTGATAAATCAACATTTAGCAATAAAAAATGAAAGATCAACACATAAAATAGTGCTTTACGTGGAAACCCAATTTGGGAAAAACCACCAGTAACATGATACTTTGTTTCTCACTCTTATGAAGTGATGCCCTGTGAAAAGCCTACCCTGTTAAAGGCTACAACATGCACTGTTAAATGTGACCCAATTAAGGGATTTCAATCACCTTGTTAGGAATGAGCCTAGTTAAAGGACTTTAGAACATTCACTTGGAATGCCACCCTATTGAAGGATTTTTAAATGGCTATTAAACCAACCTTAGTCCAAAGGATTTTCCCTAATTGATACAATTGCTAAAGAGTATTCAATAAGGGATTTTGACCTAATAGACTTACAACTTAACTTGTTGATATCATATCACAATTTGGTTCACAAATCTACTTGGCTTTCAGTCTTTGTAGTTCTAACAACTTGTTCTCCCTTCAAGCTTTTGTCTCCTTAAGCTTCTTGCTTGTTGTACCAATGTAGTCACTCCAGTGATCCTTTGACAAAGCAGAGCATCGACACTCTATTTTCCTAGGTTTTCTCTTAACCTTTTCAATGCCCTCTCCTTGGCACCACTCTACAATTTACTTGACCACTTTCTTTTTTTCGCCTTATGACCATACATTCCTTAAATAGGAATTTACAATACTTTTCTCACTCTAATATTCTCATCCAAATTAGGGTTTGAATGGATTAGGTAGGATAAAATGTATCTATCCCTTATCTTGTTTCCTTTTAGAAACTTCATGTAGAATCCACTTGTATTCGCCTAAAATTGGTTAGCCTAGAATCACCAGCTCAACATCCTTATCTTCCACCTGGTTCACAAAATTCAAGGTAACAAACTTGTTAGCATAGATCTAGCAAATCTTTGACTTTTCAAATAATGCAGTAGCTCAACACTATTGACTTTCTGATGCTTGACACATACTATGTTACTCGGCACCTATTGCATTTTCACTCGACATCAACTATATTTTTTTGATGCTCAGTACCTATTACATTTTGCTCAGCACTAACTAAGTTCCTTGGCTTACACTAGATTTTGCATTTACTCAACACTATCTGATAATCTACTTGGCATGAACTAACTTTGCTTGGCACCCACTATAGACTTTGTTCAGGCTTTGCAAACAATCTTTGTTATAATGTGTTCTTCTAAGGTTTCTAAGTGTACCCAACCTTTGTATCTTCAAGTATATTATCAATACATTATTTCACAATTGTCTTAACTAATCCTTGCACTTCATTACAAAATCATAACTCAACCTTTCCTCTAGGTGTTGTTGTTACATCTTATTAATTAAATCCTCTTCATCAATCAACTAAGTGATAATTCTTGGATCTTATAAGCAATTGTCTTACTAGAAAATAGTAGGTTTGACATTAGTGACAAAAAAATGATTGAAACATACTTCTTCAACAATCTCACTAACTTATCAATGATCTTTTCAATCAGATTTCAAAATTTACAATTATTTGTCTTGCTCGTATGTAAACAAATTTCCTTCAATTTTTTGATTCAATGTTTTTATAGTTAGTTTTTAATTGGTAATTCAGTTCATCATAATACAACAAGATAACCAAAAATTACAGAGATTATATATATATATAATATTATATAATATAACAAGAGATTCTTAAAATTCTATTGTTAAAGATTTCACAATCATATTAAGAAAATAAAAATAATAATAAAAGAAAATTGAAAATCAATTCTCAAAACTTACATACAATCTACTCTAAAATTCTAAATTTAAATCTATTTTTTCAAATTTTTTGTACTTATTTTTTGTTTCATAGATAATCGTATTATCAAAGATTTATGCCATCTTAATCAAGGAAAACTAAAGTGAATATAAATTGTACAAAGCATATATTATTAAATTTTAGCATTGGGCATATAAATAATTGATAGAATATTAAAGGGGAAACTGAGGATGAAATTGTTTATTATTTTTTCTTCTCTTTATACTATACTATTACATGCTTAGAATTGATCCAATGAAATTTAAAAACTAGAGCTTCATTGTTTGTCCCCCTTAAAAATAATAATACAGTCAATTTTTCATCTAAGATTTCTCCTAGCAAATCTGAAGGCTCATCTGCAAATTTTCTCATGCTTTATAGAGAAGTGGTTTAAAAAAAACTCACATCTCATGAGAATAAATAGAACAATTAACAAATCACTATATCTACATAATTTTAACAAAAATTGAACAACAACTTCTAAAACTAGTAGTTGCACATTTTTGTAGATGTGATATGTTTTTGTAAGGAATAGCGATACATGAAAATAGTTTTGTGAACTATATAAAGAGACTATCCAAACTATGGAAAATGACATAGCAAGACAATCTATGAAACACAAATATCGAGGAGCATCACATAGTTTGTTAATGTCTATGGTTCATGTGAAGCAGTTAAATATATTAATAAATCACATGTAGTCATTGTTAAGTAATGTAAATAAATTCAAAACTATTAGACAATTACTTAAATAAGAAGATAACCAAGTCCATATTAACGGTAGATCTTGCAGATTTGAGATTACTGATTTTGTGAAAGCATTTAATATAATTTGAGCAAGATATCAAAATGAATTACAATTTATTTTATATGATGCTATAATCACAGTTAATAAAAATTATAATCATGAAATAGATGTTTTTTAAATAATATTTTTGATGAAAATGTTTGGTAAACATTGGATCATTCGAAAACTTCCCATATATATTTGGAAAGGAAAATTAAAATTTGTCCAATTTGTAAATTTGAAATAGAAGCCACTGTGGATGAAATTCTATAGTTTGGTGACTTTATGTATTCTAAATCAAGTGCAAATATGTTGACTTGCTTTGAGTAGCCTACAAATAAAATGGGAAATTTTTATTATGTATGCATTTTTGAGTTGTAAAATTCATTATTTTATGCTTATAATTCTATTCATACTAAATTAGTAATATAAGATACGTAACAAATATTGAAGTGGATGTTGATGAATTTGGCAAATTAGATTTCTGTGAAACACCTTCAAATGTTATGATTGTTTAGTAGCGAGTACTTACTTATGGAGACGTGCATGTTTGGTTGATGAACCATTAGCCGTAGTGAGGTGAGGATTCAATCTATATTATTTTCCTACAATTTTTTTATAAACTTAGTAATATTGAAGTAAAATAGGTGGTTATATTGTTTATTTAAAAGTACAAGTTAATTTATATTTAATGGAAAAATGGAGGTGGGATTGTGTGTTTACCTCTATTCCTTTAGTATTGGTTTGTTTGGGTAGAGAGTTTGGTGGTAGTAGTTGTAGATGTCCTTCTTTTTTCCTAATAGATGTATAAGAATTATTTTTCATCTCGTAGTACCATTCAAAAGGAAAAGGTGGGTCAATTCGAAGGTTGTTCAAACTTTGGACCCTTGATATTAATGTAAATGTCAAACCTTGCCTTTCTCTTTTCCCGATGTCAATTGTTTCTTTGTTTAGTGTGAGGCCTTGATATTTGTGTATTGTAATAGCCCAAGCCATTGTTAGCAGAATTTGTGTACGACTACCTCTAGTAATCAGAATGATGGGAATATTTTTTGGTTTTTGTGTGTCCCATGGTGGTCCATTGTAATTGTCAAAATTGAAAATTACATATTTTGGTAGATCTAGAGGAGCTGAATTGGTATTGTAAATTATGGATTGAACTATTCCTAGTGATTTGTTTACAAGTCCTATTCATATCCATAAGTTTGTTGTTAGCGTTAGTTGTTTCCCTAAACATAGGAGCACCTCTTGTTGAAGTTGATCATCCTCAATGTGTTCATTTGATTTGTGTGCTATAACTTTAGCATTGCTACAGGCAATTGGGAGGTTCAATTGTTTATTGTGGTTTTTTGCGAAGTCATTGGTTGCAAATAGATGGGTGGATTTGTCAAAGTCTAATTTTTTGCTTTTGCTGAAATTTTGTTTTGTTTGAGTCATGAGTGAATCCCAATCATGTTTCAATGGTACAATAGATCATATATTTTTTAGGATTTGACAGAATTTGATTTGGAATTTTACTTTTTCCTTATTGGAAAAAGATTGTATCTAGTGTGATTGATACACTAAATGTGTTCCACAATATTAGGGCTATTGAATGTGAGGCATAAATTGGACTATCCATAACTAGTGGAAGTTGACCTAAGTCACTGAGAAGAATGATTGATATTTCACCAAATGGTTCATGTTGGTTTTGAAGAAAAGCTTGACATAGGCAATTGTCTATTTTCAATAGTAGCTTCAGCCCCAAAAAGCTCATTTCATTGATTAGAATGTATCTAACATGTTTGAAGTCATCTTGGAGGGTTGTCAATGTTTTCCCTTGTAATGGATGCATATCTTTAATTGGAATTTGAAGGCTTGTGTGGATTGTTTTTGCTTGTATATTATGTGTAGCAACACTTGTAGGAGCTAGTGTTAGCAATTTTTTTGTTTCATTTTGCACATTCCCTTTAATGCTTTGCCTACTGTAGTGTATCAAGTACAATTTACCTATACCAACTGTTCCTTGGATAATCATGTGAAATTGTGTATTTACAATTTTTCTTTTATGATGTTCAATGATGATATCTAAAACGAGTTGTTGTTTTTGGCTCAGTTGGAGGTTTGGATGTGTTGTTTGTGGTTGTGATATTGTGTTATTTGTCTTTAATTTTCAGTTGAGATGAAGGTCATTGCTAATTCATCTAGTTCTTGATAGATGTTGTTGGTATTCCATGAGTAATTAATATCAATGTCTCTTTTACCTAGAATGTCAAGATCATTAATGTTTAAAGTTAATGTAGGCATCCATTTGAGATAATAGTTCCCATTCATATAGTTCTAAGTCTTGGTGACCGTGGAGATCACCATTGTCACTATGATCTGGTGACTCCATTTTTGGTATGTTTTGAACTCTATTAATATGCCAAGCTCTATAATTTTTTGATTGTAGTGATTTCTAATTTTGCATAATATGTTTTGTTGTAATAACAATTTTTGTTCTGATATGTTGAAATGGTTTGTATAGTAAGAGTTCAGTCCAGCAAAATGTTTCAAATGTATTGCTATTTTCATTTGGAATGTTTTTGAATAGGCGGTAGACATTGACAATTGCATTTGTTTTTCTTTGTTTCCATTGATTTTTCCTATGTTTAGATGAGTAGGAGTATGTTTGGGTTGTTTCAATAAGTAACAAAGAGTATAATTCAAGGGGGGTGTTCTATATAGGAGTGGATATAATTGGTGCTCAATTCTTCTTCACTATCTAAATTGTTGATTCAATGCAAGGTCTTTTTTGCTAACATTTAAAGAGACAAAGAGTTGGCTACAAATCATAAGGGGCAATTTTCATAGCATATGGCATGTCTCTTGTGCACCAATATCACGTTCTACAATGAATACCATAGTGAATTTTTGATATGTGATTAAAGCATTATCATTTGATTTGTTTGTATTAGCTATTTGTTTTTAAATGGTACTATATGTCTCTAATTATTTCTCAATTTTTGATGCATATTTTGAGATGTAGTTGAGCACCACTTTCCCTAAAGTGACTAGTTGGCAGTTTACATTAGCCCTCCATATGGCTAGCATTTGTGGGTTGTAGATATTCAGTCAATCATCATTTCTTGCTGCATTATAAGTTTTCTTTTTGTCTATGTCACATGTTAAGGTTAATGTTTATTGTTGTGTCCATGGAGCTTTGTAGCAACATTGAGTTGTGTTTCCTTTTTTTCATACACATGGTGAACCTGTGCATTTTGTATGTCTTTGTACAATATTTACTATTTGTCTATAATCAATGAGTGGGTCTAATGAAAAAATTTGTTGAGTGTTTAGTAAACAAGGGTCATCACTAATGTTATAATGTAATATATTTTTTTTATCAGATTCACTGCAGGGATTCCATATAGAAACATATTTGTCAAAGAATTTTCTTGCTTCATCCAATTCTATTCGGTTATTCCAATTGATTGTGTCTATATTTGGTGCATTTTGTAGCCATGTGAAACCATGTACATGCGTTGAACCTTGATGTTGCCATTTATACTTGTACCAAAAATCTTTTGCTTACAATGATTTTTCTATGACTTTTTCATGAAATATAGTGAATCTTCGGTGAATGTATAAAGATGTAATATATGACTTGTCAATAATATTATCTACTAATTGTTTCCACAAAAATTGAGTGTGTATTTTCTAGGAACAATGCATGTAGATCTGCCCATTTTGTGTTTGTTGAGCTTAAAGTGAAGAACAATGTAGGTGTTCCTAGTTGGTGTATCATGGTTGATAATTTCATTCTTTTTTTATTCCAATAATCTCTTTTGCCTTGCAATGAAGTTTCAAAATGCATTAGTTGATTTGCTAACTGATTCTCTAGCACATTTTGTAAATTTTCGCATAGGAGGTGGATAATTTTTGGTTTTTTTTCATGTAACATTGTTTTAAAGAAAATTGAAGTAGTTTGTCGGTTGTAGTGTCTCATGATTAAGTTGTACATAAAATATCTAAAACATACATGTTTTCCAAATCTATTTTCATGATATCTCATTAAATGTAGTGCATATTCATGCATGTGGACCTATTTGCTTCTTGGTTCTAGTGGTAGTGATTTTCCAGTTGGGAATAAGGTGGGGAAAGCCATGCTTTGGAGGCTCTTAGTGTTGTATTCATTTATTGGTGAATTATAGATTTTTGGCCAAGGAATGATTTGTGGATCATTGACTTTGATGCCTAACATTTCCTTAATTGTTTGTAGTTCATGTTGTTTATCAGGCAATTTTCGAATGAATGATGATGTATTGTAATAATCTACATCATCATTGGCAATATTATTAATTTCATTAGCTAGTGTTGTTTCTTTACAAGTTATTGTTAAGTTGTGGAGCAAGTAAGATATATCAGTTGTTGTGTCAGGCAATTGGTTTAGTGCATCAACATTAATATCAACATCCTTGTAGTATGGGTATTATTTCATTTTGTACTTTAAATCATCAAGAATAGAATATTTATTAACATAGCAGTCATAGTTATGTCCTTCTAAGTTTGTCCTTCATATAATAAGGAGCTCAAATTTTTCTAATCTTCTAGGCAGAAGAAGAGCAATGCTTGAAATATCTTGTGGAAAACTAATGGTGTGGCCACTATATTTGTATTATACTCCTCTTGCATGGGTGACTAGTAAGACAAGGGTTACCCTTGCAATAAGCATTTCTTTGACTTGGTTAAGGTTTTTTAGCACATCTGGTTGTTTTCCACGATCTAAGTTGTTTTACATTGAGAATTGATGAACTACTTTTTCTGCAAAGCATCTAGAACATATGATTTCCACAACATTTCTTTGAATGGACATATTTGTGTAACTTTCATTACAAATAATGCATGCTTTTAGTTTTGATAATGTGTTAATGCGTTCTCTAAACTTATTTTGTGATTTTGAGAATTGTGTTGTAAAATTAGTACTTGGTATTGAAGTTTGTATTATTTGCTCTTATGAAGTGGTGAAAGTTTCAATACTATCTATATTTGTTGAGCACAGTGGTTGTTTGATGCAGGAGCATCTTGCATTGGAAAATTATTGAAAAAAAAAAAAAAAAATTGGAGGAGAGAGAAAGTGACGAAAATTAGAGGAGAAATAATAAAAAATAAAAAGGAGAAAAGAAAGGAAAAGAGGATTTTTATTTTCAAGGTGCATAGGTGGCATAAATAGAAAAAAAAAAAAAAATAGTTGTCATTACATTAATCGAGGTGTGTAGGTGGCATCTTAGAAGCTTGTGGAAAGTTTCTTAAATCTTGCATTTAATATTTGTTGTGATCCATAAAGGAAATGTAATTTTCTAATTGGGCCACATGGTGGTGCTTAGTTGTAATTCTAGAAGGTTATGGAAGTTTTAGAAGGTTGTGGATATTGTGTAGGAGTAATTCTAGAAGGTTGTGGATAAGCCATGCATAGGGTGGTAAGTGCCTATTTAAGCAAGGCATATGAGAATTTCTAATCAAGCTCAAGGAGTAGCTTGAGAAGTGGAAGCTCAAGAAGGAGATCAAGAAATAGAAGCTCAAGGGGGAAGCTTGAGGAGTAGAAGCTCGAGGAGTAGAAACTTGAGAAGTAGAAGTTGTAGAAGGAGAAGCTTAAGGAGAAGCTTGATATCATCTTGTGGGTGTTGTAAGGATCTTCAAGTATAATAAAATTTCTTGTGAAGAATTTTTTTGGTCTCCATATTGTTGCTTTCTTGATTTTGAGTGAGTAAGGGTGGTGCATACCTTCATCATTGTTCTTATTGTCTTTGCTTTTTAAAAATATTACCATTGAGGCTTCGTATCGTAGAGTTTGTAGTATTCTCTTGTATAGGTGGTTGACTTTGTGTAAATCCTCTTTTATGAACCTGTGATATTGTGGTCTATATTGTTTGTTGTGGTGTTAGATTGTGAACATTTCTTTGTTGATTTAATCTTTGGATATGTTGCCTAGCAAAAATTTGTTCCTTATGTCGATTATAATATGCTTGATTTTGTTGTCTCTTGTGAAGTATCTTTTCTTGTGTGTTTGAAGCCTGCATGCATACATTTTTAAATAAATGGTTGTAAAGATTGTAATTTAAAATGAAAGAATAAAATAATAGTTCAATAGTCTTAAAATACTATGTACATTTAGAAGTTTGGTAAACAAGTAAAAAAAACAAATCATCAAACTTTGAAGTAGGGATCCATTGATAGAAACACCAATTAAAACACATAATGTTTTCAAAGATACATTCTTTTGAATGATTGGAAGCTATGTCTTAGAAAAAAAGTTTTGTTATGTTTTTTAGCAATATAAAATATTGCAGAATTGAATGGTTAGTATTAAAAGTAACCAAATTTGAATATAATTTTACAGTTGCATGTCTAAAAGTAGCTTTTAGAGAAAGTATTTTATAGTTCAATTAGAGGATGCAATGTTACGAATAGCATTTAAGTATAGCAGAATTTTGGAATACAAAACCTCAACATATAAGAGTATTCATTCATCAAAAAGAACTCCATAGAGAAATTTGGAATACAATGTGTTGTTTTCCATTTATTTTTTAAAGAAATAGTACGAGTGTACTTTATTTATCATATTTTTCAAACAAATCTATCAAAGGGTTATTGAAGGTTGAAAAAGAAAGGTTTTAGGTACACAATTTTGATATTTTAGATAGCAAAGATTCACTTGTTGCCTGAAAATTCATAGTTTTAGCCTTTGTAATAGTAGCTTTTACTCTAGTTTTAGAGTTGTAGATCTCAGTTGCTAGTGAGATTGTAAATATAAAACTATTGAAACATATAAATTTGAGGATGAACTCAGGAGTTGTGTCAACTGTAGTGTCATACTACGACATATACAAATCCTTTGCTGACACGTATAGAAGATCAATACCTACTTCATCAAAAGCAATAGTCCAAATTCAATTTGTACGATCTTAGAGTTTAACATGCAAAAGCTACTTGTATTCGCATTCGAGAATGCTTTTTTTGCATCTTGAATAATATCATGTTTTATCTTTATTTTCAATGCATTTTTATGCATTCTTTCCTATTGACATGAAGTGGGTAGGTTGGGTAGCAGAAATAATCATTCCTAATGAATTTGATAGTTGTTTTCATTGTAACCTCAATTGGATTTACAAATGTTTTGTAATCTTCCAGGATAGTTGATATTGTCATGGCATTGGTTGTTATATTGTTATTTATCGAAGACATTGGCAATGCAAATGTGTCGATCTGATCTATTGTAATCTTGGATCTAAGGGATTCAGCCTCTAGTATTGATGGCTCAATGGTAAATATAGTTGATGTTGCACTATTTATTACCTTTCCTCTGAATTTAGCTACGTGACTATTTCTAATAGCAAGGACAAGAAATTTTTATGATTTCTTCAAAACTTTTATTTGCTCTCCCTCTTTAAGACAAATGGCCTCCCATAAAGTGACATCAATAGATAGGAGTGATATGTCCATTAACTTTAAAGTCCTACAAAGGACCCCTATTTGATCTCTTCATCTTATTGTTGAACTATCTCAAACACTACCAACCACTCCAATAATGTCTACTAAAGTGTCGTTGTTGATGTTTTCAATTTCATTAATTTTCTTGAAGTTGTAGTGAACATTCCCAATAGGCAATTCATCATAACAACATTTTAGAATAGATATGTGGTCAAGACTGATTTCAATGCAACTATTTAGTTATTGTATTTGATATTGGTTTCTTTTACAAAACCTTTAGAAACAATATAGATGACACCTATATGCACTCTATCATAGTGAAATTTAGCTACCTCATTGTAGCAAACAATCCTAGTCTCTGTGCCTTCATTGTCCAAAATGTCTAAGCTAAAAACTTGTCCACTACCTCACTAGTTATTAAATTGTCACATATATTTTTTCATTGTAACTCTCCCTTTGATTGTCCACCTACTTTGGTAAGGATTTAGATCCTTTATTGGGCTTGTACTTTGATGCAATGTTAGTTGCTTGCAAGGTATGTGGGTACCATACTTAGTGGATTTGATGGGTGAAACAACTATTTTCTCTTCTTTCATTTGTTTCTATTGAGATTTGTATAGGTACTTGGGCCTCCCAATAATTTGGCAATCTCGGTGAATGATGTTGAGACTAAAGATGATTATGGTCTTATTTTTTATGGACAGAAATAGAAATAATTAGACATATATTTTAAACGAATAGTAAGGAAGTCAGAATGTGATTGAAGATGAGAAATATGAAGGCCTACCTCAAATCAATTGTTTTCTAACAAACATACTTTGTCAAAGAAATTATTGATTTGATTTTCAGTTGTTCTGAGAAGAAAAGTTCATTACATTTCTGAGGCAGTATTGCTATTGCATGTAATTGCCATTAGACAAGACAATCTTATATCAGTCTGTTTGATCTTCTAAGGTAGTTAACTTTTTGAAAGATAACATATGTAGAATTGGTTTGTTAACATATTCTCCAATATTGATTGATTGTATGGCATTGGTAGTCAATAGACTTTTGACTTTAGTGGCCTAGAAAGAAAATGTACTAAGTAAGTTGTTTTGAATGTGGTGAATTATATTTTTATGAATTTAAAAACATCATTGAAATATGTCATTATATTAACATTAGATAACCAAATTATATATAGATTCATATGGTTAATTGTGTGTGCAGATGTAAGCATAGTATTTGAAATTGTGAGAATGGGAATGTAGTTTTCAGTAGCAGTCATAATTTATTTTGACATATCATCATAGAAAATATGTTGTATAGTAATATATAGACATAATGAAGTGTGATAAGGAAGATGAACTTACAAGAGTAGCATTATCTCCTTCTTGATAGGCTGGAATTGTGTTGCTAGTTCCCTCTTTTTAAGTGTTTGGAGAAGCCATAATGTTTGGAGGAGTGGCCTACAAATTGGCAAGGCAGTTGTTAATAAAGAAAAATATGTGATATTGAGTAGGTATTAAAGAGGTAAGCAATAATGATTTGTATTAATTTTAATGAGATCATAACAATTTTCATCGATGAAAAAGAATTGTTTAAATTTTGAAAGGAAGATGAACTTACAAGAGTAACATTTCTCCTTTTCTCATAGGGTGGATAAGGATATGTAGTTTGGTCAGGTTTAGATCTTGGATAGGCCATTGTATTTGAAAAGGTGACTTGAACAATGCTAATAGAAGACAAAATTATAACATCAATCATAATTTGAAATACATGCATGACTCATTGATAACTAAATCATGCACAAATGTTTAGTAAACCACTGATTACACATAATCATGTAATATTTCATCATATAATTTCCTTTATGAGAGGATTCCAGTAAAGAAGGCCAAATGAATCATCTCAAATAGAAAAATAGCTCAAGTCCTAATCATCTTTGGAAGAGACAAAAAGCCTTAAGTCTAAAAGTTGAATGGAATTACAAAAATGAGAGAAGTCATGTATCTTAGTGCCACAATATCAAGTTATAAGATAGAATTGACTGTTTAGCAATAAGAATTTCTATTATTTTTAAGTATTCATTTCAATTTTGGTTAAAGAGAAAAAAATGTTCTAATTTTGAAATGGAGTCGAATTTATAGAACTAACATATCTCCTATGCTGATAAGGTGGAGAGCCCATTTATACTTCCTGTTTGTTGAAATTCTAGAGAAGTTGTAACGTTTGGAGGAGTGGTTAAATTAATGGTATGAGCCTACACATTGGGAAGGGATGTATTATTAAAGTAAATATGAAATATTGAAGATGTAGGAAAAGAGGTAAGCAATAATGATTTTAATTACATTTTATGAAGTCATTTCAATTTTCTTTGATGAAAAATAGTTGTTTGAATTTTGAAAGGAAGGTGAACTTACGAGAGTGCCATTTCTCCTTTTCTCATAGGGTGGAGATGGACATGCAGTTTGGTCGAGTTCAGATTCTGGAGAGGCCATTATATTTGAACAAGAGACCTGTAGAAATGGTAATAGAAGAAAAAATTATAATAATAATCACAATTGGAAATACATGCATAACCCATTGATAAGTAAATCATATAGAAATGTTTAGTAAACCATTGATTACTTACAATCATGTAAAATTTCATCAGATAATTTCCTTTATGAGAGGATTCCAATAAAGAAGGCCAAATGAATCGCCACATACAGATATATTATGTTAATCCAAAATCATAGAAATCTGGAATCATGTTAATCCAAAATCATGTTAATCATATTAAATACAAAATCATTCTATTTAATAGATAATCATGTTATTTTGGATATGCAAACTATGTTAATCATATTATTTCATCATTATGGATTAACATGAATTAACAGTGTAATTAATTAATCCAAAATCACGTTAATGCAAAACCATGTTAATGACAAAGAAAACTAAAATATTTATAATAGAAACATAGTTAATGACAATATTTGTATGGTATCATAATATTCATAATTGTGGAATACAAGCAATTCTGTTTTGTTTTCATTGCCTGAAACCACAAACAAATTTTAATGGTGACTTTACTGGATTCATCAAAGCTAGAAGTGATGAAGCAATGGTGGAAACCTTAAAAGGGGATCTTTGACAGGTTGTGGCAGAAAACAATGATTAAAATTGCACAATATCGCAATAGAGCCCACCAAGTTGAATATTGTTTCATAAAATGACACAACATCTCAATCAAAGATAGACCTGGTATTTAATGATAAGAAATATACTTTCATCTTCCATATATGATACAACTACAAATTTCAAAAGAAGCCTATTGTAGAAGATAATTTTAGAAAAGCATGAAGGCTTAAAGTTTGATAAATGGTTTACTTCAAGAAAGAAGACACTAGAATTTTGGATTAAAAAATTGTCAGATAAAATGTCAAGGCAAGGGATTTTGGCAAGTTCTTTACTTTACAAACTATGATCAGCCATTCAACTATACAAATTCTTGCTTACATTTATGGAAGGTTAAATTTTGCAACCATTTGACATTGTAATTAGGTAAAAAAATCTCTTATCTTCTAAAAAAAGATTAAAAATATATTTAATGGATAAGAAACATCTATATTAATATAATTAAGAATTTAATACAAAACTCTTATTTAATTGATAAAAAAATTGGATAATAGATAAGATAAGATAAGATAAATTTATTAATGTCGAACAAGAGACCAACAAGGGTCTAAGGGACTAGAAATAGTACAAAGGGGCAAATGCCAGCAGAGGGAGCACCAAATAGTGTTTGCAGGAAGAATGTGAAAGAAAAACAACAAAATAACCTAGAAAAGGGAATACCAACAGTTAAGAACTCCTCATAGGTGAGAAGTAGTCTAGAATGGAAAGGTGAGCATTAGGGCAATTAGGTACTTTTAAAGGTTGCCTCTAAGGTCTACTAGACGGACGTTTCCAAGTGTAATCTTTGTGGGGTCTCACAGATTTGGTGTGAACCAAGATAGTGCAAAGAGGCTGCTTCTATCCTCGGGCTAGAATTATAGGGCTAAAGAAAGAGGTGATAAGCTACATAGGGGTTGATGTCGAGAAAAGTTGGAGTTGTATAATGTGCTTATAAAGATGCATGGTCTCCTGAAGATAGAGTGAAAGAAAATGTTGGTCAATATATCAGAAGAATGAGGGAAGAGACTGACACTCTCTAAAAAAATAGTAGAATCTCCCTTAGACCTCATAGTATATGGGAAAATGAAAAATAAAGTGAGACTCGGTCTCAACCTCCCTGATGTGACAAAGCCAACAGATCTTGTCCTCCCTACCTATTTGGTGATCAGTCTAAATATGTAGTTGGTGAGAACTCACTCTGAAAGATCCCAAGGAGATGTGAAGAGTGTAAGTCCAATGATAGGTGATGTACCAGGGATGTAAGATGATCTTTTCCTAGATCTCAAGAAAGTGCTAAGCATAGAAAGCCATGCATCGATAGAGCCCACTTGGGGATTTCTCTAGGTCATGATAACATATTGTTTGTAGATGTCAAGCCTAACATGCTCATTCAACTCTTGCTGAGGTGGAAGAAGATGAGTTGGAGTGTCCAGAAAAAACTAGAAGGGGGGAAGACGATCCAAACTAATACCAATCGAGCCCAAGAGAGCAGAGACCCAGGTGTACCATTAACAAGACCTGTGACCAGAGTATGAACTTGCCTCCTTTATAGAGGAACAATAAGCCAAGTAGGAATATTTGTGATGATCATCAAAGGAATCAGTGAAGCTCTAGAGCTAGTGAAGTAGCCAAACTAAATTAAAGATGGTCCCCAATCTAAAAGGGTGAGTAGAAAACTCAGCTAGAAAAATGTTGTGTGGTGCGAACTAGTGACATTTGATAATGCATTGAAGGAAAAGAGTTTGGACTCTCTCAACAGAGGCCTCGCCAGAATCTAAGAGAGAGGGCCCCCAAAAAATAGAACCATAGAGGACAGTTGACTTGACCAAGGAGTCAAGAAGAGACATATTAGTCATGGTGTCTTAGAAGTGGTGTCAAAAGCACATTCTTTCAAGAATAGCAAGGGAGTTGAGCCCCTTGTTGACTCTGTGCTACATGGCTAGTCTCAAGCTGAATCAAGGTCTAGAAAACTTAACCCCCAAGTAAGTATATGAAGATGCAATCTCAATCTCGATACCGTGGAAGTAAAAATGGAGACGGGACATCCTTAAACAATTGAAGACCATAACTCGAGTCTTTCCTATATTTACAACTAGCTCACGTGAGTCGTAGAAAGAGGCCAAGTCATCAAGGAGTCGTTGAAGACTATCGAGAGAAGATGCTCGGAGAATCACATCATTAGCAAATAGGATAATAGAGATCAATACCTGATGTAAATAACAACCATTGCCAGGGAGCGAACAATCACAGAGAAAAGTCTCAACCTCGTCAATGTAGATGCCAAAGAGAGTGGGGGAGAGAGGACAACCTTGTTTCACCCCAATAGTGCTCTAGATAGGATCAGAGAAGATCTGTAGAGTCCTGAATCTACCCACAAAACACTCATATAACCTCATAATAGTTGTAAGAAGAATCTTTGAGATCCCAATATCCCTCTAAGGAACAGAGTTGAAAGCTTTACGAAAGTCAACAAAAACACTTTAAACTTTCACTGAGTGGTGACAAGCCTCCTCAATGATGGCCCATAAAGTTAAAATGTGATCAGTGGTCTGAAAGTCTAAACAAAACTCAACCTGACCTCTAGCCCAACAATGTCATTGATCGAGCTCAGTGGACATGATACCGTTCTACATAGTCACATAGAGTTTGGCGAAGGTATGCCCAACCATGATGGTTCTGTAGTTTCTAGGGTTAGAGGCTAGCCCAAATTTTTTGATTAGATAGATAATATGTCATGAGGTCAAGAGTCAAGGAAGCCAACACAAACCACTCGATTAAAGAGCAATACAAGAAATGGACCTAGGAAATAGATACTCAACTTAAAGAATTCAGCATGAAATCTTTCATCATCTGAAGTTCTACTACTATTCATAACTCTAACTACCTCACTAATGTGGTAGAAGGACAAGAGGTGACAATGGGTGGGGGGGAGGATAAGATGGAGAGTGGGATGACTAGGAATATCAGAGAGTGTGGAGGTGTGGGAGGCAAGGGAGTGAAAGTCTAGAGCAGTGGGAGGGGGCGGGTGGCAAGGAAACATGGTGTGCCAAAAGAGCTTTGGGGACTAGAAGAACATGGCACAAAGAGACTTACATTGCATTAAAGTGAACTTCCATTTCTTATGGCAAAGAAAGCAGTGGTAGTTGAGCCTCAATTGAGAGAAAGATGAGGAAGAAGTAGTGGGTGGAGTAGAGAGATGCATACAATGAAAGGATTTTTAGTACTCATTGAACCACTAATTCATGGGGCAAGATCTATAAGTGGCACGAAGGGTGAACGAGGAGGTGTAGTGGGGAATGGAGAGAAGGGTAGACTCCCACAAGTTAGACATAAGTAAGTGGAACATGGAGTTGATGTCCCTAGATTCGGGGAAGGATCCTAGGGGAGAAGTCATCTAAGGTGATGGATGAAGAACTCTACGTCACCATTAGAGAAGTGAAAAGAAGTATGAGCATGGGGGGAGGGAAGAGGGGGGCAAGAAGAAGTAGATAAGCAAGGAGGAGAAGGTGTTAGGGGTCCCCAAAGGGTGATGCTAAGAAGGGTGTGGTTAGCTAGAGGAAGGTGAGAGATGGTAAAGTGGTAAATGAGAGGGATGAAGTAGGCAGTAGAGAGAACATAGTCAACAATGCTAGCACCACCATCATGTGGCCAACAAGTGAAGAGTTCAGATCCAAGAAAGCAAGAGAGTCCATTCAAGATCACTAAGCTAGAAGACTTACAAAGTTGTAACAAATTACGACCATACCTGGTGAAGGGCCCTTGACAATCCTTGAAGAGCCGAAGTAGACCCACAAAACTAGAATCAGAAGTAGTCATACACATGGGATCAGACCCATGAACATGGAGAGGAGGTTGTAGGTCTTTGGTCCACACGTTAAAGTCTCCCAAAATAATGATGTCCCCAATGGAAGAAAATATGGTAATGTGCTTAAGAAGGTCCTCATAGAGGTCCCCACCCTCACTACTATGAATTGCATAGTTCAAAGATGCTGGTGGAAAGTAATAGACAATGACATAGGAATCTCTATATAGCTTATTTTCTAATAATATTATTATACTATTTTTTTAAAAAAAAATTGAACTTCTCAAATTTAATTTTTAGTTTGATAATTTGATTAATTAAAGAAAGTTATAAAAGGCTAACTGATTTTTTATTAATTATGAAAAGTTACCAAAATAGAAAATTAAAGTTTAGAAACTTAATCTTGGCACTAGATAAGAATTGAGAATCAAAAAATTAAAGTCCAGAAACTTAATCTTACTATTGGATAAGAATTGAGAATAACCCAATTTCATGGACAAAGTAAAAGAAAACCCTACTTTCTCTCTCTTGAAACTTTGAAATAGAGATGACTTGATTGATTAAAGAATGTCTAGTTGGAGCTTTATTTTCGAGCAATCAATCTCATCCATAATCAATGGTGGCTTGATTCTGTGTCTTATATTTTATTAATTTATTATTACATAGAGTGGGCTGTTGCATGCATGAGAAGAGCCCTCCAAAATTTGTTAAAGATAAGGTTTTATACATTTTGTTTTTGTTGAAAGTATTTGCGGCATGAGATGATATTGTGTTTTTTGGCATGAAAATAAATAAATAATGTTACCTAGCTTGAATGGCCCGATCATAAGGCATAATCCATGCTACAATAATTGTTACTGTAAAAATATTGTTTGATATGTAATTCTTGTTTTTTGTTAAAGGAAAAGGAAGAATATAACTTTGAAGATGTTTACATTAGAAATTTCCTTTTTCCAATCGATGATCATTTTATAGAATTTTTGGTGTTGATACTGTTAAGATATATTCAGTGTTTTAATAAAAAGAATATATTACAATCAAATAAAATAATGAATAAAAATAAAATTTAATCAATTCATTTTTACCAATAAAAAAGAATTATGTTATTTACATCAGAAGTTAAAAAATAAAATATAGAAACCACTCAAAATATATAAATGGATAAAGATTTAATTGACTTGAAGATGAAAAAAATTCAAACAATTTTTGCAAAGTTATTGTAATATCATCTATTACAATCATAAAATGGGTATGTGCAGGATCATGGTGTGCCAAAAAGTGGCAATGTGAAAAAAATAGAGTTTGAACACGTCTAAAAATGCTTCAAAATCTACTCTAACTTTTTTTCATCTATCTAGGTACCAAACCTAGAAAGTAAGGCCCAAGCCTTATCAGATATCCGATTTGAGATCGGATATCCGATATGAGATCTCATATCGGATATCGACGGCATAAAAATTGGAGGGAAAAGGCACAAAATTTAGAGGGAAAAACAAATTTGTAAGTGATATAACTAATTTGAGTTATGAAATATGTAAAGATATAATATATAATCTATAAATATATAATATAATAACATAACTATTATATATAAAATTATATATATATAACGTAAAGATATAATATATAATCTATTAATATATAATTATTATTATCATATAAAAAATAATAATATATAATATATTATGTTATTATTATTATAATCTATAATATATATATATATATATATATATATATATATATATATATATATATATATATATATATATATATATATATATATATATATATATATATATATATATATATATATATATATATATATATATATATATATATATATATATGATTGTTATACTATATTATTATTTTTATTATATTATTTCTAGTGGAGTCATTTATATGGGTCAAAAGGGCTCACAAGATGACCTATGACCCTTTTTGACACATTCCATGATGAGATATGTCCCTAAGGGATCTTAGGACCCCTAGGGACATATTAGAATAGTTTATATGGGTCGAAGGGGGTCACAGGATGACCTATGAACCCTTTCGACATATTATAAGACGACATTTGTCCCTAGGGGTCCTAGGACCCGTAGGGACATATTAGAATCATTCATATGGGTCAAAGGGGGTCATAGGGTGACAAATGACCACCTTCAACACATTCCATGATGACATATTTCTTTAGGGTTCCTAAGACCCCTAGGGACATGTTAGAATCATTCATATGGGTCGAAGGGGATCATAGGGTGACATATGACCCCCTTCGACACATTCCACGACGACATATGTCCCTAAGGGTCCTAAGACCCCTAGGGACATATTAGAATCTTTCATATGGTTCGAAGGGGGTCATAGGGTGAACTATGACCCCCCTTGACACATTACATGATGACATATGTCCCTAGGCATCTTAAGACACCTAGGGACATATTAGAATACTTCATATGGGTCAAAGGGGATCATAGGTTGACCTATGACCCCCTTTGACCCATTAAATGATGACATATGTTTTTAGGGGTCCTAGGACCCCTAGGAACATATTAGAATCATTCTTATGGGTCAAAGGTGCTCATAGGGTGACCTATGACCCTCTTTGATCCATTAGATGATGACATATGTCCCTAGCGGTCCTAGGACCCCTAGGGATATATTAGAATCATTCTTACGAGTCAAAGGGGGTCATAGGTTGACTTATGACCCTCTTTGACACATTACATGATGACATATGTTCCTAGGGGTCCTAGGACACCTAGGGACATATTAGAATGCTTCATATGGGTCAAACGGTGTCATAGGTTGACTTATGACCCCCTTCAACTCATTAAATGATGACATATATAGCTAGGGGTCCTAGGACCCCTAAGGACATATTACAATCGGTCTTATGGGTCAAAGGGGGTCATAGGTTGACCTATAACCCCCTCTGACCCATTACATGATGACATATGTCCCTAGGGGTCCTAGGACCCCTAAGGACATATTAGAATGTTTCATATGGGTCAAAGGGGGTCATAGGTTGACCTATGACCCCCTTCGACCCATTGAATGACAACATATATCCCTAGGGGTCCTAGGACCCCTAGGGACATATTAGAATCTTTGACCCATTACATGATGACATATGTCCCTGGGGTCTTAGGATCCCTAGGGACATATTAGAATCATTCATATGGGTTAAAGGGGTTCATAGATTGACCGATGACCCCGTTTGACCCATTACATAATGACATATGTCCCCAGGGGTCCTAGGATCCCTTGGGACATATTAAAATCATTCATATGGGTCAAAGGGGGTCATAGGTTTACCAATGACCCCTTTTGACCCATTAAATGATGACATATGCCCCTACCGATCCTAAGACCCCTAGAGACATATTAGAATTGTTCTTATGGATCAATGGGGGTCATAGGTTGACCTATGACCCCCTTCAACCTTATAAACGATGACATTTGTCCATAGGGGTGCTAAGACCCCTAAGGACATATTAGAATCATTCTTATGGGTCAAAGGGGGTCATAGGTTGACCTATAACCCCCTTCGACACATTACATGATGACATATGTCCCTAGGGGTCCTAAGACCCCTAGGGACATATTAGAATCCTTCTAATTGGTCAAAGGGGGTCATAGGGTGACCTATGATCCCATTTTTTTGACCTATTACCTGATGACATATGTCCATAGGGGTCCTAAGACCTCTAGGGACATATTAGAATGCTTCATATGGGTCAAAGCGGGTCATAGGTTGACATATGACCCTCTTCAACTCATCAAATGATGACATATATGTCCTTAGGGGTCTTAGGACCCCTAGGAACATATTAGATTTGTTCATATGGGTCAAAAGGGGTCATAGGTTGACCTATGACCCTCTTTGACCCATTAAAACATGACATATGTCCCTAGGGGTCCTAGGAGCCCTAGGGACATATTAGAATCATTCTTATGGGTCAAAGGGGGTCATAGGTTGACCTATGACTCCCTTTGACCAATTACATGATGACATATTTCCCTAGGACCCCTAGGAACGTCTTAGAATTGTTCATGACCCATTACATGATGACATATGTCCCTAGGGGTCCTAGGACCCCTAGGGACATATTAGAATCTTTCATATGGGTCTAAGGGGGTCATAGGTTGACTTATGACCTCCTTTGACCCATTATATGACGACATATGTCCCTAGGGGTCCTAGGACTTGTAGGGACATATTAGAATTGTTCATATGGATCAAAGGGGGTCATAGGTTGACCTATGACCCCCTTTGACCCATTAAATGATGACATGTGTTCTTAGGGGTCTTAGGACCCCTAGGGACATATTATAATCATTCGTATGGGTTAAAAAGAGTCATAGGTTGACCTATGACCACCTTCGACATATTACATGATGACATATGTTCCTAGGGGTCCTAGGACCCTTAGGGACATATTAGAATGCTTCATATAGGTCAAGCGGGGTCATATGATGACCTATGACCCCCTTTTACCCATTAAATGACAAGATATGTCCCTAGGGGTCCTAGGACCCCTAGGGACATATTAGAATTGTTCTTATGGGTCAAAAGGGGTCATAGGCGCCTTTGAACGATTACATGACGACATATGTCTTTAGGGATCCTAGGACCCCTACGAAAATATTAGAATATTTTATATGGGTCAAAAGGGGTCATAGGTTGACCTATGACCCCCTTCGACCCATTAAATGATAACATATGTCCCTAGGGGTCCTAGATTAGAATCGTTCTTATGGGTCAAATGGGGTCATAGGTTGACCTATGACCCCCTTCGACCAATTACATGATGACATATGTCCCTACAGGTCCTAAGGCCCCCAAAGAGATATTAGAATCATTCTTATGGGTCAAAGGGGGTCATAGGTCACCCTACGACCCCCATCAAAACATTAAATGATGACAGATGTCCCTAGGGGTCTTAGGACACCTAGGGACATATTAGAATGTTTCATATGGGTCAAAAAGTGTCATAGGTTGACCTATGACCGCCTTCGACCCATTAAATGATGACATATATCCCTAGGGGTCCTACGACCCCTAGGGACATATTAGAATCATTCTTATGGGTCAAAGGGGGTCATAGGTTGACCTATGACCCCCTTCGACCTATTACATGATGATATATGTCTCTAGGGGTCCTAGGACCCTTAGGGACATATTAGAATCATTCTTATGGGTCAAAGGGGGTTATAGGGTGATGTATGACCCCATTTGACCCATTAAATGATGAAATATGTCCCTAGGGGTCCTAGGACTCCTAGGGACATATTAGAATCGTTCTTATGGGTCAAAGGGGGTCATAGGTTGACCTATGATCCCCTTCAACCCATTACATGATGACATATGTCCCTAGGGGTCCTAAGACCCCAAGGGACATATTAGAATCTTTTTAATAGGTCAAAAGGGGTCATAGGTCAGGACCCCAAGGGACATATTAGAATCCTTTTAATAGGTCAAAAGGGGTCATAGGGTGACCTATGACCCCCTTCGACCCATTACGTAGCGACATATGTCCATAGGGGTCCTAGGAGCCCTAGGGACATATTAGAATACTTCATATGGGTCAAAGAGGGTCATAGGTTGATCTATGACCTCCTTCGACCCATTAAATGATGACATATCTCCCTAAGGGTCCTAGGACCCCTAGGGGCATATTAGAATCATTCTTATGGCTCAAAGGGGGTCATATGTTAACCTATGACACCTTTAGACATATTACATGATGAAAAACCCTAGGAACATATTAGATTCATTCATATGGGTCAAAGGGGGTCATAGGTCTCGACCCATTACATGACGACATATGTCGCTAGGGGTCCTTTTAGAATCATTCTTATAGGTCAAAAGAGGTCATAAGTTGACTTATGACCCACTTCGACACATTACATGATGACATATGTCCCTAAGGGTCTTAGGACACCTAGGGACATATTAGAATGCTTCATATGGGTCAAAGGGTGTCATAGGTTGACCTATGACCCCCTTCAACCCATTAAATGATGACATATATAGCTAAGGGTCCTAGGACCCCTAGGGACATATTACAATCGTTCTTATGGGTCAAAGGGGGTCATAGGTTGACCTATAACCCCCTCTGACCCATTACATGACGACATATGTCCCTAGGGGTCCTAAGATCCCTAGGGACATATTATAATGCTTCATATGGATTAAAGGGGGTCATAGGTTCACCTATGACCCCCTTCGACCCATTAAATGAGAACATATATCCCTAGGGGTCTTAAGAACCTCAGGAACATATTAGAATCTTCGACCCATTACATGACGACATAGCTCCCTAGGGGTTCTAGGATCCCTTGGGACATTTTAGAATTATTCATATGGGTTAAAAGGGGTCATAGGTTGACCTATGATCCCATTCGACCCATTACATGATAACATATGTCCCCAGGGGTCCTAGGATCCCTAGGGACATATTAGAATCGTATATATGGGTCAAAGGGGGTCCTAGGGACTTATTAGAATCGTTCTTATGGGTCAAAGGGGGTCATTGCTTGACCTATGACCCCTTTGGACACATTACATGATGACATATGTCCCTAGGGGTCCTAGAACCCCTAGGGACATATTAGAATGATTCTAATATGTCCCTAAGGGTGCTAGGACCCCTAGGGACATATGTCATCATGTAATGTGTCCAAGGGGGTCATAGGTCAACCTATGATGCCTTTTGACCCAAATGAATGATTCTAATATGTCCCTAGAGGTCCTAGGATCCCTAGGGACATATGTCATCATTTAATGGGTCGAAGGGGGTCATAGGTCAACCTATGACCCCCTTTGACCTATAAGAACGATTCTAATATGTCTCTAGGGGTCTTAGGACCCCTTTGGACATATGTCATCATGTAATGCGTTGAAGGGGGTCATAGGTCAACCTATCACCCCTTTTGACCCATAAGAAGCATTCTAATATGTCCCTAAGGGGTTGTATGACTCCTAGGGACATGTGTCATCATGTAATGGGTCAAAGGGGGTCATAGGTCAACCTATGACCCCCTTAGACCTATAAGAACGATTCTAATATGTCCTTAGGGTTTCGAGGACCCTTAGAGACATATGTCATCATGTAATGGGTCGAAGCGGGTCATAGGTCAACCTATGACCACCTTTGACCTATAAGAAT